>BLFO01004748.1:206893-219393 GCA_014634245.1 Montipora cactus | reverse complement strand
CGGTATTGAGTACAGTCCGTCTCCCGCTCTCCAGCTGGATATAAACCACACGACAAACTAGTCAAAGATTGCTTCTAGGTTTGTTCCTTGGATATAATTTATGGGACTTTTCAATTTTCTTTTTTCCTCTTTTGCCCGTCTCGAATAGCCCTCGCTAATTGTGGGCAAAAGTTTGTAACATGGGCCAAATCTAATGGAAATGAGCGAAAAAGAATAGACTTTTCTCATTTGCATTAGATTCGGCACATGTAAAATGCATTGTTTAAAACGGGCCTAATAAAGAATTGTTGTTGTTGTTTTCCCAAATTATTATATTTCACTAGAAAAAAAGGGATCTGTTGCAAAACATATCGAATTGGGTAAATTGAATAGGTTAGTGAATTTCGCAAATTAATGTTAAATTGACCTGTCAAGTTGCTTCAAAATACGCCAAAAGTAAGTCAATACGCACACGATTTTCAAGGTTAATATATATCACCAAGAGAAAATGAGGGGACAGAGAGGGAGGCTCTCGGTTCAGCCCCTGGGATATGTCATGTCCACGAAAGTTATTTTTAGACGATCGGAAGTCTTTGTTCTAGCGGAAGTCTGTCTTCCGAGACGTCCGCATGCAGGCAAACCTCGGTCTGATGTTTGAAAGAAAATAAATATTCATCAGCCTTCCACGTGCGCCGCCATTTTCTCTTTTCACTAAAAACCTGTGAGCGAGGCAAGACTGCACGCGGACGTCTCGGAATACAGACTTCCGCTAGAACAAAGACTTCCGCTCTTCTAAAAATAACTTTCCTGGACATGGCATATCCCGGCCAACCCCCTGGGCCTCCCTCTCTTTCTCCTCATTTTCTCTTGATATCACGGGAATTCAGTTCTCGTCCAAGCTGTAACTTTCCCATTTAATTTCGTCAACATATGTTAAGAAGTAAAGGCTGCAGTTTGAATTATCACTCGTGATTTTCAAGCATGTACAAAATAGGTCTGTAAAACGTAACCATTCCTTGTTTTTGTACATATGCATTGCCGTGAAATTGACATCTTAATTTCCCACTTCCTTGGTCCCGTCTGACCTCTTGTAGCTCGGGTCGGTAGAGCAGTGGTGATGTAACCTGAAGGTCGTGGGTTCAATTCCCACCCTGGTCAGAGTTTTTCTCTGTCTTTGTGTGGGCCCAATTGCATGAGTACAAGGTATGGAAGGGTAATCCCGGGATCCGGGATTCGCGAAAACGCAAAATTTATTGACGGGATTCGGGAATTGACTGACGAAATTAAACGTACTAGTGGCGAAAGCGAATCAGCCAGGTTAACACTAATCAAGCCGAACTACAGTGCGTGTCTGATTGATAATTATCTAATTGAAACTGTTAGGTAGTCGGCAGACGAGAAGACAGTGGGAGTATTTGTTTTAGCCCGATGCTAGGAAACAAAGCACATGAAAGGAAAGTGCACATGGTGACATAGCATACCAGTTATTGCTTCGATGCTCAATTGCTTATTGAGAAGCTCTTCACAACTACTTTAATCTTTAGCGATCGTTATTAAATATGGCAAATAGTCTGGAAAGCACTCCTATTTTGAATTGATAGAGAGAGAGGTAGCATTATCAACAATTTTGAAGCAAGAGACATCACAATTATCCTGACAATTCTTAGAAAAACTAAGATGCTTGAAATTTTGAGAATTTTTATCCCGGAAAAGGTGCTCATTTACACGAAGTTGTTTTTCTTTCTTCAAAATTATTGATAATTCAACCTCAACTCAAAATCAAGGAGAGCTTCCATATTGAGCGGTTGAAACCCGAACTCAACGAACAAGTTGATCATGTCAGTTTAGCATTACACTTTTTATCTTTTACAGTTATGTCAGTTATGTTTTCTATAATATTGTTCACTTGGTTAGTTTGAATTTTACCTACTTATAACGAACATTTAATATACAAAGAATCATACAGATTATCTTGTAAAAAATGTAATGTTACACTCACTATAATAGATGATTATGTTTCAAACATCGAAACATGTTCCTTAAACTTAAAAGTGTGGTTGCATTTTTTTAAATATGGCATATAGTGATGCCAGCTATGCTGTCTTGAGTAAGACACAGAAGACAAAGGTACCCCTAAGGGATATCCTAAAGTTAAAGCGTCTTCCGGCACGTATGATGTCAAAGCAGGACATGGATTCAATGCGTCAGTGTAAATTTTCTACCAAGGGCAGTGTGCACGCGCGAAGGACGACCCATCACGCTGTCGTATCGCGCGCTATCATACTGAGGAGTGAAAAGGAGAAATTGAATTTTTGAATGTATTTTTTGGGGGATTCCGGAATCATATCATATCCAATAAACCAGAATCATATCATATCCAATAAACTAAACTCGTGGAGGAAGTAAATTGTACGTGCTAAAGACTTACAGTACGTTTTCGGGTCCTAAAGAGACAAACTGCTAACCATCGATGAGCATTAGTTTGGCTGGCATTGGTCTATGCGACCAAGTTAATTAAGCTTGATGTATAATATCACCTTCCTTGCACTACTCGATCAACACGTGCATACCCTTTTCGACTGTTTCTTGCATCTCATATAGAACAAAGTATAATCGTAGATTTAGATTTTTTAAACTCCATCTTGACAAAATAACACTTACCCGTAATATTAATCACTGTCAACCTCATAGTAGAAAAAGACTTTAAAACTCCATAAGAAGACGCCACACAGGTGTAGACGCCAGAGTCCTCCAGAATCCCAAAGTTTTAGCGTTCCATCATCGCTTACACTTCATCTTCCACCAGGAAGATTTCCGTCACTTTTCACCCAAGTTACTACTGGTTGTGGTTCTCCAGTAGCCTGGCAGCAAGCGGTTATATTCATAGTTACTTTTACCTTAGACTGCGCCGGTGGTCGAACTGTGAACTGAGGTAGTTCTACCACATTAAGTTGTGTAACAGCTGAATCCTGGCCTAATTTATTTGATGCTGTGCATTTGTACAAACCGGAATCCTTCTTGTGAGCGTTTTCTATTGATAGCTGTCCATGCTTCACTTTCGCTTTATTTTGCGTCGGGATGTCATAAACTTTATGCCACGTGATTGTTGGAACAGGGTAACCAATCACTTGACATTCCGGTAAAGTGATATTTCTTCCGATTTCAACGTAAGACGGACCAAACGACAGAGTGACCCTTGGACGACCTGCGTGAGCCCAGAATAAATAAATAAATAAATAAATAAATAAATAAATAAATGGATGGATGTGTTTCCGTATAAGAAAAGTATAGTTGTCGATATTCGGTACGTTTTGCCGGAGCCTGGGATAAAAGCGACAAGAAATGAAAAACCGCTAACTTTAAAAATCGTTTGCGTCACTGCGAAATAGACATTAGTAATCCTTACCTTGCTCACAGACCGAGGAAAAAAGGGAATTGTCGATAACAATCCTGGCCGCCTTTATCATTGAGAACTAAACTAGTTTTAATTTGAAATGGAAAACTGAAATATTTTTTTGTCGACGGCTTGATTCAGTTTTTCGCTATTTGTAGTCGATAACGTGATTTGTACACACGTTGGTTTGTTATCAATAGCTTTTTGTTATCAGCAGCTGATTGTTGTTGATACGATTCCTACTTCTCCGATACTTTAGGTAGGCTACAAACAAGTGTGGTAAACAAACCCATTTTGTACGACAAGACCGAGTGCTTTTGCTTTACTTCTCAGGGTATTACGCGCAACACACTAAAAGATATAAACAATCACTATTTTATCTACTCCATTCTGATTGGCTAAGAGCAGTGCAGCTCAAATGTAACACCAATGCAAAAAGTACAACACTACTGAGTGCAAATTACACATCGAGATTCTGGATTATGATTGTCTAATAAAGAATAGGGTTTGGTAAGAAGCAATCAAATCCTTTGTTTTAAAAGCAAACACCAGCCCTGGATGATGCAAGTTATGGCGCAATGTTTCCCTCATTAATCCTCTCTTTTTAACCATCTCGAGTATTTTCATATGTAATATTAATAACTAATCACATGATTTTATCTCATGCAATTTGGAATAAATAAGCACTTTTACTTTTTTCTCAGACTACAAATTGCACTCGTGCCTCTTTGAAAAAAATTACTCGTCCTTATTTATTCCAAATTGCACTCGAAATCATCATTATATTATATTATTTCACCTACTTTGTACAATGAGATTGGCCACTTTTTCTTTCCTTCCTAGAATATTTCGCGCGACACACCTGTACTTCCCAGAATCCTCAAGTCTCACGTCATCAATTTGCATCAGCCCATCTGACCTGACCCTAGCTCTGCTGCTAGGCAACATTCCATTCATTCGGGACCAAACCACTTGAGGAACGGGATTTCCCGAAGCAGAACACATTAAAAAGGCAGAGTTACTTTTATTCACAGTCAGCTCAGAAGAGGACAGCGTCACTTTTGGAGCTGAAATGGCTTCTCCTGGTTCACCTTTCATCCCGGGAATACCCGGTGGACCAATATCTCCCTTAACTCCCTTTTCTCCTCTTATTCCTGGTGGTCCCACAATTCCTTGTTTTCCACTTCTTCCCGCAGGACCCATTAGCCCTTGTGATCCCTTTCTACCTCTCTTCCCAGGGGGACCAGGCCTTCCTCGAGGACACTCGTTTCCTCTGTTGTGGCAGAACTTGTTAAAGCTTGCCAATGATGTGACAACATCTTTTAATATCTCTTTCATGCTTGAGGATTCATTGGTTGCGTCTTTTGCAATGCTCCGAATATATCTTCGTAGTTTTCCTTCGCCAACTTCCTCCTTCGTTTTGGAACCCAAAACACCTGAGGGACAAAAAAATTGAAGTGAAACCATCTGATAGCAAATTTTTCTGTGCTACAGGCAGAACATACGTAAACATTCTACTAAGGAAATCAGAAGATGATCAAAACAAAGTCATTTGGAAAAGTGTCAATAACAAAAACAACTCGGAGAGAAAGTCTTAGCCAATTAAGGTTCAACCCATACTCGGGCGGCTAAATGGATATAATTCATGTCTGAATATTGAAACAATAAATTTGATTCAGCATCCCTTCGGCCAAGATTAATTCGAAAATATTGGGAAAAGAGAAAGCAAAAATTATTTTGGTGAATGGGAACACGTGCTCATCATGAGATCGAAATGGATCAAGGAATTCTTTTTTGTTCTCTAAAGGCAGAAATGGCATAGAACATGCATTGCAATAAACTGCATTAGTGTCTAGAAGTGCTGAATCAATACCTGTTAGCTAACATATAAAAGTTGTCTGCTTATCTTTTCGATATCATCCACGAAAATGCGACCATTTTACCCATATTTTAACCCTTTGCTAAACATTGGCTGTGCGTTACCAGAATTGTGCGACCAGTCCTCTCAACAGGCATAGGAACTATTTCGACGATGCGTTCAGACTCCTTTAAAAGCTCGTTACGTATTTCATATCCATTGTGTAATCATTTTTTACAAATCATTACGTTTGTAAAATGGATCGAAAAAACTGAGAAATGTCAAATTTAATTGATGGCTCAGAAAAGGACAAAAATTATCTTATTGTATTGGAATTTACAGTAGCTAATACCTAAGCTAATAATACCTAGGATTCCAGTTCACCTTATTAATAAGTTGGAGAATTTGGAGAAGTCTTGTCGACCACCGGGAAATACAAATTGGACAAAATGACAAACTTGTCGGCGTCTTTGAAATCTGAAGTAAAGGAGTATGCGAAGGACAGTTTTGATGGATAAATTACAAAAAGGATCCTGCCTTGCATACCCGCGAATTCTTACGCAAGGTCTTGTTTCCCTTTTTCAAAGCCTCAAATGTGAGGTATCGGCCGTTGTAAAACAAGTCACATGTCATAAAATAGTGGCCATAAACAGGACAATTATGCCCTATCTCCTCTGCCCTCCCCTTTACACGCCACAGGTTTCCAATTCCTTTCTTTTCTCCTTTCTGTAACTGCATGGCTTTGAGATGTTAAATAAAAGAAATGTGTCTGATTTACAACCCGTCATTGGCCTTACACTATATAAAACGTCTTCGACTTGAGAATAATATTTACCCTTCACAGCAGCATCTGGCTTGCTCGCAAGGATCTGTTCAACTGCTGTCAGTCTGTGTTCCTGATCATTAGTTTTTACCTCGATTCTGATGAAGCCAGCTGCAAACAAAAGCAAGACTAGTCTATACTGGGGCTGAGTGATGAGCATTCCTTTTGCAAAGACATTCTTCGAAAGAAGGAGCCACCAAAAACCTAAGGACGCTTTCGAAAGCCCATATCTGTTTGTTAGAACGTGTTGAGATCGATTTGACATAAATAAATCGACCGGCCCGCTTTTCTCAGGCGGTCCTGTTTTGTCAAGCAAACGCATAAAAAGACCGAGGGAGGCTTGGGAAGAGGAGAGGAAAAAGGCGCCGCACCCGATGCTGTAACGGACGCGTTCAGAATGACGAAATCTGTTAATCTAATTAGTGAAAGTGATATGATAAATGGTTCCACCTTTTTTATTGCTAGTGCAAATAAACACTCAAAATAACTTCAGTAACGGCGTGGGAATATTTATGGGCATGTCGACATCGTCGATTAAAAAAAGTCCAGTATTTGAGTTAATTACAGTTTTAAAATTTTCTTCATAATTCAGTCAACTGTTCGGAAAGGAAACCGCAGAAAAAAATTACTATATTTACTTTGAATTTAATGCTCGACACTCCAGCGATGCCCGGTAAATGAAAAGGAGCGGTAGAACAGCTAAGCAGAGCGAGGTCGTGGGTTCAATTCCCACCCTGGTCAGAGTTTTTCTCTGTCCTTGTGTGGGCCCAGTTCCATCAGTAGCGCTAACGCTCACATGGTTCATATGGGATAGAAATCTAGCACTTCACGTTACACTACACTCTATTCAGTTAATTCTGTTTAAAATATAAGTGCTACACGGCCAACGTTTGTATAAACGTAACCTTTCCTTGTACTTGTACATATTAATTGCGTTGACTTTAACATCTTCAGTTCCCACTGCCTGGTCCCGTCTGACCTTGTAGCTCAGTCGGTAGAGCGGCGGAGATCTAACCCGAAGGTCGTGGGTTCAATTCCCACCCTGGTCAGAGTTTTTCTCTGTCCTTGTTTGGGCCCAGATCCATCAAGTAGGGCTAACGCTCACGTGGTTCATATGGGATAGAAATCTAGCACTTCACGTTACAATACACTCTCTTCAGTTAATTTTGTTTAAAATATAAGTGCTACACGGCCAACGTTTGTATAAACGTAACCTTTCCTTGTACTTAAGCAGAGAGAGGCCTCAGATTTTTACCATATTTGCAGAATAAATGTTAAATTGAATGTTGGAGTATTTTGGCAAGTTTCGACAGTGTGATGTTCGTACACAACTATCAAGGACAACTTCTTGTTTAGAACGGACGACTCGTCAATCATAAAATCTGAAGTCGGAAGAAGGAACTTGTTCTGCAGAAATAATGACTCAATACTTGTTTGAAGCCATTTCCATTGACAAATTCCCTTTCTTCTCGAAGGCAATTAACCATAGTTAATCGTTCGACCGAATCTGGTCTTCGATGATGCTGCAACCAGGAACGATTACCACGATCGGATGGCGTTTGATTTCGGTCACCCATAGACAAGGATCTCATAAATAATGGTCTTGCCGAAACCAGTTGGTGGCACAGCCATAACATACTTGCCCGATAGGAGAGCTTTGACCGCAGGTTCTGCTCTTGTTTGTTTACAATGTTTCCCATTTGAAGGGATGAATGATCGAAATCTTCCACAAAAGCCATATCGTGCTAATAATCGAAGCACAATCTGAGAAGAAGTGATTAACCGGTCAAAAGAATCTGACAGTGGTGCATTATCAACGGACAAATCCGAATTTCCAGTTGCTCGTACAACGGGAGATTCTGAACGGGTCGGTTACAGCAACGGGTGCAGTCCCTTCTTTCTATCTTCTTCCCAAGCCTCCCTCGGTCTTTTTATTCGATTGCGTGACAAACAGGACTGCCCCAGAAAAGCGCGCCGCTCGACTGATTTATGAAGGGACTGCTCGCAGTCTCTTTGCCAGTATATATATATATATTTTTTTTTTTTTCTTTTTTAACCCACCAGGCGTCATGTGACCCAAAATAGCGTTTTGTACTAATGACGTCATGAAATTATAGACTCCTAAGTGACTCAAACAAACAAAGTTCAATCTGTAACCGTCACAAGAGAAATGACGCTTCAATCTTTACAGTTTTAATCGACGTAGACCGTGTTCTTGACTCTATTTTCGAAAGAGAACCAGAACAATACACAATTAGGCAGCTAGAACAGTGCTTAAGGTGTAGGGCGTTGAAATTGACGGGCAAACGTAACAAACTTTTTCAGCGAGTGAGGGGGTATACAAGGTCGTATAAGCAGTGGAAGTAGCCACGGGCTTGATCCGAGCATCGACAATAGCACTTGGTCTGCGGCGAAAGTACTAAGAAGGTCCGAAGTTGCAAGGAAATGGTACCGCAGTGCAAGTTTTGTTCCCTATTCTACTCCGTCCACAGGTTGGCATGTTGGAGAAGTGGTGATGGGACTACGCTACACCTGCTGTTCGCAAATTGTTGTCTGTTTTGCTATGACTAAAATACTTGTAATGGAGATTTCTTTGCGATTTACTATTTTCTTTAGATGTGGATAATTTTCTATCAGGTGACATTTCCTCGTGAGCGGCGTCTTACGTGCGTGCGGGTTTGTTTTCATCACTTGGTACATGACCTCTTTCTGTTGAAGAATTTCAGTTCAGAGAAATGGATTTTAACACTGCTTTCTGGGTATCCTCTATTTTTTAGGCACATTTTAAAGTCTTGTGCGTTTTTCAAAATTAGAATGGGAAAAATTTGTTATTTGAAGCGGTAATGCTTTCTCTTTTATGAACCTTCTTGTTACGCCTGGCGGACATAAGGAAATTCTGTTGTGGGACCGTTGTACATTGCTTCGCTGTTATTGTCGAAGCGTGTCACCCAGCTTTGCAGAGTTTTGTATGGAGCTACCATGTTGTTGGACCACAGTGGCGCACCATTATGGCGGCCATAAGTCAACAAAAACATCCGGACGTCCTGTTGCCATAGAATCGCTTACTTTTAACTCGCGAAACGTTTAAACTGCGAAAAATCATAACGAACGACATATTTTTTTCAATCAGAACGGATTTCAGTGTCAAGTGTCACTAGTGACAATTCCGAAATTCAAAATGCTGTATCTTCAGAACCAACCGTTTTGGAACTGGAAACTTGTAAAAAAAAATGTTTCCGAGGCTAGGTCACCTTCAACCTCGTGTAGATAAAAATACCGTAAACGATTCAATAAACGTCCCCTCTCTAGATCTTATAAACGCCTCCTATCCATTAAACGTCTAAAAAACGCCCCCTTTCTACTAGACGCCGGCCTACCCCTCCAAAGATAAAATAATTAAAAATAAAATGCAAAAAAAAAATCGAGGAAATGCTCTGTAAAGCAAAATCATGCAATTTATTTAACACCTTGGTTGCTTAGACGGCAATGGCGTACGAATTAAATCTTTTTCGATCTCAGGGTTAAAGTACGGATATCGCTTTTTTATTTGCTTAATTTCACCACTCAGAATGTGGGCAATTTTGTATCAGTTAGTTCTGGCTCGATAGCATCCAGGAACAACAAGGCCGAACATTCAATGAGTCACTGCTTCGAGATCGGCCAATCATGTGAAGAGGGATCGGAAAAGTTTTAAGCACAGCTCTCTGTACTGGATGAGCCCAGACTCCCAAACCCCTTTTCAGGTCACCTCTTTGTTGGATGTCGACGAAGCCAATTGTGAAAACATTGTTGATCCAGATAACGACTTGGACATTGATATAGAAATATGACCTTTCATTTGGATGTTTCCAGTTAACTTGAAATAAACGCCCCTCTCTAATAAACACCTTTTGTCCATTTAAAGCCCACCCTCCTTCCTTACACCGCAAACATTTAATCAACACCCCGGACGTCCTCGAGAGTACCCGGTAGTCCAATGAGAGGAAATGTGCTTACGGGTAATGAATGTTACACCGATTACCATTACCGGTCTGATTGTTGAAATGTTATCTGTAATAGAAATTTACAACAAATGCTTTGAATGATTTTCCATCCTATGAAAACAAAGTTTAAAGTGACAGGTTTTGTAGGGTACCAGTGCCCAGGGACAGGGTGTAGGATGTCTGTGTAATTACTATGTGGGAAAGTATTTTCGTTTGATTAGCTGTAGTTGTCTGTATTAATGTGCCAACATGCAAGAAAAAATTACAATTGCGATATATTGTCTTTTTGGCTTTTCAAACTTCCAGTATGTGAAAGAAATCAAGTTGGACGGGGCTAATACCTGAATGGGTGACCAGCCGGTGATATTCCGCGGCCAGGGGCATAGGGTCCGTATACGGACGTACACCCGTGCGTACAGGTCAAATCCGCGAATCCTCATTCTATGGAGGCTTCTTTTTAAGTCATTATAAAATCGGGCCAAGTTTTAAACTGATGTTTCTGTGAGTGAGTATTTCCAGTATCTTACAGGCCTGGCTAAACGGATGCAACGCCATCCAACATTGTTGGACGCTATTGAACAGTGTCGAACGAGGTGGTCAAACGAATGCAATGTTAACATGTTGGATCCAGAATTTTGGACTCAAGGGTCTGGAACCAAAATCTACCCAGAATCCTTAAAAAAACTCTCGCCATGGTGCCGTTGTCAATATCCTTTTAAAATTATCAATAGAGTCACTCTCTGTGATATCAAGAGGACGGCTTTTCCAGAATCTGGGAACTGCAACAGCAAATGACCGGTCTCCAAAGGTCTTGCACCATGCAGGTGTGAGGGACCTTGAGACGACCCAGGGCGTCACTGGGTAGGGAGTAGCGTCCCGGAGTCTTGACTTGCAAAAGATCCTGCAGATACATTGGTGCCATGCCCCTGAGAGCTTTGAACACGAGAAGGGCTATTTGTTCGAAGAGAGATTGCTTAAGCTTTCGTCGCCCAGAAATTCAAGACTTTCCTCATTCACCATTCTGTAGCATTAACTGACGTGCCAACGCGCGAAACAGATGCAACGAATTAACTATTAACCATGGATACCTATAGCCGCAGCGTACGCGCGCGTGCAACACTGTTGAATGTGATAGCCAAAAGAATGCAACACTGTTGTTCACACCTTAGAACAAAAAAAACGTTGGATGATGTTGAAGACGATGTTTGATGGAAATCAAACTTCGTTCAATAGATTGCAACGTCATACAACATGGTGGCCAAAGGAGTGCAACATGTTTGGATGATGTTGTTACACTAACATGTTCAGTGGACCCGTTTGGCCAGGCCTTAACGGCAAGAAACGTAATAGTGGACGAAAGAAAATAATATTAATAAAAACTCCACCCTTCGAAGCCCCCACACAGTGTCAGTCTTCCGTATCACCAGTTCCCCAGTTTCTGGTTATTTTTTAAGGATATGTTATGATGATGATGATGTTATAACAGAGTTTGCGACGTCTCGCCCTTTTCTTGTACTGTAAACCCCCTGTTTGTGTTTTAGTTTGCTGCAGAGAAAACTCAGCAGATGGGTAAAAAAAAAACCCTTTTTAATTTAAATTATTATTTTTTAAATTATTATACGTATAAATAAATAAAAAAAAGTAACTAACTACTGCATTTTCCGTCGCATTTATAAATTGAAATGTCCTTTCAAAATAGTCGGAAAGGGAATTTCCGAGACCCTAAGTTTTGAAATTTTCTGGGGGAGCATGCCCCCAGAACCCCCTACTTTGGAGCACCTTCAGCGCTCAAAACACCTTTAAAATCTCACGCTACGCCCCTGTCCGCTCAGCACACTTCGGGAAATTACGCTCCATACGTGGCTATTGAGCAAGAAAGTATAATTATATCTCACAAAACTGATACTAGTTTTTCATAATGAGAAAGAATATTAGTTTGGACGTTCGGTAAGCTTTCAATATATTTTACACTCAACACAAACTTGAACAAGAAGATCTTTCAGATCTTAAAACCGCGCTTTGAAAATTTATCTGTTTTCTTACCACTATAGTCGCAACGTAGTACACATTCCAAAGCGGTCTTTGTTGATTCACTATGACTATAGACACAAAATCACCTGATCAATCTGTAGCACAACAACTGACAACAACGACTGCACACGAACTTATTGTACTATGGTATAGGTATAGGTATAGGTATAGGTTTATTAAAGATTCATATAGCAGCCTCTAAGGCTGAATTGCATGAAATTACAGTATAATTGTATAAATGCAAATTGTAAAAATTTATGTAATATATACTATAAATACTAAAAATATAAGTTCTAAAAAATTTATAACCATAATAACTAACTAATACTAAAGCAGCTCAGTAGCTCAGCAGCTCAGTAGCGTCTGCACATTGATGTTATGAAAGTTGATGAAAAACGCTTGGTGCGCGTGGCTGGATTGACAAATTTCCGC
>BLFO01004748.1:190610-202361 GCA_014634245.1 Montipora cactus | reverse complement strand
GATCACTCACTTGGTTTTGTTGGAATCAGTTTATATTTTGCAATGGATGTTTTATTCGATCTTTTTTCCTTTCTTTTTTGAAATTACGAACTGAATTAGCATTTGCATGCATGAGAGCTCACGCTGCTCAACCGTACTATTTTTGGCTTCTTCTCCTTCAGCTTCGGCTGCGCTTTTGATTGGGTGTTTGCAGTGTCATGTTGTTTTGAGGAAGTGTTTAGATGTCTCAGCATTTTAGTGCTGCACTTGTGAAACCCTGGGGGTTCCTGACTTGTTTACTTATCTTAAGTATTAACCATTTCAACCACTCCCCTCGGATAAATTCGGCGCGTATCACGGCTGCAAGCAGAGTTCCCATTAACGCACACTTGTGCGTATATGACGCACAAATCGAAAGGCGGAGCTTCCCTGTTATTTTTCTTACTGCCTGTAGGGTTTGTTGAAGTAAAAGGTTTCGAATGGCCCGCGTTTTGATGTTTCCAGTTGCTGCTTTAATAATAAAATCATTTTCTTTGCTTTCTTCATATAAAAAAATTCATTGCCTAGCAAGTGAATTCCAAGGTAATTTACGCTAAAAACCGATATCGCATGAATCACAAAGCGATGAGTGCGACATCGGTGTTTCCAGTGAAATTTGCTTTGCAATTCACCACTTTGGTAATAATTTTTTTCTTGAACCGCATGATTTTTAAAAGAAAACAAGCACACCCTCAGCGAGCAAATGGAAAAGGAAAAAAGCCATTTCAGGGTCGACTGTTCATAGCCAGCGAATAGGAATCGCGCTAAAATTAGAAGCCATAAAAACAACTTTGTCAGTTCAAGGTCAAAGAAGAGTTTTACTGATGTATTTTATTCCACTTTATCTCTGAAAACAAGATCATTCAAATTTTGATGTATTTCATTGAAATACGCCAGGTTGGCCCCACTCGCGGCAGGCTTGAAAATTTTCGTTGCTGCCACAGTTTCGCGTTGGGATCCCAGGCTTTGCTTCAAGGCCTCAGCTAAAGAGCTAACAAGTCGTTCAGTGCTGTCTTCCTTATGTCGCTTTCATGGTCCGTGGATTCTGTTTTCACTCCACCTTGGGCGCCTTTACTTTCTGTCTTCTTTTTATTGCCCATGATTTAATTCGCCGTTTAGCTTCGTTTGACGTGTTGCGAATCCCGGTCGCTGCCACCAATGTGAAAGAATACCAGTTTGGACGTTCGGTAAGCTTTCAATATATTTAGCACTCAACACAAAACCCCGCACTAGGTCAAGATCACGTCAAAAACTACTCACTAAAACTGTCAATCAAACTTCACATGTTCATGTCACGATACGCAAAGGAGTTACTCATCACCATAAAATTATTAACAAATAGATAATCGTCTAAATACTTTTCTTGTGATACCTTCATTACAGAACAAATAATAGAAAACGTATAAAAAGATTCTTCCCAAAACAGACGATTACTTTCAAATGCCCATCGCCGGATGACAAAGGAGAAATTACGCTGTGGATATCTCTTATGCGGACACAAGCAAACTACGGTCCCGGCGATTTCTCCACGGAAACTCAAATTTATTCGGGGAGTCATGCTGTATGAATGCACCTCTCTAATCCTTGATTGCTACTAGTTAAAAGCAGTGTTCGATAATAAAAAGCAGCCCGAGAAAACTTCCACCCGTTTCGTCGGAGGCCGTCGATCTGACATCACGGTTCGTCAGTTCTTACTTGACGAAATCTCACTTACTGTCAACTTTCAGGAGTGTCTTTCGAAAAATCGCTCTTGTTCGCGTTGTTAAAAAGGCACTGGAAAGCTAATAAAATGCAGTACTTGAGAATTCTTTTAACTTTCACGTTTTTTATTTCAGAAGGCGAAGGCACCCAAGCCCAAACCTGACCTGTGACCTTGTCTTCTCTGCTGAATTAATAACCCTTGCGTTACCACAAACCTTTCGTTAACGCGGACACCCACACAAACTGCACTGTATGACTGAGGGATAATAAGTATGGATAAAGCCTTACACGCTTTGTTAGCTTATCATATCTTGAGTGATATAGTGCAGTTTGTTTGGATGTCCGTGTTAACGCCAGGGTTATTAATTCAGTGGAGCTTGCGCTCGCTTTCTGGAATAAAAAAAAGGGTAAGTTAAAGGCATGTTGCAATACTACATTTTATCAGCTTTCCTGTGGTCTATAGTTTCTTTGGGATTCTTTAAAAGCAACGCGAACAAGAACGATTGTCCGAAAGACACCCCTGAAGGTTCACAGGTTGACATGAGTTTATCACGAGCTAATTGTGGCCCGTAAGCAAAAAATCCGGAAGACTTCAGGGTTTGATGACGTCACTGTAAAAGTTTACTTTGACACGCAACGCTGGACTCAACACTCCCCTCCAACCCCACACGGGGTGGGACTATGTAAGAATTTTCGTTGATGTAGTGTGGCCGTGTAGCCGCGTCTAGCCACAGAAGGCGTGCGAAAATGAAGCCTGGCTGAGCCTCGCTTATGTTGAGGTGAGTTAACCTGGGTTGAGCCTGCAATCCAATCGAAAATCAGATCCTGTTCAGCGGTCAACTTAACTTGAAAAAAGCTGAGCTCGGTGAGCTCTAAGCTTGAGCCCAGGATATGGTCACGTGATACAGGTCAACGAATTCCTTGTTTTGTCTGGTGTCAATTGATCAAAAGATGGATGTCCACTATCAAAGATGTATGCTGTAAAGTTGCTTGATACTGGTGACATTGGCATACATGGAGGTGTGGACGTACGGACGGACGGACGTACTTACGTACTAATGTACGGACGGTTGATGACGGCATGGCTATAAAACCATGATTTCTGGCATCGATGGGTTACCATATTTTCTTAACAATAGTGCTCCGCGCGTGCGCCCTCGGCTATAAAAGGACGCACGTATTTTTCGAGCTCATGCATCCCAGGGACCCACAAAAACTGGGTACTACCCAGATATCTTTGCAAACACCTTGGAGAATCCCTATGTGCTCCATTGATGCGCCATTTTGTTTACGCGGTCATGTCTTTACAGAAAACGCTATATGACATTTTTTTCAGCCTTCAAAAATGCGCCCAAAAGCATGTTAAACTTCATCTTTTGGACAGAAAAGAAAGTCTGATGAAGATCCTCAGGAGATTTCGGGACCCAAGAAACGTGTTTTTTCTTCCAAATGGCTTAAACAATTTGCATAGTCAGTGTATGTGTCAACCAAAAACCACATGAAATGCAAAACATCTTTGGATGCATATGGGCGTTCGGCCAAACCAATGTAGAAGTTCGAAGACATGAAAAGAAGAAAAAAGTTGTAAATTACACGTTATTTCCACAAGGTTGGCTTTTACATGGAGAACTCTGTCAGTCTGATTATGTATTAGAAAGAAAGAACACAGGACAAACTTTCCAATAATAAAGTTCAATTTATTAACTTGTTTTCCGACTCTGCCCCCGTGTAATTACTACACTTAATCTCGTACCCAGATCTTCCACGGTCATACGGAAGGGAGATCTGGGGAAGTTCGATTTCGAGCATGCTTGGTGCCAGCGGGCTTTTCTATCACTGCGCATGTTCGTACTCTCTGTTCACAGGTACCCAGACTTACTGTGTGTGCCACATAGGTAAATATAGAGAACATATGAGGCGAAGTTTAGGTCTGGAAATTTGCTAGAAAATGGAAACAAAAATCGATGAAACTTACCATGTGGTGAGCTGTTGTTGTCTTTAATAAGTACACGAAGTTTCGGGGAAAATGGTCCCCGTTCACCTTCCTTCATAGTATAGTGACAAGGTAGGAGACGGAAGCCAGCGTAGGGACTCCGATCGACCCAAAACAAGCACGATTTTTTGGCGAAAATCGAATCCAGACGCCTGGTGACGAGTATAATAAGTCCCATGGAGGGAGGGGAGTCCCAAATTGCTCAAAACAAAACTCACTGAGCAACCTGGGACTCTCCTCCCTCCAAGGGACTTATTATACTCGTCACCAGGCGTCCCGAGTTCAGTGCCATTTTGAATTGGACACTTTGCGAGGACAACGCCTTCGGGCCTCCATTTTAGCAGGTTAACTTAAGTTCTACGGAGCCTGGTGGCTTTGCGTTGCTGCCTGGAGATGCTTCAGTGGATTCATGGTTTAGAGAAATTCATGTTCCACGAGCCTGGCTTGTTTATTTATTGACTGGATTCTATTTTCGCGAAAAAAAATCGTGCTTGTTTTGGGTCGATCAGAATCCCTACGCTGGCTTCCGTCTGCTACCTTGCCACTATACTATGAAAGAAGGTGAACGGGGACCATTTTTCCCGAAACTTCGTGTACGTATTAAAGACAACAACAGCTCACCACATGGTAAGTTTTATCGATTTTTTTTTCCATTTTCTAGCAAGTTTCCAGACCTAAACTTAGCCTCATATGTTCTCTAAATTTACCGTTGTGCCACGCACAGTAAGTATGGGTTACCTGTACATGGATTTCGAGAGTATTCTTGAAGACATTCTTTGGGAAGAGGACATGGAAACCTTAAAGTTAAGCCCAAACAGAAAGAAGCGCTACAGGCGATTGTTTTTGAACGGTCGAGATAGTTTAATTGTCGGAGCAACTGCAGAATCACTAAAACGAGCGCTTAGGCTTAATCAGTAAACGAGTGCTATTTTCTTCATACGATCTCGTGCAAAGTGTAGTTAGCCAAACCGTAAATTGAAGGCTAAAATATTAAAGAGGATTTAGGCCTAATCAGTGAAACAAACGCTTAGGCTTAATCAGTAAACGAGTGCTATTTTCTTCACACAATCTCGTGAAAAGTGTAGTTAACCAAACCGTAAATTGAAAGCGAAAATGTTAAAGAGTGCTTAGACCTAATCTCCCTAATAATCACTGCAACGAGCGCTATTTTCTTGACACGATCTCGTGAAAAATGTAGTTAATCTAACCGTAAAATTCACAAGTGATCACTACTTAATTCGCGAGTCACTCTTTAAGAACGAGAAATACTGTTTTGAATAAATTACATACTTCAACTTGAATTTATTAGCTTCACAAAGTGCCCCGCGAAATAAGCTAATCGGAGCGTAGATTGCATTGCCGCAACCTTTTTTTAGTAGCCAATGAAAAATGGTGTACTGTTGAACTTTACCAGATCTCACATTTCCAGTGACAGAGTGAGATCTGGGTACGAGATTATACTACACTAACACACCCACACACAGACACACTCACGCAAAAACTAAAGTAATGCGGGGACCCTTCAAAAAGAAAAAGGACCCTCGGTTTCCTGGAAATGGAGGTCCCAAGGACCCCAAACTTCCAAACCTAGTGGGAACTCTGTACAAGACGAGCGTTACTGCAGTGCCGTCTGGTTTGTTTGGAAAATTCGTCTAAACACAGAATTGCCGTGGGTACGTAGTTGCACGTCAACGCTAACTATCTTATTTTTATTTTAATGTGAGTGGAAGCTGAGTATCACGGAGGTTATCGTCTTTTGAAGTAAAATATCACTCATTGTTTTTGAAAACATTTTATCAGGCCATTTTTCCAACCCAGAAACTACAGACAAAGTTGCCAAATCGAGCTTTTCGTTATGAAAACGCGAATATGCAGTCTAAAATTAAAAGCTTTATTTATACGAGGTGACACGTGAAGCTCGACAGTTTCTGGGACCATGGCTACCTAGAAGTATCTATCTTGAATCCGATTTGCAACAATTGTACAGTTTATCCTGGGGATCAGTGGAATCTACAGAAAATATCTGCCTGCCAAATTATTAACACATTGGCTTTTATCTGACTGGCACCAAACAAACTTCGCTGCGTTGTGTCGATAACAAAGGGTAAATGTTTAGGCAAAAGATAATTAGGGGCGACGACGTTTGGAGGAAATACCGCACAGCAATTCCTCCAAAAAGCATAAAATGCTGCACCAAAACGATAAGAAGCGAAGTTTACTGCATCTACATTTGACAATTAAGGTAAATCCCTTGAAAATGACGTACTATCCAGACTTTTTTCAAACTTGGCACAATTTATATTCATACATAGGACATAAAAAAAATGCGATAAAAAGATGGGGTCACCGGCCTTGTTTCCTCGCTGTATGCCATTTATTCTAAGTGTTTTTTACCGAATTAAGTGAGAAGAGTTCGAAACTAGATTGACCGAAACATTTGTTGTTGTATAGCAAAAGTACTGAATATTACTGGAAACTTGAACCTACTCGTTTGTCCGGGCTATAATCCTTGAGTAAAACGATTTTAAATTGCTCAATCTTGCAAAGAAATGTAAGCAAATTGGACCGCTACAGTCATCACCTTGCGCTCAGTGTCGGACTCCAAATGCAGCTTCACATAATTTATATGCAAATATTATAAGTTCTACTATCTAACTTTTTTCTCCGTAAAATATGTTTTCCGTGTACCTATTACGAGTAAATAAAATCGTTAAAAATGGGGGATCAACGTGCTTCTTTCTTCGCAACACGATGATAAATGGATGGCAGAGGACAGTTTCGGCTTCAAAATGATCATTTTCCGCGAAAGGACTGGGACTAGTTCTAAAACAACACCCTTTTAACCGAGAAGAGTTATCATGATTGCACTTAAAAGCTGTTGAACAACTATAGCTGCCTTTGTTGCCTCTCTACAGATGGCCGGCGTAAAACGTCTTCATCTCCGAAGTCGCAATGTTATGCGCAGAATGAGATGCGCGGTGCGAAACAAGGGAATCACCTTAAACACCAGCAGATGGTTTCAAAAGTAACTGAGTGAACTTGTAATGTAGCCATTCAGTTCTTGGAAATCAGGTAACTGTCGAGTACCTCTCTCCTCCACAGAGGTCTATTTTTGTGTCGTTGGGAAGCTGGGGAAAGGAAAAAATGAAAGCACGCGTGGATAGACTGGAAGGGGAAAGAGACCAGAGGAGCCTCCAGCCTTTTCCCTCTTCCCATCGTTCACCGCGCGCTTTGCTGTTTTTCCATTATTGCTATTTTTATTGGGATACCCAATGGGAGCTTTTGCGGAGGAGAGAGGTCGAATACCCAGCCTTGTGAGATGACAATCCTAAAAAATAAGCCTTAATGTAGCACAAATATCTCAACTCGCAAACACGGATGGTTGTAGTGTGTCACCGGATAAAATCTAACATATCTGGCTTTGATGGAAGCGAGAAATGAATGTTGCACAACACTACTTTTGTCTGTGTTTCCAGGGAACACCTGAAAATAAGAGGATTAAAAATGTTAAAATGTTATAATAATGAAACAGGTTCATATTAGGAAGAAAGTCTAATGTGATCTTTCTATTCTTGGTTGAGATTCTCTGCGTTTAAAAAGAAGACTTTTTCTGCACTCTGGTGAGATCAGGATCCCAAAATTTTATCATTATCACCCTCATTATTTTCTTATTTCAATTCATGATTCATGAACGGTTAATAGTGAGATTTTCAGAGCGCAATTTCCATAAAATGCTCATTTGCTCTTTACATAAATTTAAGTAAACCATAAAATGTAATACATAGATTTGGCTCAGCCTAAAAGCGGAGCTTCCTTTTCTAACCCCCGGGTGAAAGAACTTAGTGCATAAGGAAATAATTATGCTTTTGCATAGAGTACAAAATTAATCGTCATTAGTGTATACAGTTTGAAATTTAAAGAAAACGGCAAAACGTTTGAAATTATAAGATATGTTTCGACAGAGAATTCTGTCATCTTCAGTTGATTAATGTACAAAGCGTTTAGTTGAATTTATAAGTACGGAAAAAGTGCTAATTATGCCAGTAACAACGGAATGTACATAAAACGTGACAATGTGAGAATTAAAAGGATAGTTTTAGATTTACATGATGCAGTTGTTGATTAAGAGAAGGTTGTTCTCTTTGAATACGAAAAGCTTCTTTTATCTTGAGTTGAAAAGTCGTAGAGGCGTGATCTAAAATATGGAAACATTCCCCTGAAGACAGGGCGCGACATTGTTCGGAATTCTGTAGGTGTTTGAAAATGTGAGAGGCCCTATCACTGACTAAGTGCTCACGCACGCGTGTGGAAAAATGCCGGGTTGTTTCGCCGACATAACAGGCATTACAGCCTGCACATACAAACTTATAAACCACACGTGAACGAAGCCCGCCAGGGATAGGGTCTTTCACACCAAGCAAGTTGCCTATCTTAAAGGAGGAAAAAAACTAGTTTTATGTCCAAATCATTGCAGTAGCGCTTTATAAAGTGACGGATCTTTTTCTGAGTTACGACAGAAAAATGGCCAATGTAAGGTAGCTTAAAATAAAATATAGGTGAAGTGGGAAGGGAACCCTGGGGACAATGATTACTTAGGGTCCCAGTAATGTAACGGTTTACAACCCTTTCCATTAAATGGGCAGGAAAAAGGTTCTTTTTTAGGATTTCCATAAGCTTAGTTATGTCCTCGTGTAGCCCCAACCAGGTGTTGTTAATCTTATAGGCCCTGGGGCAAGAGGAGACCCCATGGCTACACCATCAATTTGGTCATAGAAAGAGCCATTAAAGAAGAAATGAGTCTGGGCGGTAGCTATAGTAAAAAGGCTTCTAAGTTCAGGTTCACTTAACTTAAGGTCAGGATTGCCCTTGGAAATGTAATTGACTGCTAGGTCAATGCACTCCTCAAGGGGTATGTTGGTAAAGAGACTTTCTACATCAAAAGAGACCATGAACTTACCAAGCATGGATAATAATTGGATGTCTGTACAAAAGTGAAAGTGTCTGTAGCACAATGTTCAGTTGGAATGTGCGGCCATAAAAGATTACAAAGATATTTAGCCAACTTATAATTGTATGTTCCAATAGAAGACACGATCCGGCGAAATGGCGGAGTAGAGTTGGTTCCACGATTCTTGTGCATTGTAGGGAGGCCATAAATTCTTGCCTTTGGGATAGATGTTCTCATACACAACGTTATCAAGATGGCCATCTTTCTTAAATTTTCGGAGCAGACGTTGCAGTCTGCCTTCTCTAAGTAAGGTGGGATCTTCCTTGATGGGCCGCAATTTAGAGGTGTCATTGATTATTTTAAGGATGCCTTGGTCGTAATCCGATCGGTCCGAGACAATAATAATCCCATTTCTTTTCTAACTAGAGTTTACAGTAAGAAAACCTTTACTAGGTTATTAACTAATTATTTCAGTCTCACTTCGTACTCTTACAAAGTGGGTCTCATCAGGACTCTAATTGATAGGGCCTATAAGATTAACAACACCTGGTTGGGGCTACACGAGGACATAACTAAGCTTATGGAAATCCTAAAAAAGAAACTTTTCCCTGCCCATTTAATTGAAAGGGTTGTAAACCGTTACATTACTGGGACCCTAAGTAATCATTGTCCGCAGGGTTCCCTTCCCACTTCACCTATATTTTATTTTAAGCTACCTTACATAGGCCATTCTTCTGTCGTATCTCAGAAAAAGATCCGTCTCTTTATAAAACGCTACTGCAATGATTTGGACATAAAACTAGTTTTTTTCCTCCTTTAAGATAGGCAACTTGCTTGGTGTGAAAGACCCTATCCCTGGCGGGCTTCGTTCACGTGTGGTTTATAAGTTTGTATGTGCGGGCTGTAATGCCTGTTATGTCGGCGAAACAACCTGGCATTTTTCCACACGCGTGCGTGAGCACTTAGTAATGTCGCGCCCTGCCTTCAGGGGAATGTTTCCATATTTTAGATCACGCCTCTACGACTTTTCAACTCAAGATAAAAGAAGCTTTTCATATTCAAAGAGAACAACCTTCTCTTAATCAACAACTGCATCATGTAAATCTAAGGGCGCGTTCGATTGACCGTATTCCGGAATAGGAATACATGGAATAGAAGTTAGAAACCCTTCGCTTTTACGGAAAGTCAAGTTAAAATTGTCAAACAACTGTTAAAATGCTATTTTAAACATATCTTTATTATTCTTGTTGCTTTAAAACGCCAAACATACAGTTTTAAATCATCACTCCACGTATTCTTATTCCGGAATAGGGTCAATCGAACGCGCCCTAAAACTATCCTTTTAATTCTCACATTGTCACGTTTTATGTACATTCCGTTGTTACTGGCATAATTAGCACTTTTTCCGTACTTATAAATTCAACTTAACGCTTTGTACATTAATCAACCAAAGATGACAGAATTCTCTGTCGAAACATGTCTTATAATTTCAAACGTTTTGTCGTTTTCTTTAAATTTCTGACTTGCCTGCTGACATCAAGATCCTTTGTATACAGTTTACAGTGATCAAGCACCTCTGAGTTTACAGCATTTTGAATCAACAACAAACTGAAATTACGTTCATATTAATATCTTTTACAACATTTCCGGTTTTGACTGATAATCTTTACACCCTCTCTTTAGTTTAGAACAGCAGCAAAAAATTACTATTTAAAAAGTGTTACTCGACTGCAACTTAACAGTCAAACAAAGCAGCTCACAACTGGACATCCATTTTGCATAAGACTAAAAAGGCGTGCAAATCGAAAAAGTCTCCAAAGTGATGATGAATTCAGTTCCAAAAAAAGCAACCACAGCTGGCCACAAAACCGTGAGGCAAAGTAGACAAACAATTGTTATAACTCAATGGCTGTTGGAGATTTTGCCGAAAAACGCAGGTTCGAGCTTATCAAACCGTTTCTCTAAGTATTATATTGTAGAGTAGGCGATCCACATAGGTACCCCACTTAGGAACAATTGTAGGTCACGTGACAATGGTGCAATAAGCATGTGCTGAGTGTTGTGCTGATTAAAAAGAGAAACCAAAATGTGCTATTGTGGAATTGTCGCGTTACATTGGTGGCAGCGATGAACAAAACGAACTTTACGTATCCATGGAGATATTTTGATGGTTTGTGCGAGCGAATATCATCGTTTTGTGTGGTTCTGTGTGGAAATTTTACTTGTTTGTTTGCTCGTGTGGTTTCGGCGGTCTTCAGTGGCGGAAAAGTTAATCGTGCACGTGGATTCAGGATTCAAAGAAATGAGTTGTTCGACGCCAACTAACCCTTTTAAGCCGGAGAACCCGTTTACACCAGCGTCTGATTCATCTCCGGACCTGTCAGTAAATTATTTTGGAAGTTCAAGTCGCCGAATTCACTCTGCAAACCCGTTCGCATCCCAGAACGAATTGGATAATTTTCCAACTGATTTGTTTACACACCACCGGAAGTTTCTCAAACCTGTTAAAAATCCTCGGATTATGGTGGTACTCAGTCGTTACGAGATTATTTGAAACACTTTGAGCGTTGCTCTGTTGTTAATGGTTGGAACAAAGAAGAAGTTGCTGTTTTGTTAGCCGCAAGCCTTCGCGGTGAAGCTCAAAAGGTGATAAATGGCATCTCCGACAGCGACTGTCGAAATTACGCAAAGATTGTTGACAAATTGGAACTTCGGTTTGGTGTTGAAAAACCGCGCGAGTTACACCAGGCACGTTTGCACAGCCGTCGCCAACAGGAAAATGAAAGTGTTCAAGCCCCTTCTGCAGATATCCGGTCTATGTCAACTCTCGCTTATCAGGATTTGTCTCCTGACACTCAGGAAAGATTTGCCGTCCAGCATTTCATTGATGCTATCAAAGATCGAGACGACAGGCTTCGGCTACGTAGAGATAAACCACGCACCATGGACGAAGCCCTGTCGCTGGCCTGTGAACTTGAAACATTTCGTCTCTTGGATACAGATCGGCCAAGAAGCTCTCCAAAGGTTTGCTCTTTCGATGAAGTTTAAAGCGAGGCTGATTTGTTTCAAACTCAGTTTGAAATGTTAAGGT
>BLFO01004748.1:165610-180610 GCA_014634245.1 Montipora cactus | reverse complement strand
TGAATTAAAATCATCTTCTTGTGCTATATTATCTCAATGTTTTAGTATATACTAAAACAACAATTCACCTCAGTGTCGGTAGCTAGTGGTGGTCATTTACCTCGCCCTTCGCGGTAAATATCCACCGCTAGCCACCTCCACTTCGGTGAATAGTTGCTAATTAGCGTGAAATAATTTACCGTGGAATTCACTTGTTAGGCAATGACTTTTTTTAGAGAAGAAAGCAAAGAGAATGATTTAATTAAGCAGCATCCGGAATGACCAAGACGCGGACAATTCGAAACCTTTTATTTTCACTAACCCTACAGGCAGTAAGAATAAATAACCAGGGAGCTCTGCTTTTAGGCTTGGCTCAATCCATATATTAGATCAGCTGATAGAGCATTGCAACGGCATCACAGAGGTTAGGAATTCGAATCCCGTTGAACACTTCTGAATTTTCCAGGGAAACGGCAAAAGTGCATAGATTTCCTATCCTATAATCATGGACAAAAGTCTTGGGACAAATTTACATTGGTGGCGCTTTTTCACACGCGCCAAACAAACAGTCTCGCGCGAATTCATCTACACTTGTTCCATAAAGGATGGCTGCACCATGAAAAATCAAGATGGTGGCGAGATCTGGGTTCAAAACTGTTCGTGGCAACATGCAGCGCATCTTACTCGATTCACGCAGATTCCTTCTCGAGAACTCCAAAATCGAACAAGCAAAAGAAAGGCTCTTCTAGCAGGGTGCGAAGACATGTGTACCACAAACGTTTTGCGACTGACTAAATTTCAATAGCGCGGCCTAGTTCAAAACGTCTGAGATGTATCAAGATCACACATTGATTTGCTGTTTGAATTCTACTGCGGTAACCAGCTTCAAGACAGGAATTTTGTGAACAACTGAAGGTATGTCATAATAACTAAAAATCATATCATCCTGGTGATGATTACTTTGGTTTCTGTATGGAATTAGTTCTTTATTTTGATGATTTCTAACAGATTCTCTCCGAAAAAGAACAACGATGTCTAACCTTCTCAGCATTGTTCTCCGTGTAAGTGTTCCATCTTACGCCATCCAGCGAAAATTGTAATTTGTAACTGGTGGTCCATACATTGTCGCGTTCATTTCCGAGTGTTGCCACTTTGCAAACAAAATGCACTGCACTCATATCAACCTGAAGGTAGTCCGTTCTATCAGTTGTGGTCTTTGTGCACCACACTCTATGTCCCCTGCCTTCGTTTGTTCGCCCATAGTATGGATAATAATTAATGTCATGAAAAGAACTCGCAGTGATTTTATTATCTGGAATGATGTTCCTCTCAGCCACGCCTATAGCCTGACAAACTGTAAAAAAAAATGTCGTTTTTGTTCTCACATTGCAAAACCAATCTCTGTTTCTTTTTGTAATAGGACTCCGAGTTGTCCAATCTTATTATAAAAGGACGAATAAAAATTCCCTTTTGGTAGTCAACGGAATCCATCTTTTTTTTATGACAAATTAACAATGAAAGAAGATAACTTCCGGTGTAAGTCCGTGGCTCTAAGGGGCCGACTATTTAACTCTTGCGGGGAGGTGTGGGTGATTTTGAAAAAAAAATTCCTGCAAGCGCTTGTTAAAAGAAAAAAATTGCATGCAGCACAAATGAAATAGAAAAAAATTCTTGCACTGCTGCAAGCAAGAAAAAGAAAATGTTGCAAAGCTATTTCATCATTCCTGGGGGGCTTTACAAAATCCCAGCAAAACTGCAACCATTCCGGATAATCTGCAAGCCAGCCAGCCACTCTGGTTAGCCTATTAAAATAACACATTGATTGGCCTAAATAACACTCTGGTTAGCCTAAACGTCACACCGGTTGGCCTACAGTTAGCTTAGGTAGGTTGCGGTTTGCCCTTATAATGGGATAAGGAATTTCTTGCTTGCTCGGTTCACATGGCTCCAAGTCATAAGAGTCATGCAAGTCATTACGGTTAGCCTAAATTACACATTGGCTAGCCTAGTTAGCACTGCAGTTAGTCTACAGTTCCTAAGGTAGCTTGCGGTTATTGGGATCAGGGATTTCTGGCTTGCTGGCTCGTACTGTATCCAAACTCGTTAGCTTATCACAATTTTTCTATTTGAAAAATCAAGTTTTATTAGACAAAGAAAAATAATTTGTTCATTTTTAATCTTTTCAACTGAAGCATTTTCATGTAATTACTTTCTATTGAAAATATAAGGTTTTTGCAATGTCTTATACAATATTATTAAAAACTGGATCATTGGATGATGCAATTCGAGAGTTTTGATTGGCTAAGCCATCATGGGTTATGAGCCATTATACCATGATCTACAAACACGGCAAGCATATGCTTGATTTTTTGGGCCTTTTTATTGTAGTCTAGTTTTCTATATTTTGGGGGCGTTTTTAATAAAACAATTATTACACTCGCGCTTGTTGGATATGAGATGATTATAGCCAACTCGGTGCTACGCGCCTCGTTGGCTATCTATCATCTCATATCCAACGCGCGCTCATGGAATAATTCTTAATTAGACAACATATTTAACAATTATTCCATGATCAACTAACTTTAATTCTGCTTTCACATTTGTTTTGCAGATTTCAGTCCACTTTTAAATTGTAACTGATGATTCTAGCAGTAACTACTATGCTATGAGCATTTCTGAACTACTTTTGCTATTTTTAGCTTTTTTTTTAATGGTCGGCCCCTAAAACGTATTCTTGTAAATCGTGAGCGCATTGCCTTACCTGATCCCCTTTTTTTTTTCTTGTTAAATAACTTGAAAAGAAAGAAATAAGGAAACTTGAAAAGGTTAATGCAGATGACTAAAAGATGAAGGATGGTTTATGGTACTAATGATCAGAAGTTCTCCTTCAAATACTGCGGAAAATTAAGGACTGTTGTATTTGTAATTAATTAATACGATTTCCATTAGAAAGAAAAAAAAGTAGAACAAGCTTCATCCCAAGTTGAAATTCATGGCCAATTCAAAACCAATCAGAGCCAGTCATTTTAGATTTGTTTTGGGCAAAGACCTCGGCTGGCCAGTTATCACCGAAAATACTAGCACAGTCGTATCATGTGCGATAAACTAAATTCATGGAGGACGTGAATTGATTTTCATATTTCATTTCTCGTAGAAACGACTTAATTTATCTTGTCATGATTTTAGGGTAAGTGCAAAAGACTTACAGTACGTTTTGGATCGTACAGCGACTAATTGCAAACCATCTTCTAGGATCGATGAGGATTACTTCCTTAATACGTTTGTCTAATATTGGTCCATGTAACCAAGTTGTTTGGCTTTCAGATCTATTACCTGCCTTCCACTACCCGATCATAGAGGGTCTACACCTTTCGACTGTTTTCTGCATCTCATGTAGAACCGTGCATACATAATCGTGGATTTGAGACCTTAAACAAAATGACAAAATGAGACTTACCCGGCATCACAGTCAACCTCATAGGAGAAAAAGACTTTAAAACTCCATAAGAAGACGCCACGCAGGTGTAGATGCCAGAGTCCTCCTTTTTGGAATTCCAAATTATTAGTGTTCCATTCACGCTCACACTTGATCTTCCTCCAGGAAGATTTCCATCACGTTTCACCCAAGTG
Organism: Montipora cactus; assembly: GCA_014634245.1. NCBI lineage: Eukaryota > Metazoa > Cnidaria > Anthozoa > Scleractinia > Acroporidae > Montipora > Montipora cactus. The sequence continues at coordinate 177,001 of BLFO01004748.1, read as the reverse complement.
ACTATTGGCTGTGGATCTCCAGTAGCCTGACAGGGTACGGTTATATTAATAGCAGTTGGTATCTTAGACTGCGCTGGTGGTCGGACTGTGAACCGTGGTAGCTCTACCACATTAAGTTGTGTAACAGCTGAATCCTGACCTAATTTATTTGATGCTGTGCATTTGTACAAACCAGAGTCTTTCTTTTCAGCATTTTCTATTAACAGTTGTCCATGCTTCACGTTCGCTTTATCTTGCGTCGGGACGTCATGTACTTTATGCCACTTGATTGTTGGAGGAGGGTAACCAATCACTTGACATACCGGGAACGTGATATTTCTTCCGATTTCAACGTAAGATGGACCGAACGACAGAGTGACCTTTGGACGACCTGCGTGAGCCCAGGATGAATAAATAAGTAAGTAAATAAATAAATACCTGAGTAAATAATTCAATGAACTAATCAGTTAATGAATTAATGAATTAATGAATAAAAGAATAAATGAATGAATGAATGAATGAATGAATGAATGAGTGAGTGAGTGAGTGGGTAAGTGAATAGATAAATGCGTGAATGACATTCTAGATTAATCTCCAGGACCTGTGGTAACGCTCCTATGAACACCGCCCTTATTTTACACATTTGTTCACAGAACTATAGGCCATTTCCGAGTTCATGTCTGCCTCCTCTTCAAAGCGAGTCTAAGTGCGAAGTTTTTCTTATGACAATTAGCTTTCATTCATATGTGAAGTAGAACCAATTACTATAACAAAAACTTCGCACTTAGACTCGCTTTCAAGAGGAGGCAGACTCGAACTCGGAAATGGCCTATTTAAATTAGTCCACAAAGAAAAAAAATAATTACTGTTTTTGCTCTGTGATGCTCAATAATTAGGGATGAAATAAACCCTTTGGTTTTATGCCCGCTTTTCCAACAAGATGTTAAAAGAAGAAACACTGTCGTGGTTTTCGCCTGGTTTGACGCTATTAAAAAAAATCGTTATTGTCATTGAAGATAGAAATGCCTGAATAGAGGCAGCACCTTCCGTGGAAGAAGTACACGCTTTTAGCGTTTCATTCTTTTTACAAAAACGAATTTCATTGTGTAATGCTTGCAACTTTCATGTCGAGTAGGTTTTTCTCAAACGCAAAAACGACCTAATTTGAAGTTTTTACAATAAAGAGCTGTAAATTCTTTTTGTTTGGATCTGTTTTATCAAGATTTGCCCCAGAAGTAGCTGTATGTCTACTGAAAATGGTATTAAGTTCTCAGAAACCTAACAGATGTTTTAAAGGTATTTTTAGCCGTAAAACTAGAGGCAAGTCGGACTAGTACAATTTCGAGCTTCATGCAAAGTGAGAGCTCATGTTTTACAGCTAAAAAGCGTGATCTATTAAAGTTGTGTGGAGCTATCTTTTTGGAATATCAAAGAGTACGTATTCCTGTCTTTATCTAGTAAATAAGAAATGTCTTTTAATTTTATTTAACGCCAATAAAGTTCATAAAAAAACGAGAGGGTAGTCTTTGCAAACGTGTTACAAAAAGGAATGCCGGAATTTTCCAAAAATTATACACTCCATATGGCTAATTCTTCTCGTGAGGACAAAATTTAATGAAATGAAAAGAGCCTTTTGCTCCATACTATTAATTTTCCTCGCTTACAATGTTTTCCGTCGAAAAAAGTCTCTCAAGTTGTGGACACGCCCACACCAAAATCGTTACGAAAAGGAACATTTTCCGAAAAAGTCAGAATTTCTCATTTGCTTTGAGACGGTTTTAAATGATAATGCAATCAAAAGAAATCTCCTTAGTTATCGTTTCAATGCTGAGGGAGGAATTTACTGAGAAATTTGATTTTTTCTGGAAAATCAACGAAATTGTAATTATGTAAAAAAAAATTGCTGGAAAAAGCGGCCCTTCGGGTATATTACGCTTCTCGTCAGAACTAAATGAAAACAGACCGTAGAGATCATAGTTAGCTTTTATTTTCTATTTAAAGCTTGTCAATCATGTTGAATTACTGAATCAATGGTTACGGAAAGGAACGCTCACTTATTTGACGTTGAATATTAGTTTGTTTGTTTGTTTGTTTTTTATTTCAAAGTAACAAAATAATCGCGTCCTTTCTATTCGGAGACTCAGACGAGACTCAAGAAAACCCAACATCATTCAGAACTTTTAGGAACTTGGGTCTGTCCACGGATACGAAAGCTTATAGAAAAAATGTATTGTGTCGGTGTATTGATCTATTATTTTCCACGGTTTGTGTACTGAGATTTCCATTTTATCATATTAATTATGTAAGGCAAGCCGATTTTATCGGCATGCGAACGCGAAAATTACTCTTATATTATAATACCATTATACTGCTAGATTACTTCTGGGCGACGCTAACTGGTTCTTTCTAATTCATTTCCAATTTCTGAAGCCTAGTAAGTTCTCCTAAAAATGTTGACCTTTAGACCTTACTGGGTGTGACTTACTGTGGGGGATAAATAAAATTCGAGTGCCTTGTTTCAAGCAATGTATGTGGGAGATCTGAAAGGTGCTAAGCAGGTAGGAGGCTGTGTTCTTGTTAATTGCGCAGGTAAATGTGTACAAAACTGAATACATATATACTGGGATGAGTCATTGCCGCTAGCAATTGCGCATGCTCACTAGCTCGCTAGTTTGAGCACTCTGGCATGGCTTAGATGTACCACATGTGTGGGACATTTGGGGTGGCTTTATAAGCTTAACCTCCAACCAGACATCAGCACTGCACTGATGAGGCCCAGAAGGCCGAAACAGTACTGTCTACAGTTATATATATATATATATATGATATATATATATATATATATATATATATATATATATATATATATATATATTGAGTTCCAGCTTTTCAAGCTTGGGCGAAACAAGCCTGTTTCGTGGTCGCCCACACGTGGTCGCCTGTTTCGTGGTCGCCCACTCATCGTTGGGTTTATTTATATATATAGCATATATGTATAGCAAGCCTTGTCTATCCTTCGGATCCTACTAGCTAGTGACTACATCGTTGGGTTTATTTATTTATTTATTTATTTATTCATTTATTTAGTAGTAAAAGTATTTATTAAGAAATCAGTCACAACATACGTGTGGCTTTACAATGAATGACAAAACTAAGCGAAAATATGTCCAACAAAATTGAACATCTATTTACAAAGGCCCGTTTGAATCGATCAGTTTTTACTTTAGGAAGTATAAAGTCATGACCCCTTTCAAGCTGGCAGAGCACCACAACAGCTTGCGCCAATTACTGTGGCCCTTTTTTTTTCCCTCCCAACCATGATACACAACAGAAGACAGACCACAACACCGGGAACTACGTGCCCTTCTCTCAGCGTCAAGTGTGTGAGTTCTTTTATGTCTCACAGGATTCTGAACATTGAAAGCTTGTGAGACGGGACCTCCGGCTTATCGTCCTTATCCGAGAAGGCTTGAAAGTGTGTGTTTTCTTTTATGTCTCACAGGATTATGAACATTGAAGGGTTGTGAGACGGGACCTCCGGCTTATCGTCCTTATCCGAGAAGGCTTGAAAGTCTAACCATTTGCAGATGTAGTTACAAAGGCAGCACTTTCTCCTCAGTTACTTAAAGACCCGGAGTGTTGGTCCGGTCGGTCAACCAACTGAGCCACCGGTGCGCGGTGGTTTCAGCCTCTTTGATTCAAAAATACAATTTGTTATTAGCTGGTAACCTGTTAATTATCCATGGATGATCCAATGTATGTCCTGTTCCTGCATGTAAAAAAGACGGGGAACCCCGTGGCTAACTAACTAACTTTACTGATTGCTCTGTTGCCAGCAAGGTTGTCGTGATGGTGCAGTGTTTAGCACATCCGAATTATAACCAAGGAAACGCAGGTTTGTACAGCATTATCCACGGTTGTAGTTACACTGTCTGTGAAATCCATTTCAGTGTCACAAGAAGTACAAGTGGTGGGCATATGATCAAAATAACTATTACTGCCACAGTCACTGTCTGCAACATCAACCAAACAGCTATAACACATCCATGATTCCAGTGATTCCGCAACATCCTGCGAGAGATTGGCACATGGTACGTGCCACCATGTGCTACAGGTATCACAACAAATACTGTTCTCTACTGACATGTCAGTGATCTCTAATTCCTCCAGTATAACTTTGTCACACTTTGGACAATGGTATATATCTCCGTACCCCAACAAAACTGGTAAGGCATATGTTTTGTAGAATAAAGTAATGTTGTTTAGAACCACACTAAAATATTCTCTGTTGAACTCCATTCTTTCATACAGTGGCTTGTGTACCTTTGTCGAGACAATGAAGTACCCATGATTTGCTTCAGTCACCCACATTTGAGCCTGCATTTGGGTGTAGTACTTGCGAGTGTGCTTTAATCTTGGGCTCCCATCTACTTCCTTCAAAAAATCGACACGCTTGTATGTAGCTTTCAGATTGATATTTTATTCTTTGACTGAGAAAGGGCATTTCACTTCAAAAATAGCTGGACTCACAACAATCACAAACAAATAAACCATCTGGTGAGGCAGCAAGGAAAGCATAATCAGGTTTTATAAACAAACTACACTTTTCAAACCCATTCATTCCATTTGCAAGTTTGGACGCCACATCAGACAAAAATGACTTATTTGCATCCTTCTCATGTTCAATCCCCCACTTAATTTGAGGCGAGTGAGAAATGTCATCACTTTTGCTCAAAATGTTGAATACCAGAGGGGTTTATGTACTTTTGCTCCTCTTTCTGGACTTCAAAAGTTTAAGACACATCTTATTGCCACTTTGTCTTCTTGTTTCAATTTCTACTGTCTTCACCTCAGCATTTGTCATGTGACAGTGTTCCAGAAATGATTAAACTATTTCTTCACATGTTTTGCTGTTGTTGGTTTTGACAGACATGAAGGCTACGGCTTTCTCTTTAACTGGTCGAGGAAGGCCGTCATCTTTCGCATGTAATTCAATGGAATTGAGGAAACAAGAAGGCTCACATTCATTGATCTTTCCAAGCAAATCAGATACTCTTTCATTTGTTAACACTCTGTCACAAGCGTTCCCTGAGTTCTTGCTCTATGGCAGGATCTCTATAGTGTCCTTTCTTGTCTTCCTATGTTTAATGAATTTTAGATTTCTTAGTTGGCCTGGTGTAACCTCCTTCTTTGTTCCTCTGTTCCAGCCTTGAGGGATGCTTGTACAGGCTTGACAGATGTAATCCTTCTTGAAAGCATAGTTCACTTTATATAACAAGGCAATTACATGATTGCATACCTCACTACTTCCTGCAATACAGCAGCACCATGATGTAAGGATTTTTGATTTATCCTTTGGTCCCTCATTGCAAACGCACGCATGATGTGGGTCATCGTTTAGTCTTTGCGAACGAGAGACATATGCTTTCAAAAACAATAAGTTGTCATTGCATGAAGCATGGTACACATTGTCTACAAAGGCACTAAGCCAATAAGAATATGCCTTTTGGTACTTGTATTTACCAATGTATTCTACATCCGACTGCTTTCACTCTTAAGACGTAGCTAAAAAGCATTCCATCGTCTATATTTGGCTATTCATGGACGTTGTCCTTCCACTCGTCTTTCCGAATAGAATCAGAGTCGGTGTTTATCCGATGTTTTTGTTAGTCTCTGTTGGAACTCAGGTTTCTTTCAATTTGCTGTCAATTTTTTCTTGAGTAAACTTCTTGTCACCGAATTCTCTCGCTACAAGTTCGGCTTTTTTCCTTGTCTGTTTCAATCCTCGAAGAGCTAAAAAATCCTCTGGGGAAGTCAGAGTCCAGTTCAAAAAGTTTTGATATTCAAGCTTTTCTTCTGCCTGCCTCAGCATCGGCCAAAACGTATATAAAATGCTCAGGTATGATGAGTAATACCTTTTGAATAATATTAAAACTCTCAACGTTAAAAAATCCATAAAACAAAGGAAAATAGCAAAGACAGAAAAGCAAGCAGCGATCTTCACCTTGTTTTCACGATGCAGAGTATGTTTGGCCGCGCCTTCTCCCCATTGGTTTTGCACCCTTTAAAAAATGGCGTCGATAACCTTGGATCGGTCTATTGACTTCCGTTTCTGTTTCTCGATGGGACAATTTTGTCAGGCGGCGGAGAAAATTATAATACAGCATAGCACAAAGAATGCACTTCAACGAAATAATAGTTTCAAAGTCAAATTACATGTACCAGTGGACTTTTGGGGGTGTGCAATTTAGACAAAATTAACTCATCCGCTCAAACGTTTGCACTAGGGCATTTGTAACAGCCAAAAACAGATATTTACTTGCAGCTTTCCAAAACATATTTATGCTTTGGAAAGATCAAGAAATGTGTTACGTTCTGCCCAAATTGCATTGATAGCTGTGGTCGTGTTTATTTACACGAGCGATAACAAAATGTACCTCTTTACTCTATTTTCCGAAGTGAAAGGGCGCTAAAATGGCGAACTTCCCTCGCTTTCAGAAAAAAATCAAGCACTTCGAGATCTTTGGATACTTTAAATAACACACTATAGGTGTTACTTAGGAAAAATAAGAAGAAGTTCGAAATTTCACGAGTGACCACGGATTCTCGATTTTTACAGAAATTGGTTCTTAATACTTTTCATAGTGTCAAATTCTTTTTTAGACTTAATTAATCCTGGAATCGATCTTTTCAGATAAGAATAAGAAAGCAGTTTTCTTCAGCTTGGCTCCTCACCCCATTCCCCTTCCCACATCGTTCCCTAGCTGGTTCAATAACGCGAGGAGAGTTTTGGGACTTTAAATATTGCGTTTCTGTATGCCAACTACCTCTAGCAAGCAGGCAACATCACCTTATTAATATCGAAATGGCGTTTATCTTAGGCTCCAATACTCAATGCTATCTCGTTGCACTCTAAGGAGTTCATACGTCGTCATCCCTTCATTCCCTCCTTAGCTGTATCTTTAAACTTTCATCTTACCAATTGAATGAAAAAGAAAAAAAGGAAAATTGCAAAGGGTTGTTTTCCGGTATTTTTCTTAGCATGAAATGTTAAATCTTGAACTATGTTGCGGCCTGGCCTTGTAAAAAAGAGCACACTTTAGTTAGAACTTGATCAGTAGTTTGACCTCGCCACATTACAAGGGGCCGACCTCAGTCGATGGCAACCCGAAAGCTCCTTTTTCTTAGCTTCTACAGTAACTCACGGCATCTACCGTGACTCACTGCAGGGTTGGTCGCCACTCCTAACCCGTTGAATGCACAACTTGTCCCCAGTAACTGGCACTCATTTTACCCACCTCGAATGGACGGAAAGGTGAGTGAAATTTTGGGGGTTCGTTACCTTCGGGGAACAAAAATCGTTTACAAGTAGAGCTGGCACGAGCTTTTTTTCCGAAATAAAAAATGAACAACATAAAAAAAGAACCGCTTTATGACGGGTAAAGTGACTGCTGGTGATCGACGTGTGCTTTTCACGAAATGGGTGGGTACGGCATGGCAAGAGACCTCGCGCCGGCTGAAAGACACAATTATCCGTTCATTTGCGAAATGTGAAATTTCACTACCCATTTTAGGTAGGAGGGACAGTGAAATAAATATCGATGGTTTACCGGAATCCCGGATGGGTGAATTAGCCGATTTAAAGGAGATCGAGTTTTTCACTGACTCAGAGGAGGAAAGCTAAACTGCTTCGATTGTACTGCGTGACGCACCGCTGCGTTTTAGTTTGTACCCTGTACCGGTATCCCAGTATCATTTAATTGGAAAAAACACGTTCATGCTAATCGACGAAGACTACATAGAGTTCAATTTCAATTTGAAGAAACGTTCCTGTTGTTAATACGAAATTATACCGGTTTACGGTAGTTCTTACATCCCTACATCAGCACTTACATCAGTGAACTGATGTCAAGGAAGAATGGTGGCATAAGGCTTCCCCTTGTTGTAAATTAAAGTGGCTTATCGTGAACAATTTGTGACACTGCACGAACATATTATTGTACAATAGGATTAATTTCGACTATTGATTGACAAATTAAAGGTATACGGTATACAATTTTAAAACTTGGTCTCACTACTTTCGGAGGCGGGGGGTTGCTACTTTCGGGACGTCGCTACTTTCAGGGGGTCTTTACTATCGGAACTTTACGGTATGTTATTATTTAAAACATGATTATTTCGCCTACTTTGTACCACCAGACGGGCCACTTTTTCTTTCCTTCCCAGAATATTGTGCGCAACACATTTGTATTTCCCAGAATCCTCAAGTCGCACATCGTCAATCTGCATCAATCCATCTGACGTGACCCTAGCTCTGCTGCTAGGTAACACTCCATTCATTCGGGACCAAACTACTTGTGGAGCGGGATTTCCCGAAACTGAACACATTAACGAGACAGAGTTACTTTTATTAACAGTCAACGCCGAAGAGGACAGTGTCACTTGTGGGGCTGAAATGGATTCTCCTGGTTCACCTTTCATCCCTGGAATGCCAGGTGGACCAATGTCTCCCTTTACTCCTTTTTCTCCTCTTATTCCTGGTGGTCCAATAATTCCTTGCTTTCCACTTCTCCCAGGCAGTCCCATCACTCCCTGTGAGCCTTTTCTACCTTTTTTTCCTGGGGGACCTGGCCTTCCTCGGCGGCATACATTATAGCACAGCTTATTATATCTTGTTAGTGACGTGACAACTTTATCCAATATTTCTTTTATGATTGCGGATTTGTTAAAAATGGCGCTGTTTCCAATACTCCGTGTGTACCTTTGCAGGTTTGCTTCAAAATCTCTCTGTTTTTCGTAATTCCAGGTTTCCGGTTTCTCTGAGAGGATCAATCAAAATAATGAGAAGTGTTAAGAAATTATACAGAAGGTGAAACCGTACTATTAAAATCATGCATTAAATAACACCTGGATAATGAGGATAAACCAAGAACTCTGTGTGAGAACCACAAATAAAAGTGAAAGTAAAATAAACGACAAATAGACCATCCGAGATATGTGAATTTTGATTAACATTTTATTGTTATACCACCCAACTCATCGTTTCCCGATTGGAGAAGAACGTGTCAAGTGCCAAGGGTCAAAACACACCAACAATATGAGAAAAGAACAACTTGAACTTGTGACTCACACGTGATCAGCTTGATGAGCACCTTGAGACGGCGGCAAATCTGTATGTCAGCCCGCGTCAGTTGGGATTTGTAATATTTTGAAATCAAATCGAATTAAGGGGGCACCCGTATATAATTTGTCCTATTTTTGCTTTGGGAGGTATGATAAAACACTTAAAGAATGGCCCCAAAAGAAACAGTGAGTTTTATTTCCCAGAGAACCTCGTTGTTCCCCGATGCGAAACCATATTCGAGTTTAATATACTGGGGTTCACGTAGACTATAAGTGTGACAGAAACTCAAGTCAACTTGAGGCTTTAATACTTGTCACCCAATCGTCTATTGATCATCTCCAGTGCGCATTCCAGGAGGAAAAACTAGAATTGAGATCATATTTTGGCTTCACTGAAGATATCTCTTCCCTTACGTACGTTACAAGGTGATGTTCTTCAACTAAAACAAGAACAAAGTAGCACTCGAGCATACTCTTTCACTAAAGGGAGGGGTCATGTTTCTGCGCATGGGCAAACTGTCACGTCAGCCGTGCAATTCCACGCAAGCCTGGTTTTCACTAGCGACGCAAGCATAGGCATATTTTTTTATGCAGGGGTGGCGAAGTGGTGAGAGCACTCGCCTCCCACCATTGTGTCCCGGGTTCGATTCCCAGACTCGGCGTCATATGTGGGTTGAGTTTGTTGGTTCTCTACTCTGCACCGAGAGGTTTTTCTCCGGGTACTCCGGTTTTTCCCTCTCCTCAAAGACCAAAATTTGATTTGATTTGCGTTAACTTGTTAATTTCAATTTACATTGCCCCCGATTAGTGCTCTACAGCGCTAGAAGATTAGACACTTAAATAAAGTTACTTTCCTTTCCTTTCCACCATTCTCGTCACCAGAGCCTCGGAAGGACCCAAGGCTCTGGGAAACTCTATGTAGGAGAACATGCGCTGTAGGATTCTTATAGCCAAAAATTGGCTATTTGAACCTTACTGCGCCTGCTCACTCCTCGTGCTAACATGAATGCACCAATTAGCGACGCTTTTGATTGTTCATCACGAAAACCAATGAAAAGACACTTAATTTCAGGGTTCCCCAGAGCTCTTCTCTCCCTCGAGATTGTCCTTTCCACAAGAAGCAAGCGCAAACGCAGTAGCTTGTTTTCTTTTAGAGCCCCTTGTTTGAACAATAGACACTAATTAACAACAAGTAAATGCGCCTGCGTGGGTTGTTTGTGCTTGAGCTTGCGTCGCTAGTGAATACTAGGCTTTTAACGAAACAATGGAGAGCACTAATGCAGGAAACAAAAACAATGCTATATAAGATTAATTACTCACTGGAATTTCGTTTTCAATCATTTCCATTGAGTTCATTCTCGTCACCAGAGCCTCGGATCGACCCAAGGCTCTGGGAAACTCTGTGTAGGAGAACATGCGCCGTAGGGTTCTTACAGCCACAAATTGGCTATTTGAACCTTACAGCGCCTGCTCACTCCTCATGCTAACATGAATGCACAAATTAGAGACGCTTTTGATTGTTCTTTATGAAAACCAACGAGAAGACACTTTTTTTCAGGGTTCCCCAGAGCTCTTCTCTCCCTCGGTCAAGAGAAGAGCTCTGCGGTCGGGATTACTTTGAGTTATAAACCAACTCCATACGAATAGATAACTGATCGTGCGTGATAACAAATCGAGCGGAGAATAAAATGTTCGGTTCATTCAATAAATTCGATAGTCAAAATGTAATTTGCTATTTTCCGAGTAAACCCGCAGAATTTTCAACCACATTTGGGTCTCAGTTATTAAGTGCATTTGCTTTAATACTCTCTGTTATGAACATCATCTGGGCCTGTAAGAAACCGTTAAATATATTATTATATCTCGCAGATAGTACGCGCGCTGTGATTGGCTAAATTAGCGGGCCGTGTTCTAAAGTACGACCCGCTGTGCAGCCCGCTAAATTTAAAATTTCGATAAAACATTATCTAGCAAGTTTTTCATTTCGCTTCTGTTACATAAACTTGTAAAACTGTTTATATTGCAAGCAACTACTATTTCAAACAGCCAAGAAGATTTAGTTTTTCGGATTATGACTCAGCAATCTTTGTGGCAGTTGAACCTTCTGCTTGACTTCGACTAGTTTCCTTGCCAGCGCGCCGGATTAACCTCAGAGATATAATAAATATCTTACTAGCCTCGTTTTCTCGGTCAGTACTGTAAGTTACGGATCCTCGTTTTTTTCCTGTTGATTTATGGCTCAAGCGCGAAGCGGTTAGTAAGAGGTATTTACTGCCAGCGCCAAAGGTT
>BLFO01004748.1:145323-163328 GCA_014634245.1 Montipora cactus | reverse complement strand
GGAGTTTAGTTGGTCTATAACTTTGGGGCATGACTTTTTGTATGTTTTCGTTACATTCTCGGTAATCAGCTTCTCATAGGTTGCAGTGTTCATTGAATAATAATTTGTAGTCTTGTCAGCAGGAATAAGTAGATTATTTGGTTTCTTGATTTTTGTTTCGATGTCGGTGTATAATGTTCTCTGGAAATTGCATTTGGAGGCGTTGTCATCAAATTCAATGTTATGAATTAGTTTCAACATACCTTCTTCGAAAGGAATCAGTTCATTTATCTTTGGGGGTGAGTTTCTTGACTTAAATCCATAGGTTTCCTTGGTTGATGTTTCAGCTTGCCCGGATAGGAAGTAGTGTGCTTTCCAACGTAATCGCCGCAGAAAATGTTCAGTTTTTTCGATTAGTCGTTTCATGTATTCATTTCTTGGTGGCAGTGGAATGTTCTTGGTAGAGTAATTCAAGTTGATCTTTTCCATAGTAGTGGACGATGAAACAATTACAGTGCTCAACAAGTTGGAGCTTATAAAATGAAATGACGTGATAAATTGATCATCAGCTAAAAGTGCTCAATGGGTTTACCAGAGCTTTGAATAGATACGTAGACTTGAACTAGGTCAAAAACATTTATTTCCTACTCCGAGTTTCATGCTTCTCACGAAGCAATCATCAGGCAACTGCCAAAAAGAAGGAAACACAACTAAATGGTCTATATATCATCGCAAGAGCCCGCCCCTATCACAATTCAAGCAAAAGATGTGATTTATGCTTTGCAGAAAAACTTCATGTAATTAAACGCAGCAACAACAATCTACTGAACAAACGATCCGAGCTTGTATCCAAATGCCGACATGAAAACAAGTTTTATCTCAAGAACAATTGACGCTTATCCTACACGATAGCTATTGTATTGCGCTTGTTTTAGCTCAGCCAGTCTTACATCACACCCCCATATTTTGTAACAGTTCCGCCCTTCTCACCCATTGTAATTAGAACCCCATTGTTCTACTCATCGTAAACATGTATATGTAGCTAGCTAATAAGTCTGTTCTTCATTAAATCTGCCTGATGAGTGCATACGCACGAAACTCAGAGTGGCAGGGAATCTTGTGTATTTTCATTTAGTCATTTCATTCTATATATATATATATATATATATACATATCACTGAAGCAACTTGAATTTCAAGATAAGAGTGACTTGAGAAGAGTTTGGGATAAAAAAGCTAAACGACCGCTAACATGCGTATTATTTTTTTGTAGTTTTAGCCTTGTTTGACCCCATCAATAATTAATTGATCGAGTACCTTTGGAAATCCTTTTCTCCCCTTATTTTCAAGCCTTAATTAATTAAAAAATATTGCATTTGAAAGAGAGGAAAACACGGGATAAATAAGGAAGGGAAATGATTCTAAACAACAGCAATCACAATCAACGCCCCAGTATTTTTTTCTCGTTCCTGTCTGGCTAGTACTTAAACACGAAATGCCGGAATGATGGAATGCTGAAATGGTGGAACGCCGGAATACTTAAACACGGAACGCCGGAACACTTAAAAAAAAGAACGCCAGAATACTTAAACACGTAACAGTTGTGAAAATTCTGACAGTTGGAACACATGGTCCCCCACAAGTGTTCCGGGCAAAAAATTAAAGTACAAAACAATGGTGAAATATGAACCCTTTTATTGTCGTAAAAAGGTTGCTGTTATTCATCGTGGTGAAGTACAATAATAATAAAGTATTCTTGTTTGTTTCACGATGTGGTCAGTTGTAATGTAGATCGCGACGTTTCGACTGCATACTGCTGGTCTTCATAAGGCGACGATGTCGAATGGTTACGCGTCACCTTTTAAACAGGATGCTCCGCTGAGATTGGTTGGTTTTCATCAGCGATGATTAGGATCTGAGAACCTAGGATCTGGAAACGCTACGTTGACGACACTTTCACCATCCTGGATCGCGGAAACGTTGATAGCTTCGCACAGCATCTGAACAACCAGCAGCCTTCCATTTGCTTCACCATGGAGACAGAGAACGACTACAAACTCGCTTTCCTTGACACCGCAGTTTCAAGAGAACCGGATGGCCGCCTCACCACCAGCGTGTACAGGAAGCCTACGCACACTGATCATGTTTAGTTATACTTTATTATAAAAATATATTGCAGCTTACAAGCTGAAGTGCATATTTTCGAAATCTATAAACACGGTAAAATGTACTAATAAATAATTCTAATAAAATAGTAATAATATAAAACATTATAAATCATTAATAGATGATCTAATGATAAAACTATTCATGCATCTTACCGTCTTGCATTTCGGAACCGAAAAGGGCCTGGTGCGCCTAAGAGCGTATTGTGAGGGTCCACGTTGTTGGACTAGACTGTATAATCGATGACCAGAATCGTTAATTATCCTATCAAAGGTTTGCTTACAACTCTCTAAGATATAATCACTAATTGGAACAATGTTCGCAAGTTCCATTGCGTCATTATAACAATGTCCAGGGCAAATAATTCTAAGAGCCCTTTTCTGAATACGTTCTAGTTCATTCTTGAGGTACTCTGGAAGAGCATAGAAAAACACTGGAGATGCGTAGGTCAGAATGGAACGGATGCAAGAAGTATAGAAAAGAACTAAATCTTGCTTAGCAATTCTTGCTCTTTTCAGCTGACTTAGAAAATATAAGCGTTTGGACGCTTTCTTAATGATCTCAATAATGTGCTCGTTCCACGTGAGATTATTCGATATGGTAACACCTAACAATTTGGCGCTATTCACCAAACCTAACTCCTCGTTGTTTATAACAATAGGTGCAAAATGTGATTCCTCCTTTGCGAACAAAATCCTAAGTTCGTTACACTTATCACTGTTCAGTTTGACTCTATTATCTGAGGACCACTTTGCTACATTATCTCCAATTTGTTGGGCCATGTGTTCCAATTGTCAGAATTTTCACAACTGTTCCGTGTTTAAGTATTCTGGCGTTCTGTTTTTTTAAGTATTCCAGCGTTCCGTTGTTAAGTATTCCGGCGTTCCGTGTTTAAGTATTCCGGCGTTCCTCCGTTTTGGCATTCCATCATTCCGGCATCCGTGTTTAAGTACTAGCCTTCCTGTCTCTCTACTTCCCAATTGGTCGAGATTAAAACACAGATAAACTCTCCATGAAGTTCATTTTTGTCCCTCGAAGTTCATGAAATTGAAGACTGAAACAATTAGTCTTACCGACCCCACTTAACGGTCGTTGAAATGTAATAAATTGGAAGCATGTTTTCGCCAAGTTCTTTCTGCCTTAAGAGAGCAAACAAATATCTTAAGCCAGTTTAAGTATACGTAATAGCACGGGACCGATTAAAAGTAAAGATTAATTTCACTTTTATTCAGTTTCAGTAGTTGCACTAGTCACGCTGTGTCGAGGCCAATTTTCTGCAATTTCTGGTTGATATCAATCCATAATTTCACGAAGAAACTTGCCATTATTTGTTTATAATATAAAGAGCAAAACGTTGTTGTGCAATTTTCAGTTTTCAGTGAACGTCAAGTGTAACGAATGTGCTGAATGGATTTTTTTTTGTACAACGCCAAAGCAACGAAACTAGCCCTCTGTCTCAGCCAATCAGCGTTTAGTAATTTGGGAGACGTTTCCCCAAAACCTATATGTTTAATTTATACATGATTTTATTCCGCTTTTATTACTCCTACATGTGCATGGTATCATCTTGCAAAGGGTATTGCAAAACACGTCACGTGTCACAACAGTCTACACTTTGGCACGTAACGCTGCACTCAACACTCCCATTCTACCCCACCGGTCGAAAGTATAGATCTTCTCGCTTTTTCGACTTCCTTTCTTATAAAAGCGTGCTATAGAAAAATATGGTTAAAAGAAACTTTTCTGATGCACGAGCACGATGACTAAAACATAAAAGACGAAGCGTAGTAATAATTAGCGTAGTAAGCGTAGTAATAATTAGCCTTTACCTCTCATAGAAGGGTCTGCTTTCTCCTGTCGTATTGTAGCGAGGCTCTGTTCAACCGCTAACAGTCTTTGTTCCTGATCATTGAACTTCAATTCGATTCTGATAAATCCAGTGGAGTAAAGAACCAAACAAAAAACCGAAAAGATTGTGGTCGAGTTCACCGACAAACATGGCTTTTGCGAAGACATTTTCCGAAAGAAGGTTCAGCCAACCTTAGCTAACCTTCTGGCAAACAGACAAGACGCGTTTGGGCAGATTCCGCAATACGATACTTTGTATCGAAGGATAATTACCAGAAGATAATAATACCCCCTTAGGACCCCACACAATGTAGAAAACAATCACAAATCAAGAAAATGGTATTTTATTTATGAATCCTAATCAAACAATACCAATTCAGTCTTCTCTGTCTATATCACCACAAAATACACCAATTTACAATGTAAACAAGAGCAATTTCTCTGACCGTTTGCGAATTCCTTTAATAGGTGGGTTGCCGTCTATCTCTAGAGACACATAACAATGACGTCATGTCCAATTGCTGGTGAACGAACAAAAGGAGCTAAACTAACATGGCGATGACGACGTAACATGAAAACTACGGCGTTATATCTCGCGAAAATTCAACTTTCGCATTTCAGCTTCAGCAGCATTTCACATTTCATCGTTGGTCTTAGCGATTCAACATCGAGTTTCTCGAGTTTACAATCCTACATTAGAGGTTCGCAGTTCTACATTCGAGTATCGCTTTGCGACATTACTCTCAGACGCGCCATTGCTCATTCATCGTTCATCATGCAAGTGAGGGAGGGACTTTATTTAAGTGTCTAGGCGTTCTGTAGCGCGGGAGCACTAATTCGGGACACTGTAAGCTGAAATTAACAATCAACGAAAATAAAGTGAAATGTGAAATGTTGGTTTTTGAGGAAAGGGGAAACCGGAAAACCTCTCGGTGCAGAGTATAGAACCAACAAACTCAGCCCACATATGACGCCGAGTTTGGGAATCGAACCCGGGCTACATTGGTGGGAGGTGAGTGCTCTCAAAACTACGTCATCCTTGCTCCCCATACCATGTTTGATCATTTTTTGCACTTTTTACCTTCCGACATGCCCGATTTATTTCACCTTTCGAAAGAAAAACCGCTGTTCATACGGGGAGTGGGGAGAATGGGGGGCAAATATGGCGGGAAATTCGTAACGCAGCGAATATGATACTTACTGCCCTGGAAAAAACCTAACAGATCCAATGAAGGTTTATGGATTAGTTTTGGGATGTTTCTGAAAAATCCACTTTTCTATGGAGAAAGGGTTAGAGCAAACGGAGTTAAGAGAAAACAAATAAAGGAAGATTTCCGCGGCCATTACAGCGATGTTTCCCCAAAAAATCGCATCGCTCTGCTTTCAAACGGCCTGGAACTAGCCCTCGAAGAAAATCAAAATGCCATGCTCTCCGAGCGGTCGAAATGCGTAACTAACAAGATTCACGCGTGCCAGCATCAAACTGTCCTGCTGATTGCCTCTTTCTGATTGGACGCCGTTATTTTTTAATCCGATACATTTATTATAAACGTTTACACAAACAGATTGTGTGAGCTCCCTGTGGTAAGACTTGCATGTTGAGTGATGAATGAGCAGTAGTGCTTCCGAGAGTAATGCCGCAAAGCGCAACTCGAATGTTGCATAGTGAAACTCGAACCTCGAAATGTGAAACTCGAATGTTGAATAGCTTAGACCAACGATGACATGTGAAAGAAACACAAAATGCGAGAGTTGAAATTTGGCGAGGATATAACCCCATAGAAAACCACCTATACTGCAAAGTACTTTCTCTACGACGTGTCAAAAGCATAGGCAGAGCATCAACGTTACACAAAGCTCATTCAATAAGAGACTGGTTGAATCAGATCATAGTTAATATATGGAGATGGTTATGAAACTCGACATGTTTCGTTGTCTTTTTGTTTTTGCTCGCTGTTTTGGCCCTGACCACGCTCAAACCACACCCTTTTTCTAAAAGACGTAGAAAAACTTTCGATTAATTTATTCACAACTAAACAACTAAGTTGTGAATTGAACTGAGGACAAAAGATTGTGCATGGTCACGTTGAAGTAAAGTGCGACAGTAGTACTGTTCTCGCTTTTGAAGTTTTTCGGGTTTCATAACCAGTCCATGGACTATGATCAAATGTAGCTTGTAACCGTTTTAAATCTAAGGTTCAACAAAGATTCAACATTTTCTTTGTTCTCTAGGGCATTTTAAATGTAGTAGGTTAGTTCCTACACTTTTCAAGAAAGAAAAATACTACATAACTATTCCTATATTAAGGCAATTTTGAAGAGGCTTCTATCAATATTTTATGTTTGCTGATAATAAAAAAATACTTTATAGTGGTTTTCAATTAAGTGTCGAAAGTAATTAGATAATTACTTCGGCTTTGCATCACTTCACTCAGTGATTGGCTCAAAGTTCTCGCGACACTTTTTCAACCAATCAGAAGTGAAACCAAAACCAATCATGGCTCGCGTGTGCACATTTTCCCGCGCTTTGTGTCGGCTACGGTAATTACTTCGAGTTTTGATTGGCCAAAGTAATTAATTTGGTTTTAGGACACTCATTTGAAAATCACTCTATTTGCACTTTATATGCACGAATTGTACAACATTTCTTAATAAAAAAGTAGCGACCTATCTGGTTCTGGCCCAAGAACCAGGCATATTATGGACCTCCATACTTGATGTGCATAATCAACACGAAAATCTCGTAGTATCCCAATCAAAATCGAGGCACTTACATGCACTACTTCCTGAACTCTCAAGACGCATAATTCGTTTAGAAGGATTAACTATACGTTTGTCAATTTGTTTGTCAAGTGTAAAGATCCGACGAACTGTACGAGACGCGTTTTCCGTCTGGGACGAACTTGGGCGATGATTTTCAGTGCATCTATATAGTTCGCCTAGTACCCAGACAAGCCCACGATCATTAACATTTTGGAAGAACTAATCGTAAAAGTTCGTCTTGGATGACGCAAAAAATGTCTTTGTACCCGAGACGGATAATGCGTCCGCAGTATCAAACGGCAATTGATAGTTCCGAAGTAAAGTGTCATAATAGCAGTATTCAATAAAGTCAGATTCTTCTTCAAACTCTTACAAAATTAAACGAGCTATTTCGCTACGTTGAAAAATGGGACGCTTCAAGCGTCGTACGTCAAGTTGCACAAAAAATAAATAAAAAAATGATAATAATAATAATAATAATAATAATAATAATAATAATTAATAATAATAATAATAATAATAATAATAATAATAATAATAATAATAATAATAATAATAATAATAATAATAATAATAATAAACATTGCCTTGCACCTGACGTCCTTGGCGGCCCACTACCAGACAGTTTCAAGCTTTGCAAATATTTCAGTATTTGCTCAAGTAATGGTGAATATGCACCCTCCAACTGCGCACATCTATGTAAAGACCTGTACAAAAACCTTTGCCATCGTTTCACGCAGAGTATATCTTTTACTTTGGATAGCGACTTATCCACTGCATAAAGTTATCTGGTCTTTGAACAACTGTCCATTTGCTATTTGGCCCTATTATTATCTACTATTATGCAAAAACGCGAGCGACATTTTGCTTTTGTTTTCTACACCAACAGGGCCATCTAATCACGTGAGTGCAAACCAAGAATAATTGGAATGGAGGTTCTGATCTGTTCTGCCCAAGAGCAGGCATTGCGGACAAATCACATTTCTCAATGCCGGAATTCGAAGTTGCATTGGCATGTACAAAGGCCAAGCTTATGGCTTAGATAAAGGATTTAAGACTTTTCATGAAAAAAGCAGCATAACTTTGGTCCACACCACAAACAACTATTTTTTTTGCTTACCTTTAGATCAACAAAAAAGATAGCCGCTTCTTTAAATTTTTTGTTGCTCTTTTTGTTATCAATTCGCTACAGAGCGATTTGACAACGAGAAATATCACCTAAGAATCTGTAAATAACCGAGCACCCTATCTTGCCACAGGTACATAATAGGGTATACAATAAGTCGACGCTTCTTAACTTAGCATCTTTGAATGGGCGTATTTTTAAATCTAGGAAGCTGTATCTTTGCTTAATGTCTTCTTCACCTCCTTTAAGCTCTTGCGAATCTTGTTCTTGTGACCGATGAGTTTGATTCCCATGTCATTGAGGTCAAGTTCGTCTTCTGTAGCAACTTGGCTAAGACTTGTAAAGCCTGCTTTGCTAAACATGGCGCTGTATTGTCCCATCTTAATGCTCTCCAGCCAATCGTGAATTGGGGTGACGCCGCTGTAATCAAGCTTCGGGGACCTGGAATAAAACCCAAGTATTAGAGAAAGATTGCAACTGAAATTGACCAGCCAAAACCAGTTATGACAATAGGCCATTTCCGAGTTGCTGTTTATCTCGGTTTCAAAGTGAGTCTTGGTGCTAAACTACTGAAAGGGAAATGAGTTTGATTTGCATAAGAATACGCTTACTCATTTTCATTTGAATGGTGATGCATCAGAACTCGCTTTGAATCTGAGGCACGCAGCAACTCGGAAATGGGATATTAAAGGCGAATATGTAACAAAGAGTGAATGCTTGGATTAAAAGTAGGATTTCAGGCGAAGCTAGTATAACTCTTGTGGGGCAGCCATTAAAATAAAGCAATTAATGATACGCCTAAAAACTTGTTCAAGAATGGTTAACTTGAGGGTGACACCAGGAACCAGGAGCCAACCACTAAAGATGGTTATCTTTAAAAAAAATAATGGGTCTGAACGCCAGCAATGGCAATGATTTAATGATCGGTTTTATCATAGAGCGAGTTTCAATCGGAGTGTCGTGAAACCAAAACCAAAGTAATTTACTTTGGCCAATCAAAAAGGGCGGAGAAAATCCGGTAAACCAATCAAACTCGAAGTAATTACACGTAGCCGACACAAAGCGCGGGAAAATGTGCCCGCGCGAGCCACGATTGGTTTTGGTTTCACTTCTGATTGGTTGAAAAGTGGCGCGAGAACTTTGAACCAATCACTGAGTGAAGTAATCATAAACCAAAGCAATTCGCTAATTACTCCAACACTCAATTGAAAACCGCTCTAAGGGAGGTTAAATACTTGATCAGGAATAATAATTTTATAAAAAAACGCGAACCAAATAGTCATCCAAATTGAGCCTTAAAGGAGAGCATTTGTTTATTTCTAAAGCGCATCAACGGTAGGAAACACTAAAATACACAGCAAAGTAAATCTGCTCGCATCAGCCACGGAAATTCTTTGAAATGATCCAGTTGCCGTCCCCCTTACATAGTCTGAGTTTTTCAGTGACATGCTAGAAAAGATGCAAAAGTCTTTCTCCTTGCCGCGGTTCCAAACAATAGGCTATTGTGCATAGGTGTGATATAGAATTTGATTCTTGACACGTTGCAATCCGCGTGCATCTAATTAGGAGCATTTCTGGACATATATGATGATGATTTAGGAATGCTTGGAGATAATCATATCGGGAATACTGGCACTGAGATACTGCTAGAACTGTAATCGTTGATTTGCAGCATTCTCGCAGTTGTAGTAGAAGAGATGGAAATTGTTAAACACCTGAATGAAGAGATGGATTAAATTATTTTGATCATTACTTGGGCGAGTCAGGAAAAGGTTAAAGTGCCTTTAACTGCAGTCGAGCCCACAACTTTCCAATTATACTGAAATGGTCTCTCAACCACTGCGATATAGGAGACTCGTGGGTCTTTTCAGCGAATGAAAAGCCGCTTTGTCTACGTCAACTTACTTGGGTTCTGCAGAGGACAGATCATTGAGCTTGTCAGGGGAGCGAATCAGTACATCCAGTCTTTTCACTATGTCGGTAAATTTGGGTCTCTTGTTGCGTTCAGCGTGCCAACAGTTAAGCATGATCTGATGAATGGTTTTAGGACATCCCTAAAATACATAATTGTGTTCAAGATTTACGAACAGTCTACTCATTAAAAAGACAAATGTGTCAGTTTACAGGGATCCAAACCCAACATTTTACGGTAAGGAATAGCAAACGTACCAATGGAGGCGGAAGTCGATATCCTCCCCTGACTCGGTCGATAACCTTTAAAGAAAATGAAGTAGTAAACGGATCGTATGGCTGATGTGATATAAAAATACAACTTTCTTGACACATGGCTGGGTTATTTGGGCTTCTCCTTGGAAAACACTGAACCTGCCAGCTGAAATCTGAAATGTAAGTCACCATCTTTCTACCCTGCAAGCAGAGTCTCTTTCGATCTTCCTAGATAAGTCGGGAAGAGGAAAGTAGACTCTGCTCGCCACCTGCACATTTCGTATTGAGCAACAACTCTGGCAAACACACGACAATCAAGGAATCATTTCATTGGAAACTCAAGATAGTCCATACTCTTAAAATGCCATTTCATTTTTTTTTACTGAAAATTTCTGTAACAGACACACAGGAAGAATTCATGGGAATTCTAACAGTTAAAATTGCCACGCTGTTGTAAATTTCAAAATTTGATGACGCGTGGCGATTGATCATGCGCAAAAATTAAAAAAAACAGGTTTGACAAGTCGAAACTGGACTGACTCATCCAATTCTTTGGATGAGCGGCAAATCAAAGAATGGCGGCGAGCAGAGTCTACTTTCCTCTTCCCGACTTATCTAGGAAGATCGAAAGAGACTCTGCTCGCAGGGTACCTTATTTCCTTCTCAAGGACGAAATCTAAAGTTGTTTGTACATATGAGAACAGGTTGCTAAAAATGCAACGATTTATATGCTGAGCAAGGATCAACACGTAAAAACTTTACTGTGTTCGCCACGTACAGGTTACCTCATAATTGTTCCAATCCCAGTAAGGCCTTTCAGAAAATGACATAATCTCCCACAGCACCACTCCATAGCTCCATACATCACTAGCAGTTGTAAACTTGCGGTAATCGATTGCCTCTAATGCCGTCCATCTGACGGGAATTTTACCTCCCTGAGGAACATCAAGAACGAAAAAGAGAGGTGCCATCAGAGTCGCATGGTTGAACAGGAGCAACCAGGAATCCGTGAAGGCCAATTCCTGATTGAGCTTCTCCAGTTCTTTACCTTAAAGGAAACCTCCACTTCAACAAAAAAATAACTTTAAATCACAGGAAATAACTGTCACAGTCAAGTCAATCTAAAATATTTTTAAAGAAAGCGTTTGCATCCGGAAGAAATAAGTTTTAGAATCGCCTAATGTTCTTTCAAATTTCGTGGGCGCCGCCATCTTGAGTATATGTGACGTGGAAGGTTGAAATATTGTTATTCGACAAAAGCTCTTTGTGTCAGAACAATAGGGCAGCCCTAACACGTCACAATTATTCAAGATGGCGGCGCCCAAAAAATTTGAAAGTGAAAATAGGTGATTTTAAAATTTATTTTTCCTGATATAAACACCTTTTAAAAAGAAATTTCGAGCAAATATGTTTGTAAACAGAACTTCCTTCGTTTTAATCTTATTCTGTAGTAAGAGAGGAGGTTCCCTTTAAAAGTTTTCACCATTAATATTTATGTAGCCATTACATTCTCAATTATACATTTACCAATAACATTTTATTAGTTTTGGCTATGTCGTAGACGAGCGTTTAAAATAATTCGAGAGATTCCACCACCTTATTTGCATTTGAGGGTACAAATAAATCGTCGTTGTTGGTTTCTATGAATTAGCTTCCTTCGTGTACTTGTTCCAATTCGACTCTGAGAATACTGAAGTCACCTTATGCCCTACTTGAGAGAAATCAATGCTTAGAAACTAAGCAAAGATCTTTTACTTCCTACCCCTCTTACTCAATGCACAGATGTTTTTTTTCGTCACGACTCAAAAGGATTGGCTCCAAGGCAAAACTTCAAAATGGGGGGAAATATAAAAAAAAAGACACAGAAACGAATGAAGTTGCATGCGAGTGATAAGATTGAGGAAAACGGGGCAAAGAGGAGAAGGTACAAGCTTTTTAATTCTCGCACAATTTCCGACGCTCCTTACTGCCTAGACGCCTGGAACTCGCCACCGTTTCATTTCAAATAGCTCCAGTGCGAGAAAACAAAGATGCCGTGCCGTCTGCAGTAATAAGTTAACATGATCTGATGAATGTGTATGAACATTAATTGATCAAAGTAATGCGGCCTTCTGCCAAAGGGCTCCAATGAGAAGTGTCCAAACTATATGGTCGCACCAACAGCACGAGAGTTGTGGCGGTGATTTCAAATATTAGAGGGACCTCGCATCGCGTTTATATCACACTAAAATTTGCAAAAATGGAAGACATTTGTTTGAAGTAAGCTCATTTCCTGTCTGTTAGCTATAAGTATCAAGAAACTACTCAGAAATGAGAGAAAAGTTAAAAGAAGATAATTGTCATGATTTTATAACAAGCAGTAGCTTATTGTTTCCCGTTTGCTTGACGCAAGAGAACACGAAACTCCAATTAGTCAGCTGGAGTGCAAAAAATTCATGACGTCAATTCATAACCTACCTTGGTTTCATAAGCGGAGTCTTCCAACTCTCTGGACAGACCAAAATCTGCTACTTTGCACACCAAACTTTCAGAGACCAAAACATTGCGGGCAGCAAGATCCTGTCAAATGGTGCAAAACAACAAAAGAAAAACGTCAGGCCTTGGTTGTTCAAAGAAGGGGCAGTGCTATTCGCTGCTCCGACGAATAAAAGATATGACAATTTAGTTACAGTTCACATCGCATTCAAGTTGACGATCAGACAACGTTTGATGATTATCTGATTTGAAGAAATCTGAATGTAGCTTAGAAAGTTACCAATCGAAGACCCTAAGACCTGAGAACAAGGGTCTTCGAATCGCAATTTTCTAGGCTATATTCAAATTACTTGAAACCAGAGTAGCACCAAACTACGCATGACTATCAAAACATAATAGGCCATTTCCGAGTTCATGTCTGCCTCCTCTTCAAAGAGAGTTTAACTGCTACGCTTCCTTATGAAGATTAGTTTTCATTCACATGTAAAGTAGAACTAATAACCATCACAAAAAATTTGCACTTGGCTCGCACTGAAGAGGATGCAGACATGAATTAGGAAATGATCAATTGGGTTAATTTTTTAATATGGATTTCGTCAGTGAATAGAGTGTTCCACCATTTGAACAACTGAAGCAGTCAACCGGGTTTAAGTACCAGCTCCCAAATCTTTCTTACAGGGGTGCTTAATTAACCTTAGGGCGCGTTCGATTGAACCTATTCTGGAATAAGAATCCGCGGAGTTATGATTTAAAACGGTATATCTGGCATTTTGAAGCAACAAGGATAATAAAGACATGTTTAAAATAGCATTTTAACAGGTTCTTGACGATTTTAACGTGAATCTCCGTAAAAACGACCGATTTCTAACTCACATTCATGGTATTTCTATTCTGGAATACGGTCAATTGAACGCACCCTCAACAACCCGTTTGATGAAACCTAATGGACAATACTTTGGTGACGGTGGCAGGACACCTACGAATGCCCTATATCCTTCTACGTTCTAGCTGCTAAGACTCTTGTAAAAAGGTAGTTTTCAAAACTAGGAGAGTGCATGGTTAAACTATGACGTCACATTTCCATGACAACCAATTTCAACACAAACAATACGGCGTCGCTTTGCAGAGCTTTTCCTTCTTCACTGGTGGGCAGAAATCAACCGGCAGAGAACAAAGCTCATCTTAAGACCTATCCTTTTAGACATGCATATACTTAACAGAGACTTTATTAGCATTTTTTTCCTTTTTAAATCATACTTTTGTCAAATATTTATCAATTAGTTTTTACCATATTTTGTATATTTTAAAATTTATTAGGCCTTGCCATATTTTTATTTAGATGTTTATTTATTATTTCTCGTATTTATAATTTAGGAATGTGCATCTGATCATAGTCATGTAAAGATGCGCACTAGAAATAAACAAATTATTATTTATCATTATTTATCATTATCCTTGTCCTTATCGTTATCGTTATCGTTATCGTTATCATCATTATCATTATTTGTTTGTCGTCTTCCTTGTGTCCTACGGGAAGAAGTCCGGGAAAGTGCATGAAGAAAAACATCTACAAAGTTACGGTATGTCTCCGGTACTGTACTAACAGAAGAAAGGTAGACGCAGTGGCGAGGGCAATTGCCTTCAGCCATTATTCCTCGGGTTCGATTCCCGGACTTTAACACCTAATGCGGGTTCATTGGTCCTGTACCCTGGGGTCGAGAGTTTTTCCTCTTTCAGGTACTTTGGTTTTTCTTCTCATCAAAATTGCTTAGTCGGCATGAGTTTGAGGAATGACATGTACAGGAAGACTTGTGGAATGGAATGTATGCAAAAGAAATACGGCTAACCCGCAAAGTTTAAGCCTAAGCACGATTTTGAGGGAAGAAAAAACAGCAACAACAACTAGTGGTTATTTCCAGTATATTATATGGAGTACATTTTGTACAACGGTCTCCTTTTATTTTCTTTACGTTGTTTGTTTTTGGGTTAAAGAACACAGATACCTTGACACCCTCATGAAAGCTCGCACGTGCCTTTAACATTTTAAGATATTCATCTCCAAGGGGATATGAACTGGTAATTGACCTGCTCCAAGATGGCTTGATACCGAGCTAAGTATGTGGTCCAATCAGGCTGTCACCGGTTTTTCAGGCTTTTTGCACCTGCTTTAGTTCCTTTCTAGAGTGCGATACCATTTTAACTTTAGGGTGCCCTACACTCATTTTTTTATTCCGAAAAAGTCAAATTTCCGCACCATAACACAAGTATTCGATGGTAACTCGTTGGGATTTTGTTTGTAAAAGGCTAGCAGTTTGCAACTTCACCTCCGAATGTGCCTATACTTCACACTAGCTACTGTAGGACGTGGGAAAACGACAGAATTTTTTTTGCAATGGGTGAATAGCTTCACGTCAACAAAGAAAAATACTTGAGGCTAGGGGCACTTCATATGCACCACCAAATATATGACAAGCGAGTCATCGCCGAAACACGTATGATTTCTTTAGAGAGAAAAAAAGAGGGGGGAGGGGGTGGGGCTGGGGTGACCAATGCCAGAGGTGCTTACTCGGTGAACAAAATTCATTTCAGCCAGGTACTTCATTCCCGACGCCACTCCACGAGCCATTCCCAACAGCTGTTGAACTGTTAACTTGCCATCCATTTTCTATCCAAATAAAACAATCATAGACAAAATTAATGACCACATTGAACCAAAAGCAAGACAAATCATCAAAATTTCGTCCACGTGATGGCAGAGCGCAAACATACCATAGCGAGTGAAAACATCGGAACTAGCAGAATTGAAACGACCCTAGGATGAGCTATTTATTCGTAAGCCCTGTGTCAATCACCGGCAAAATCATTTTCATTTCTTGAATAACTACACTGTAGAAGCATCCTTAGAACTGACTGAATTGGCAACGTTACATAAGCGTTGTTAAAATATATGAAATTACATTTATTTCGTAGCACACATTCTCGTATTAGACCTTTGCATTTTACCGTTACACGACATTCGGTTAAATAATGTATCAATTTAGGGTCGGATTGTTGCCAAATATCTTTAACACGTTCGTATTAAGGAGCCAGGTTCATGCTAGAACAGTAAGTTCTTTTCGTGTTTTTATGTCCAAAACGAACTTGTTTTTCAACACAGTAATCCCAGCGATTAAAAATTCCATAAGTGTTGCAACCTTTAAAAACAAGTTGAAAAATGATGGCGCTATCTTGCCCGCTCGGGATTTCTCGCTTGGTCCCGCAAGATCAAAGATAATTTTTTGGTGTTTTATCCCATAGAATAAATCCTTCATTATTGACCAGGCTTGTTCAGTGAACATGACTGGCTTTTGGCCTCGTTCTTTTTTTTTTTTCGCGTGTTTATGGACCGAGACGAACGCGCAAAAAAAGAACTTGGCAAATATCCAGCCATCCTGACCTCACGCTTGGTCAATAACCCATATATATAGAACAGTGTTCAATAAATAGAAGTAGAGCGAAGTATATACTGTGGAAGAAAAAAAAACAAATAAGCTACAAGTTCGACTATTGGGTCATAGTCGGAGTTTTTTAGCCAACCAAAAAGCTAGAAATGAAATAGTCGGAGCTGAAAATTTACTAAATATAGATATCTCTTGTTGGATGGTTTAACATATAATACATACGGAACATTGCGAGTTGTGTAGTATTTTCTCGAGCTCCGCAGGGGCAAGGAAAAACACGAGGAATGAGCAAAATGTCCGCGAGTATTATATTTTAAACCGTCGAATAAGAGACTCATCATTCCACTACAAAAATGGTGTTGTATTTTGCTTGAATTTAATTTGGTAAGTGTTAAAAAAAAAGGCATCATCTGTCCTTCAGGGCGCGTGAGAACGATGTAAACAGCACAAAAAGCCAGTCAAATGTCCTTTATTTGATTGGATAAACGAAATGACGAGTGATAAGCGATGACCAGCAAGTCCCAAATTAGATGCACGCGGATTTCGATAAGCGTCACGAAGTGTCCCATTGCTCTTATCCCCAACTTCAACATCACTCATGTCACGGAATACGGACAAAAAAATGTCACAAAGTGTCCCCCAAATGCTGCTCTGTAAGTGAAGATTAACTGCTGAATTAACCCATAGCTTAAAATATCACTAACCTTTACCCTTACCTTATTGTTGAAAATTGGTAGCAATTGCTTAGACTTAAAGGGACACTTTGGGCCAGTTATTTAAAAAAAGTCCAACTTAGGCTGCGGCTTAAGACAATCAGTGAACCTCCAAATCCGTTTATAAGCCGTATACTTTAAGTAGATAAATTGCTGTCTAGTCTGGAATGCAAACCTTCTTGTTACCAACAGCAGCAGACAATATTTAGATATGATTGTTGGCAATATTGAAAATGGCTTAGAACGCGCTTTTGTTAAACATTGTCTAAACTATGTTTTAATAATCGACCCTTTGTGTCGGATATCAAAATTGGGCGTGCATCTAATAAGGGTCAAACCTGGACAGAAGTGGTTCTAAACCGGTCAAACTGAGACACTACATATGACCAATTGTGAGGTCAAGATGGCTGGATATTGGCCAAGTCAGTTTTTAGCGTGTTTATGGACCAAGACGAAGTCGAGGTCCATAAACACGCAAAGAAAGAACGAGGCCAATATCCAGCCATCTTGACCGAACAAGCTTTGGTCAATAAAGGATTTATTATATGAGATAAAACACTTTAAAATGATCTTTGACCTTGTTGGATCAAGCAAGAAATCCCGAGCGGGCGAGATAATTCCATCTTGCTCGCTCACGGAGTTAGTCATACATGTATAATAAAGTCTATTAACGTCGGATATTATGTGCGTTCTCTTGAACAAATATGGTAAAACGGCGTCATAGCGGAATTATAATTAACAATTATTCTTTGAAATCGAGGTAAATATTCTGCCACTATTCAACGAGATTGAAAAGAATAATTGTTTTAGTATATACTCACGAGGTGATCTCGACAACATTTGAAAAAGAAAACCAAACCGGGCAAACGGCAGAAAGCATACACGAAAGTGTTTAGAGAAGCTTCAAACATGGCAAATGTAAATAACCTCCGTTAAAATCCTCGTCACAAACAGCAAAAAGGTCATTTAACACCGTTTAAATCAGTAATCTAAATCGAAAGTCTGCTTGTTAAAACATTTTCACCGTTCGATCAAAGTTTCAGAAGTTCATTTGAAATGGAAATTGAAAGTGCAGTTGGTAAAGCATCCACATGAAATGGCGGCTCTAATAGGAGGTTTTCACGTGACGTCATCGCCGCTAGGCTGGTGGACGAAAACAAAAGATCTCTCATTAGCTTCTTTTGTTCGTCCACCAGAAGTCGTACATTTCTCTATTGTTATTGGTGTCCCTAGAGGTTGGTTGAAAACGTCCTATTGAGGTGAGCGTTGGTTTTTTGTAAAATAACCCGTCTTCTTTCCTTGCAGACATGTGGAACTTTCTTAAACATTT
>BLFO01004748.1:125323-140323 GCA_014634245.1 Montipora cactus | reverse complement strand
CTATTCAGAGTGAAAGCATGGATTTTGTTTGCTACGGTTAAATTTTATTTTTTATATAGCAATGGAGGTTTCCTTGGATGTGTGCTAAACTTGCAACAGTAATAAATAACCCTCTAATCATTAGATGCAAGGTTTCGGGTCAGTTCGCATTTTGCGGAGTCATTTCGAATAAAAAGAAATGCTCTCAGAAGGTTTGTATATGGGTCAATCTAGTTACAAGTTTACCTTTAACGTTTTGACTGCAACAGGAATAGTCTCTTCATCAGGGCGAGTCAAAAATCCTTTGCAGACGTCTCCAAATTCGCCTGAACATGAATGCATGGATGAGTTGCAAAACTAACTTGACGATTGATTGGCCGTTTTTATGCTAGAGACGTTAAAGTCGTCTCAAGACGACTTTAACGTCTAGTATAAAAACGAGAAATAAGACAGACGCATTTAACGTCTGACGACTTTAACGTCTTGTTTTAAGTGCGTCGTTTAGACGCACTTAACAGACGACTTTAACGTCTCAGACGTTAAATGCGTCTAGTATAAAAACGGGACGCCCTAACTTGGACGCATTTAGCCCTGAGTCCTTTGTTAATCTGCACTTCGTTCCTTCCTTGCTCTCTTGGTCGACAAGACAAACAAGCCATGCGCCGAGGCTAAATCTAGTTCCTCGTCCATCGCCAGAAAATGCTGATTCCTAGACTGATTTCTGTCACAAAAAAAATATGTGCACCTGCCCTTCCAGGCGACGTCGAGACATAAATTTGAGAAGCTGCAATTCCGCCACGTTATTTGCTCATATATTCGTGTGTTAACGTTTATTTGGTGCCGAGTTTGCTCGTGCCTAGTGTCTTCCGATAATAGAACCTAGTCATTTTTTTAGAAAAATCTTGTTTTTGTCAGTTAGTTTGTCTACTTTTATGCGTCCCGTTTTTATACCAGACGGCTTTAACGTTTCAGACGTCAAATGCGTCTTGACGACTTTAACGTCTCTAGCATAAAAACGGCCATTATGGTGATGGCAGAGCTTGAGATTAGCGTTCGTCCGGTTGTCCCAGACCACAATAAAGTTTACCAGGCGAAAAGTTTTTGGTGAAATGAAAAGGCTGGTTGCCTGAAGAAAAAACAACGGGCAACCCTGCCAAAAATAGAAAACGAATAGTCCATTTTACAGTTGTGTGCGTAGTTACCTGGCCTGTGCATGAAAGTGACGCTGGAGACGAACTTGTTTTGATAAAACCTCACTGCTTTTCTTATGTAAATTCTTACTAATTAGCATGACAGCAACATCATTAACATAACAACAGGAGGGAGGTCTGTATCATAACAAGGTCAACAACAGCCTCACTTTCATTTAAAGGCCAAGTAACCAAGCACACAACTGTAAATAGGTCTATTGCATAACCAGCACGCTCGTCCACCTCATCACCCTCAAAGGCTTACATGAATTTCAAAGGTTTAAATTTACAGGTACAAACAGTTTAAATCAATTAGGTTTGTTTCTCCAGATTTCGAAAGGGTGATTGCTTAACACCTGACTGGCTAAATTTTGAGCATAAAAAAAAACTTCCTATGTTTCTCCAGATTTCTAAAGTGTGATTGCTTAACACCTGACTGGGCATTGAATTTTATCCAAAGGTTGTTCACTTTGAGTGTAAGTTCTGGATTTCACCGTCCGCCATTACTCATGCTCAAAAAAGACCGATTGGACGTCAGAGGGCTGGATCTGGGGAAAAGTGACGTCATGTTCTCATTGTAGCTTAAGATTTCAGCGTGTAAGCGCGACTTATTGTATATGCAAAACAAGAGTTTAAAACTCTGAAAGCCCGAAACTCCCGTGGGCTGCATATTAATCCACACTTTGCATTCTTAAACTATTTGAGTCTTTGACGTCATTTTCTCCTCGATTAAATTTACATGGTATGGTACATGTGTTTCGGTATGTATGTGTTTCAATAAATCAACACGGACGTTAGCAGGTAACCTATAAATAAAAACTGCTTATTATTACAAACTGAGATGAGTATCATGCAATACGAAATCCATTGTTATGTTATACAAAATATGCCCTTAAGTATTTCATTTCAAATACAAGTGAGCAAAATCAAAATGTTCTTAATCGACCCTCAGCCTGAGGGATGCTCTTAATACGTTCTTAAAATTCCCAATCTCAGCTTATAAAAAAGGTTCTTACGGAACAAGCTGCCACGCTGGGCATTTCCCGTGTTTTGAATAGCTGTGGCTTTTGCAAAAATTGTCAGATAGGAAAATGCAAGAGATAACATCACAAACACGCAGGCGATGGAGATCGAAGACTCCACTTTGAAAATGCTAAAACTCAAACCGCGACTTCAACAAAAAAAAAAACCACAGGCGCACACTTAGACCTATGGGATACTCAATCTCTAACGCTATGTGATTGCATTTCAACGTGGCGTGCATTTAATCGTAGGGGGTTTCCTAATGGGCAAACCAAGCATTTATCAGGGAAAACCAAATTTACGGATTCAGTTGCCCGGCTTTTGAAACGGGGGAAACCTGGAATTTTTTATTTTTTATTTTTTTAGTTTCTAGCACTATATAGCAAAGTACCTCCTCCGATTATTTGGTCCAATTTGATCCATCTTTTATCCAGTTCTTTGGCAAAATCCTTCAACGCTTCCGCTGGGTCTTCGTAATTACTTGGATCTATGTATAACCGTTGCCCACGGGGTGGTAAAATAACTAGAAAAGTGGAAATAAAGGGAGCGGGATTGATGAAAATAAATGCAAATAGATGCTCAGATTAACAGGGAATTTTCATACCATTCCAAGCTTCAAACGTAAAGGTTTGAAGCTTGGAATGGTGTAAAATGTGACGTTTCAACACTGCGTTTTCAGATTAGTTATTAGGGAGCTTAAGCACACGCGTTTTTGAGAGGCGGACAGCAACCAGAAGAGAACATTTCGTGTGCCAGGACAGTGGTGTCTCCCAGATTTTTATACTAATCATCTCTATTGGAGAAAAGATACTTAGCATTGCAATTGTGGTTGTGTGAAGGCAAGTTAAAACGGGAAACTGCTCGATTCCGGTTGCCGTCCGCGTCTCTAAAGCGCGCATGCTTAAGCTCCCTATTTTTATATGGACGGGACGTGTTTTACCGGGAACTTAAAATACTCGTACAGTCAATGCCAACACTACATCCCCTACCCTACGCTATCGTCGTCGGATTTGTCTGTCATACCCTACTAAAGAACAATCGTCGTCGGCTCCTCCTGTCTTTTGAAGGCCCTTTTTGTAAGCCAATCGCTCACAAATCCTATATCTCTTCCTTTAAACTCTTCCATCTCGTCCAAACACGTGCTTTATAGCTGTTTAGCGACTTAGGCGCCCGAAAAAAAAATCATTTGAAACCTGACACTTTCGGTTTAATTTTCCCACCTCACGCAGGCAAAGGTCAAATTCCCCACTTCCCGGGTACAGAAGATAGTCAAATGCCCAGTGTTTGCCCGGAGGAGGGGGGGTGTTGAAGTTTCGATTTGATCGGCTCATTATACTTTGCCCAACTTCTTAGAAAGCAATAGTCTAAACACTTTTACTAGCAAAAACGTAAAGAAAATCATAGTTTTGGAAATACAAACCGCGTCCATCCTTCATCTCTACTGGAGAATTGTAACCTCTCCTTCTGTGTGCCCTAAAAAAAAGGTGCATTGTTCATTTATTGCTGAATTGCTAATGTAAACCAAACCATATTAAGTTATGGTCGTCAACTTTTTTTCAAGTACAGTCCTATGAGCATCTCTCGGTAACCTCGTTCCCAGGGTCTCCATTGTCGTTCAGTGAAGAGACCCTGGGAACGAGGTTGCCTCTCTCGCATGTATTTCTCAATATACTGCAATATACGAGTGTCTAAGGCCTGGGGAAAAGTAAACAAATCATGTCTTTCAGGCATTACATGAAGCTGTGGGTGAATTTCATTCCATGGGAGCTTAATAGCTACACATGCTGTATTCAGTACTGTAAATATACACGAAACTGAAACCTTTAAGCCAGGCTGAGCACCTCAAAAGTGACTAATCCCACAACGCTTTTTATGGATGACACAAATCAAGGATAATCTTCCTTATATTATTTTTAACATAAGATTACTATAATTATGCTTGCTAGCATTGTTACAGTTTCATCAATTTATGAATATTGAGCTCTTGAGTATTACTCAATTAAGTGATAACTAATCAATTTTATCTTTCTTTTTTGCTCCCCTCAAAGTGTAGGGCAAAATGATCCAATACAATTACAAAATTATTTCAATTATTTCAACATACCACCCGCCCCTCCCCCACTCAATACTGTTATTATATTTACCTGCAGACGCAAATAAACACAATCACAGAGCTGACAAGGACAATAAAAACTGGAATTCCGACGTACAGAACCATCTTCAGCTGTGAAGAAGTTAAGCCTCCACCTGGCAAAAGAAAGAACCAGCATCAATTATTAGGGGATCCAACTGGCTGATTTAATAAAAGAAATACCACTTGAGGAAATAATAACAATAGACAACACTGAATGGCAACGTGGAGAAATGTATCACCTGAAGGGTGCCCTCTTGATGTTGGGACAGCAGTTGTTTCGTCTGCAGCTTAAAAATAATATTACGAAGTCATTCTTGTTTTGCAGTTTCTTCCAGCATAAATTATATGCTCAATCCACCATCACAATGGTTTAGTGGTAATCCAACAATAGCGGTGGAGATAATTATGACATTCAACTTGATATCTTACGAAAAGACGGTTCTGGTCTTGAATGAAGTAACTCGATGAAACTATCGGCCAAAATAAACTTCACTGGAGACTAGAACTGTATTCTCGTACCAAGGTGCGAGTCAAGATACATAAAAAATTCTCTCTCATATAGAGGAGCATCGTTATCGAACTTGTTACCTACAATGACAAGGAGGCATCTGCGAGCCTGAATTTTAATCAGCTCAGGAGGCGAGTCAGCACTGAAGACTACTTTATAGATTTTAAGTTTGAATGTACATCAGCATCTGCTATAAGATGCAGATAACAGAATTTTATATATTATTGATCACTGTGTCCATATAATATATCTGATTTGTAAATATGTTTTGATGTACAGCGTAGAATAGGTTAGTTTAGTTCTTAAACACACGACCCCACAAGCTTTTATACCTTTAAAAATTATCGTGTTTAAACAAAGATTATGCACGTACGTATGTATGATACATTAACTTTATCTTACAGTGATAAAAAGAGTAACAGGGAATTGGTTTATTGGTAATGCAACAATAGCGGTGGAGATAATTATGACATCCACGTTGATATCTTACCCTTGGTACGCACAACCACTGTTGCATACTTCCACTTGTCCCTGTCTTTTTCCTGTTTACTCAACTCATTAACAGAGTATATTCTGAATAAATAAAGGCTGCTAGGCTGCAAGCCATCCACTGCTAAACTGGCGTTAGAGATATTGTCTTGGCTTGGCTGAAACTGCACAGTTGAACCACAACGCACTCGGCACTCTGTGTCTTTGCGTGACTCACATGTGAAGCAATCAATGGAATATCGAAGTGTTCTGTTTACGCTATTCCGTGGTATCCAACTGATGGTTACATGTGTTGTTGTCACAATGCTTGCACTGGCGTTCAACGGAGCCAGGGGCAAGGCTGTGTGGGAAAGACCGATCACAAATAAATGACAGTACTTTAAAGTTCAATTCACGTCCAGTACTTATATCTATAGTTGATTTTTTTCGTAAATCTCTCCATGTTTAGTAAATACACTCAAACCAAGGAACAAACAAACTGGCTCTACTGATCAACTCTTCTTGCAGCCTAAGAGACTTAATTGCAAAGGACACAACTTGGCGATATAAGGCTGAAAGCAAATGTTACAAGCCTCTGCATGGCAGCCATTATTACATCTGTCTGTATGATCACAGGCAGGTGTAATTACCAGGAAGTTGATTTTGATGAAGGAGGAAAACCTTTAAGTAATGTTGAGATTGACTGAAACATTATACCACTGCAGCAGTGGGATGCATCTATGGTGACCATTAACCTATTCATTTTAAAACTTAAAAATGCTTCTTATGAGGAGTGCCATTTCAAGTACTGTAAAGCTGATGTCCGGTAGATATAAAGTTTGTCCCAAAGCTAAGCCAATAAAACCTATACAGTACCCTGCAAAGCACTTTTGTGATGTTATCAAAGACATGGACTATATGCTCCTTACAGTGCAGAGGTCAGGGACGGCGGAACCTGTTTAAAGTATAATATGATAGGCACTTGCGTATTTTTTGCTTTTGCAGCGATATTTTGGAGGTTTTGTGTACTTGATATATATTTCTCAGCCCGGGATCTGCGCTTTTACACATGTTAAAAACACGTAAACATGAAAAGTTTGCGACAAGTTTGGTACGAGGTCATAGCTTTGTAAATTCTCGTCACTAAATAAAGCAAGTATGATTCAAACAATAGTTTCATTTAGTGAGTACCTTTATGTGTTTTACGTCTTTCCTCAAATAACTAATGAACATGAATTGAATGAAATTAACGTTAATGACAGTAGTTTCCTATGCAATCAAAAAAATGAGATACGATTCCTTGCTTAAAAATGACTCTGGAATGACAACAGTAACTGTCAATAAGAGAAAATAAATTTCATAAAAACTATAAAATGGCGTTTTACAAAGTCCATCGCATTACACATTTTGCTCCATATTTCAATATTATGAGTTGGTAGTTCAGTGTAGCAACGGCACTCTTACGGCATCACTTATATTTCAACGGACAATAGTTTATGGAAATCGGTCACCGTGAATTTCCCAAAATTTATCTTGCAATTGTCATTTAGCGAAACAAAAGCACTGACAACCGATAACAGGCAAATACTCTTGTGTTATGAGTATTTAGGATGGACAAATGTGTAAAACTTGCTTTGTGCATTCGAGAACGAAGCCAGGTTTTTACTCGTCTAGCGTTCGAAAACGAACGCGCACAACGCTCTCCTGTTGTGGGGGTGGGTACTCCCTTATATGGGCTATATAGGTATGTGCGGCCCCAAAGGGTAGGGTTTTTCAGCCGTTTTGGTCATAAATAGGGTATCGATTTTGGCCAATTTTCCGCCATTTTGGTCATAAATAGGGTATCGATTTTTGCACTCTAGTCTTGAATTGGTTTTTTATTTAGAAGAAGCTACTTCTTTATCATGTCCCCCTTCTTCCATCCGCGCTTTGCCTTCCTCTCCCCCTAAACATTGCCTTTAACATTGGTCTGACCTAGGGAAATAATTATAAGGCAGGTGTGCACCAGGGTATTGATTTAAGGGTCAGGTCATAAATAGGGTATCAAATTTTTGGTCAGGTCATAAAATAGGGTAGGGAAAATCGCAGATTTTGGTCATAAATAGGGTAAGGGTTTTGGGAAGCGGGCCGCACACCCCTACCCAATTTTTAATTTTTTTTTCAATATGTTCAAAATAATACAATGCAAATGGAAAATAGCCATCTAAAACCCGCTTAAAATCTGTCCCAACCTCGTTCCCAGGACCACCCCCAAGCCAGGGAAGGGAAAAGGTCCTGGGAACGAGGTTGAATCTGTCCGCCATTACTTGGATGGCATTGGAGAAGCCTGCGATTATTTTGTAAGCGGTCTTCACGCAAGACTTGGCTCGTGACGTCATACGCGCATCGCTTTGTGGGCGTTTGACATTTAAGCGCACAAGTCGATCAAGGAGTAATGTATATAATATCAGCAAAAAGCAACTCGGCGATCTCTCACATCTCATAGACGGCATGGGAAATTAGACGCGTTTATTTTGAGCGTTGCGAATATGACGTCAGACCCCAGGCGATCCAGCTGGACCCAACCCTTTTCGTCGCTCACGATCCTTTGCCGTTCAAGTAATGGTGGACAGCGAAAACCGAAAAACTACACTACAATAATAATACTTTCCTTGAGAATTTTGAGATAAAAATTGTCATGATACATATTTAGTACGTCTATTTTCAACATCTAAAGAAAAAAAAGGACATGCAAAATTTTCATCGTAGTGACACTTTAAGAAGCTATATAAAGTTAGATTCCTGATCATCATCTCCTCGGATGGGTATTTTGGCAAAGCAATGACAATTTTGTGTTCTGACTCCTCAGGGACTGGCACCTCCTTCAAACCAACCCAAGAAAATGATAAGACTTCAAGCCTCTTGCACTCACACAAAGGACTTGTTACCCATTTCGGGTAACAACAATTGTCAAGCAGTACTTTTGTCGATCCAGGGAACACGTAAATGTCCAACACTTCAGAGGTTACTTTTCTATGCCATGCAAAGTCAACACACTTCCAGACTAGTGACAAGCTCCTGATTAAACTTTGCTACACTGTACCTCCTACATACACGGCTTAGTTTACTTGATTTTATCCTTTCAAAGGAAGTCAAAGAGCTAAATAACTTCATGAGATATGAGACAAAGAACTCGACCTGGAAACGTTACAATTCCATTCGCCCAGTCTCTGGCTCACATCAAAGGTAATCGAACCTCATCTCCGGATAATCGGAAGTGAATCGGACTTTTTTCGTTTTATTTGCCTTTTTCATTCCTCCATACACACCTTACACTAAAACGAAAAAAGTCATCCTCGTAAAAAGTGGGGGGCTAATTAGCCCCCCTCCCTCCCCCTGAGGGTACCTAAGTTAAAAGGCTTCAAACTCTCACAACTCGCTGGAGTTGTTCTGGGGAGTAGGGGTGGCCCAGTGGTGAGAGCACTCTCCTCCCACCAATGTGGCCCAGGGCCAATTCCCAAATCCGGCATCATATGTGGTTCAGTTTGCTGGTTCTCCACACTGCCTCGAAAGGCTTTTCTCCAGGTACTCCGGTTTTCCCCTCTCCTCAAAAACCAATAATGATTTGATATGTATTTGTGCACGACCTCACAAGCTACCCAGCTTTAATCATTATCGTGTGAAAATAAAGTTGTATTATTAGTATTATCTTCATGTATTTCAACTTCTCTGCTGCACTTGTACAAACCAGCAAGGAGCCAATTTAATGGCCTGCCTTCAGCCAAAATTTGTTGTTTTTTTTTTAAACAATTAATAATAAATGATAATTTGTTTCCTTGGCAATGGAAAGCCCCAAAGGGAAGTGACACACAATCATACAGTTACTATATTAACATACATGTAATGTAAAACGTCTTACTTTCACAAGGCATTAAGGGCATCAAGGCATAGAATCCATCTGTGCATGTACAGCTTGTTCTGGTTGGGTTAGGCAAAGAATGCTGAGGACATTCACCACACTCACTGTTGCTTACAATGCTCTTGAACAAACCTTTTTTGCATTCTAGAAAAGAGTGAAAAAACCCTAATTATAAATATAGCTCAATCCCCCCAAGACACTTTGTTGTTTGCAAAGGGTAGAAAGACAATGTCAACCCCTCTGCATGTATTTCTCTCTCTTTTTGGGCCCAATTCTGCTCATTTATATCAAAGGAGATGCACAGATTTAAAGAATAGACAAAGTCATTTAACCGTAATCCTATTGTAAAAATAAAAGTTGATTTTACCATTTTACTTGATTTTAACCTTGATTAATTTTAACCAGCATTACTGTAACAATACCTCATAGCATCAAGACCTACTGTAAGTACATGTACAACAATTAGCAAAGCCAATATAATCAGACGAGAGCCACTTATAATTTAAACAGTACTACAAGCTGCATGCGTAAATTCAACATATAAAATCTCACTTAGTTAAGTTGTATTTGAATGTTCCCAAACACCCTGCTTTGTTTTTTTTGTTTTTTTTTTTGGAAAACCAACAAAAAAAAGCTGAGAGGGTGAGTCCTTATCTTTCTAGAATATTGTTGCTAGTTCCAAATTCTGCATTAATTGCCTCCTTTAATGTGTGGTTTGGGTATCCTTTTGAATGTTTAACATCTACTTCAGAAGGCAAACAGAATTTGGGACAATTAGTGCTGATGATACCCTACTAACAGGTAATTATTACTAACTTCTTACTAACCGAGGGTGAGGGCCGTACTTAGCTCTTATTACCCGAGCAGAAGGTCTTTATGGGAGAATCTTGACCGAGGTCGTGAGTACAGAGTGAATGGCGATGAGTGGCGATGAGCTGAACTTAATTCTGTCAAAGTTTGCTTGTCATCCTCTCTTTTGTCATCATGCTGTTTGGCACTTCCATAAATAAATATTGGTAGAAGAAAATACTCAAATTTTTGCATTTTAGTTTGCATCTTTTCACCGCAAAACATTACCGGTCTAGATGCCGGTCTAGATGGGAAAATCTAGACCGCGGTCAATATCGATTTTAGCCAATCAAATTCGTGAATTTTGTAGTTCC
Organism: Montipora cactus; assembly: GCA_014634245.1. Lineage (NCBI taxonomy): Eukaryota > Metazoa > Cnidaria > Anthozoa > Scleractinia > Acroporidae > Montipora > Montipora cactus. The sequence goes on along the minus strand of BLFO01004748.1, from coordinate 129,960 downwards.
CAGTCCTCATAAGACAGAGCCATATAATAATGGGGAATATTGGCCCGAGGTCATGGCACAAAAACGACTGAGGGCCAATATTCCCCAGTACGGTCCAGAGCAAGTGAGGTTAGTAAGTAGTTTATTATATGGCCTTTTTATTACCTTTTGCTTTGCTTTTGCAAGCCCGTAATCGGCCCGTGGGCATTACGGGAGAATAATGCCCTACAATTCAGTCACAATTAGCTAACCAGAGCGCACGTTATATCGGCTACAAACACAAGCCATATAATAAAATTTTGGTAACAACACCTTTGCTCAAATTCCTCTATCCCTCTTTCATCGATATAAGAATCCTCTAGGAATACACACACATGAATTCCAGAAATGAAGGGGTAAAACATACATGAAGAGAATGTATAAATCGTGAACTGATAGTAGCTCCATCAGCCCTTGCTTCCCTTGCTTCACTTGCCTTCCCTAGACTTTTAGTTGTACGCTTAAATTAATGGGCTTGTAAAAAGACAAGTCCATCATGAACTTACTGTACCTTTACATTCAAATGAAGTAGGCAAAGACTGAACCAGCTCATAACCCTTATGACAGAGACACTCTGAACCCTTAGTGATGTTCCATTTTCCACTACTGAGACAAACACCAACTGACTTATTTTGGCTGACAGAGTTCAGGTCACTACATCTTCCCTCTCTCTGCACTGAATCAGCATCATCTGCTGGAGCAATAGTTCTTGGAAACATCACCAAATCTCTACCCTGTTCAGGGCAGTATTTATAGCTAGCAGTAAAGTTTCGGAGTGAGATGCAAGCTCCCTCATCTTTAAATGCCAGATAAAGGCCTTTTGACTTGGCAACCACTTTGCCATGGTATACAAATGTTTTCCCTAGGCCAGGTTCTGGAAGGGTTCCTTCTGGCACAATGTTTTCTACAAACTCATAGTTCATTTCAGTAGGATCAGGATTAGGCAACTTGCCATCAGCGTGATGCACATATAAACCAAGATGTGTTTTGCAGTGGACGCTTGCATCAGACGGGCAATTTCTCAAAAAGTAACCCATTTTAATGTCCAGCAGCTTTGCACCCCTGAGTGGAATTAAGGGAGTTCTAAGCCAGTTCATAGGTTTTGCTTTAGTGTAAACATCACAAGCAGAGTAAATCATGCTCATACTTGATGGTGGATTCCACTGCAAATAAAAAGAAATGATAACAATTAAGAATTAAACTATGGGGTATAAAATTATTAATAATACTTGACAAACAGTACGACTAAAAGTTGTACATGTGGTCTGTTTGAATATTGTTAGGTTGATTACTGTACTCCAGAGCTTGCAATAGTAGAATTGAACCATCAGTACTTAAGCTGTACTATAATCATGTCTCCTGTAATCTTAACTGGCTAGTAGCTCACCATCGGTTGGGTGACATGCATAGTACATAATATTACAATCGAGATTTTACAGTGACTGCCTTAAAGACTGTGTGAATAATTATTAAGAGAGTGCAAACTGTAGTGTGGAGTTGACTGCATGACTGCTTCAACAATACAACAATACAATACTTAATTGACAACACCCCACATGGGCTTTTCAGGGCCAAAAAAACGACAGAACACAACAGCAACAACTGTTAATAATCCCAACTGGCCAGAGGCACACCAGTTGACTATTTGTACATGTAAGTGTGGCCGAGAAGTTGAACCAGGGACTACTAGGGACAAATCCGGGAACTCATGATATCAAGGCAAGCATCCTAACCACTAGGCTGCACTGCCTCCTCCCCAAACCATGAACTTACAGTTGTAAATGTAAGTTCAAGTTGTGTACAACCATAACTCCTGACCACTACTCGTTCCTCCTTCCATTTAATTTAATCTAACATTCACTTCATTAAAACACTCAGTTTTCCTCTCCATCAGAAATGCATCTTTGTGTATATACATGTACTGTATACTCCACTGTGATGGTACTGCAATAATGATTTGGGGCAAAATGATCGCATTTTCAAAAAACAACACTCCTGTGCTTGAGAGGCTTATTGTTATTATTATTTTATTTATTTATTTATTTTTAATGTTATTGTTATCGTTACTGTTGCTCTTTGCTACTCAACAGTTGACTGTTCCCCTCTGTGGAGCAGGTCGTGCCATGCAGGAAAGGTGGATCCAAACTAAATACCGGTAGTGCTTGCAGAACTATCACAGGGACATTACGGGCCACCCCACTCGCAACGCTGCACAGACTCTCTGGCATAGCTCCTCCCAGCACACGCAGAGATAGAGTTGAGAGGTATAAACAACTCAGTGACCCTCGCCACCCACTCTACAATCACCAGCAAGTAGAATCCTGTCTCTGATCCAGTTTTATGACGGCAGAACCACTCCACCCAAACCAGTCTGTGACCTTCAGACCGGAGAAATGGATCGAGAATGACATCAGCCCACCAAATAAAGCCCTGTCACCCAACAAAGAACACCTGCCAAATGGAACATCTCGTTGCAGGAAGGACTGGCTCACGCTCAACAGAGCACGAGCCAATGTGGTACTCATGTGCAGGTAGGGACTTGCAAACAGTCCAGAATGTCCTTGTGGCGAGCAAAGTCAGACCATGGACCACATACTCTGTGGTTGTGCTCAGGGCCCAGCATGCACTGATGAAGACTTGAGAGAGGTCAACAACAGTGCCCTTGCATGGATCAAGCATTGGCGTGACAAGATATGATGACTGACTTATGTTAAGCAAAACCTACCCCAGCGCCCTCTGCAATTTTAGATTCTGAAATATACCATAGCCAGATGCCTTGAGCTGGAGGTTCACTAAGGAGGATTTCTGGAAAAGACAAATTCATGCAACAGTCTTTAATCAACAACTAAAACTGTACTGAAATTTAAAGTACACAAAGTTTAAAGTACAAAACTGTACAAATTTAAAGTACATAACCCTTTTTCATCCATGCCTTATTATCATAAACAAAATTACATGGCAATGGCATCTGACAGGATGCGGCGATGCGGATCCGCATAATTCCCTAAAATCCGCATCCTCCGCATAATTACGATATTTTCCGCATAAAACTGAAAAAATGCCTGATATTAGTGACAAAGCAGCTGCTTACCATGCTCATAAACACAAAAGCCAAAAGTTTTCATAACATACCCTAGGCTCAAAATTTCTAAAAAAGATGCAACAAGTTATGAAAATTTAGCCGCAAGTTATAGTAGCAAATTAAATTGCATCATTTGTAGAAGTAGGGACAATCATCATTGAGATAAAGTTGTACAAAACAAAATAGGAGCCCGCAGTACGTATGTGTAAACAACTGCTGAAAATGGTGAATGTTCGAGGGAATGGATCGTGGTTCAACCACATCACAATTTTGCTCCAATTATCTCCAAATTAAAACAAAATTCATGACGAGAAACAAAATATTTTTTTATCACTTTATTTATTTTAGCAAATGTTTCGGCAAAATGCCAATTACTAACCCGTTTGTTTTAACCGTGACATATCTTCATCGCAAAGGGAAAAAATTCAGTCCTAAATGCGACTGTATTGGTTGCAATTTCAAGTACTGATGTACCGTACACTGTAAGCATAATAGGGAACTTAAGCAACGACAATGGCGACGGCAACGAGAACGTCACAAATTTGCATATTTAGTGGACAAAAACAATAGCTTTGCACGCCCTGCACATGCTTTTTTCAAAACTACAACGTGAAATAGCCAAATTTAAGGTTTTATGAACAACGTCAGCACTTGAGGATAAAATTTCATTTTCTCCCCTAAATTAAGCGCCGTTCCAACCAGTGTCATTTTTTGAGGAACTACCACACCCTTGTCATATTAAAAAGGTTGAAATAGTCAGGAAGCGATTAAAACAATGCGAATTTACATTTTGAGATGACGTTCTCGTTGCCGTCGCCGTTGTCGTTGCTTAAGCTCCCTAATAATAAATACATTGGACGGGCCTAATTATTAGTTCTATAAAAATTAATAATTGTTTAAATTTCCGCATAATCCGTTGTAATTTCTGCATAATCAACGCATGTTTACGCATAATATGGCCAAAAATTTCCGCATAATCTTTAATTTTTTTCCGCATCCTATCAGAAGCCCTGAAATTATTACTGTAAAGTGCAATTTCAAAGTGTAACAACAACAATAAAATGACCATATTCTGATAAACTGGCTGAATTTTAGCTATTGAGCAATAAAAGTCACAAATACTTAATTTTTTTTTTTGGATAAAGCAGTGTGTGGATAGAATTATGCAGAATTTGGAGGATCAACTACAGGTACAGGTATCTGCCTTTGATTTTGTTTATACTTGTAACAAATTCCTACAGTGTAGATCTTTATAGCTCTTCAATGACATACATGAACTGACATCAAAAACAAATCTGATGGTTTAAAATTAGGTCAAAACACCTTTGCAGCTCAAGGAAAATAGTGTAACATACTTTGTTACAGTATGTTCACAACTTGTGCAACAAGGCCGAAATCATTGGGGTAGTACAATCATCTATTAAAAGTGAAAAATTGGAAGCGAAATCTTAAAACCCGGTCAGAACAGGAGATCTGAGAAGTTGTAATTTTGAAGTCAAAATAAAGCCCTTGAAAATCGAGCTTAAAGATTTCGGGT
>BLFO01004748.1:105323-120323 GCA_014634245.1 Montipora cactus | reverse complement strand
CTGCTATTTTCCCAGGCTCAACTCTCCAACAAATGCAAGCTGGAAATACATACATGTACCTGCAACTACTACTGATTAATTTTATAAAATACCTGCATTGTAAAATGAAATCATAAAATCAACAATCATTATGATAATTACTTTCTGATTGAATATTCTTTTCTCCGAGTCACTTTCTATTGCTCTTTCCTGTCATACCAAGGAATAATACGTAGATTTAGCCAAGACTAAAACCTGACCTCAAGTTTCTAACCCCAGAAAGCAAAATTAATTCTCAAATGTATGCCCAAATACATGTATGGACAAAAGTAAGATCAAAGCGGCACGCACAGAAAAATGCACGAGCTATGTTACATCCAACTAAGGAAATTTTAAAACTTAAAAAACCCCAGCTCTGAACCAGAGTTAAATTACGCTTCTGATAACGATTATGATGATAATTACTTTCTGATTGAGTGTTCCTTTCTCTGAGTCACTTTTCTATTTCCCTTTCGTGTCATACCAAGGAATGTTAAAAAACTCACAAATTCATAGACATAATATCTATGATTCTTTGAAATAAATGTACATGTACATGCAAAACAAATACTGAAAGCAATTTAAAAGCTTTAGCTGATATAAGCTTAAATAGGTGTCAAAATTGTCAAACTATCACCTACTATACGGCCGTATGACATCACCATAAATTTCAGTAAATAAAAAACGTTCGGCCGTTTTTTTACTTTAAAGAACTAAAATCCAAAGTTGATCAGCAAAAAAGTCGTAAAACGGCAAAACTAAACAGCAGGAGGTATTGAAAGATAAGAGAACGTGTACGAGCTTAGGACAATAACATGTAATATTTAAGCTTATTTGCTGCATCGAACGCTTCTTTAGAATCGAACTTGAATCTTGCTGATCGTGCGGTGAAAAAGCCTGTTTAACAACAACTTAAGGAAACTCGGTCCTTTGCATGCAATGAACTTGACAAAGATCTATATGCCTAAAGTTAGAAAGTTGAAATATGATAAGCTTAGGTTTATCAACGAATGTCAAACCCATATTTTGTACGTTCTCACCGGTGTCTCCTGCCACTGTCGCTGCTAGGACGGCAATAAAAATCCATTTACAAGGGTTCATGTCGGAGAAAGAGAAAATTCGTCTTATTTACACTTTTCCATCCCAAAACGATTGCTGAAAATCGCACTTCCGATACTTTAAGATTTATACCTTTCGATAGAAGGGAAACTGCGCAAAACCGGAACTCGTACGTGCAAACCGCTGGTTTTGCTGACACAGCGGCCTCGCCTAGTTCAAGCATTGTTTCCTGTTCGATCACGCAAGACTGTTTTCGGTGTCTGTGTGACTGTTTCCGAAAAACAGAGCGAAAGTCATCTAAGTCAATTCATAATATACCCAGACGATCAAACTATTTAATAACATTAATTCCTAGGTGAAATCATACCTGCGAACTTTGCACAGTAGGCCTTACCACCACTAGCCTGCGTAGCAGGCGTTCCTTTTCGACAAAAGAGCTTCGAAAGGATTTTCCGCAAACTGGCCGCGCGGAAGTTGGGGCAAGAGACAAGAAGACCCGCTATTTTTGAAAAACCCGTTCGCCCACGAACGAGGGCTTCTGGTTGGTGCGGCACAGTGACAATGATTGACAGGTGACAAATTCTAGAGCAAAATATTTCTTCTAAGTTCTAGCGTGACAAAGGCAATGGTAGAAGATTTTGAATCGTGTGTCGAAGCTGAGCGAATCGGGTCTCGGGTTTTACACTGAAAAGGGAACAAGAACTGTCAATGCGCCATCTCTTTACGGCTGTAACTGTATAGATGTAATGGCCGTTTTGCCAACAGGATTCGGAAATTAATTTTTCAGATGTTTGTCATGTTGTGCGGAGTGCGAAATAAAAGAACTTAAAACGAAAAACAGGCTTCTCGAGTATCATCGTGATCTCTCCATTTCAAAGCATCATACGCGATCAAGTAAGTGGTTGAGGTAAATTCTATGGGAATGACAGCCTGTGATTTAAATGAAAATCTGGACTGCTTGGACGATATCCATCAAGGGAAATTCAATATTATTTGCGTGTCAGCTGAAGCCGCTATGGCGTTTATATATATATATAAATGAAAATTTTGCAGTTATATTTATCTACAGATAGTTAATAAACGTTTGCAAAAAACTTTATCAGTATACTTTTATTATATACCGAAGATTTCGCAGTAATTTAAATCTCATTAACTGCGAAAGATTTTCCACCACAAATATTGGAGCCACAAATTTTGCAGTTATCAAAATGTCATTAACAGCGAAAGATTTCCCACTGAATGTATGTTGGAATCACAAATTTTGCAGTTATTGAAATGTCAGTAACGGCGAAACGTTTTCTCCTAAATATATATTAGAACCACAGATTTCGTAGTAAATGAAATTTCACTAACGGCGAAAGTTTCCCTCTAAAGATCTATTGGAACCACAAAATTCGCAGTTATTGAAATGCCATTAACGGCGAAACGTTTCCCTCTCTATATATAATTACGGGACAGATTTTGTAGGCACAGCTGCAGCGTTTTAACTTTTTTATGCTGGCATGGAACTTCAGCACTCTGCCGTTTCCAGCAGCTAACTCTCTCTCGCGGCTTTAAACTACCAAAACTGGCGTTTTCATACGCTCTTGGGGAGCTATGATTGATTGACTGGCAATAAACTAATTAAACCAACATCCAGGAATTGTCCCACTCCTCAGTTCAAGTTCTTGAATTTGACAAGTCCAGGAAAGAATATGAAGACATGCAAGAGACGGTCGATCAGGAATCTTAGCGAAAGTGAACGAAAAAATGGGGAAATACCAGATGGAAGGACGAGAGTACCTTACTTCGCCTTCGAGAAATTTTGCATTCTTTCTCGCTCCCTATCAAGCACACCTACAGAGAAACACCAAAGATTTGTACGTGGATATCACATACACAAATAACAATGGATTTCCAGACCTTTATTACTGAACATGGTTGCTTTTAACGAAATTACCATGGAGCCGAGTTTAACGCGGTTGCGAGAGTTCTTTTGAATAAACAAGACGGCGATGCCTACGCAATAGCTATGCGTGAAATATTTACCCACGTTACTAAAATACACCCGTCGTTTAAAAATGGGCAGACTCTTCGGCAAATCATGGTAGATTTTGCTCAAGCAGAATATAACGGCTTTGAAAGAAGTATCGGAGCGGAACTCTGCGAGAAAATTTTGCGCGGATGTACTGTGCACAGCTGGAAAACGTCTGCTAGTCGAGTAAGTGATATTGTTACAAAAAGCAAAGAGGAATATAAAATCTTTCGCTACATTGGACATGCCATACAAGATCTAACGAATCAAGCAGACGTCAAGTTGGCTTTCGACGTCCTTTGTGGTGTAAAGAATATAATCGAGGCGAAACATCTCTTTCCACCTGATCTAGCTGCTACTTGTAATCAACAAACCAATGCCCATTGGTCTCAGTCAGCGCGCTTTGGTTGAGGTGGTGGATAAGAGAGAGAATTCTGAAAATGTTTTGTAAGGCCTACACTTTACGAGATAACGAAGAGTGGGACGCGGCTCCCAATACTAACAATGCCGTCGAGTCCTTAAATCGTCAGTCATTTGGTGAAGGATGTAGTAACATTGCGATGCTCATGAAGAATATTTACATGGAAGACAGGTTACATGCCGTCAAAATTGTCCCAAGTGAGCAAAACATTAATGCAAGTTACGAGAAAAACAACCAAGTAGCAAAGGAAAAGAAAATAAAAAAGAGAAAGCGATCTCGATTAAGTTTGAGAGGAGCAAACAGTTCGCTAAATGAAAGCGAAGCCCAAGTGGAACAAACACCTCCCGATAAGAGAGCGAGGTTAGACAAACGACCATCAAAACGGATATTACACGTAGGAGAAACGATGATTGGGACACACGGGTTGAAGTAGAGTACGAAGAGAATGTTGACGGAGTTGTAAAGAATCTTGGATGGATAAAGGGCACGATTAACCGCTTACTAACCGAGCGCAAGGGCCGTACTGGGGAATATTAGGGAGTTTAAGCAAATCACTACGGCCGGTGCTACTACGGCTACCGTGCCTGAAAAGGTCTGGGGAGAGTACGGCGCGGTTGTCTGCTAAATTTTAAGTTCAGCAAAGCAAAATACAAGGAAACATAGCCTAAGGAGTTTAAAATCTCTTTTATTTAGTTTCTCACAGCCAAATGGCTTCGCTCAAAGGACGATGGCCGTTGTTCGCCTTGCTAGGACGAACAAATTATTTCTAAGCAAAAGCAAATGCTATACACCTTATACAATAACAACAATTTGATGGATGAAATATATCATTTCAGAGACAAATATCTCAAAGAATATCGAGTGAAAAACACAAATATATCAATACTCAAAGAAGCAAAATAGAATCGTATAGTATCCAGATATAAAACATCTTCACTAAATCCTCAAAGCAAACTTAACCGAAGAAAAACAACCTCGTGCTGAACACGAATATTTCACTTGACTCACTTCGCCATTCCAACACGTTTGCCAAAACTTATCGTAAGTTCATGATACGGATTTACAAGCTTATGAGAGGCAACCTTGACACAATCCTTGACTTAAATTGACTTTAAAGGATATAGTATCCAATGGAATTCTTAAAATGACGAGATGTCCGTTGAAAAGGGCCAGAGAAACAAAACAAACCCTACGTAGTAGCCGCTACGGTAAAACATCCCGACTCACGTAGTCAGATTTCACACTACGGCTGGATGCAACCGACGTACATGCGCAGTGTCTCATTTTGGGGGAAATTTACTTCCGGCAGCCGTATTAGCGCCAGCCGTAGCGATTTGCTTAAAGTCCCTAATTGGCCCGAGGTCGTTTCGCTCGATCCGTACTGCCACGACCGTGGGCCAATATTCCCCAGTACGGCCCGAGCTTTTTATCTTTCAATCTTTTTAGCTTCTTCTGGTAGTTTCACTGTGAAGAATGACAATATTCACAGTTTTTTTTTTCGCTGTTTTGGTTGCAAATTATGAATTTGCCGACTTTGCTCCAAAACAAAAATATACGGCTTGGACCGTTTCCACGGAAATGGTCCGTACTGCAAAATCCCGACCGAGAAAGAACCAATCAGAGCGCTGGGATTTGCCCAAGACTGGCTTTCCCATATAATAATATGGATTACGATAAATTGAACGGGTACTTTGTTCAATTTCCGGATGATGTAGATTGGATAAAAACTCTAAACAGCAAAGATGTGAGAATAATCAAGTAGACATTCGTGCAAAAGAAAATTCACTTGGAAACAATCAATCAGTTATAGAAACTGCCACAGCTGTAGCTATAATTTTGAGAGGACTGACATCCAGTTTCGTACTCATGTTACTTGTCTTACTGACTTAATATACCCAGATAAACTGTGTAAATGAAAAAGAAAATCGACTTAAGATCACGAGGTTTTCAAACAATTCAATGACTTTTTGGCATAAACAGAGACCGCTGGGCCGAGTTGTTCGAAGCCCAAAATCAATACTTACTAACTGGATATTGAAGCTGATACATGTTATGAAACAGAGAAAACAAGTTCCCAGAAACGAATGTTGGTTTTTGTTTGTAAGATTAACGTTCAGTTTAGCATCTCTGAAAAAAGAAAAAAAAAGAGCATACCTTGCAATGAAGTGCCATAAAAGGATATATGATTCTACATCATAAACCAGTTTCATTTTTATGATTACGTGTTATGGTTTCGGTTGTCTAAAAAAGTCGTTAGCAGCTGTTTTATATGTTTTTGTAGTCGATTTAGATTGCTAGCCAGTGCATAGGCGATTACAGTTAAATACCTGTAAATAAAACTTCTATAAATGCGAATAATACTCGATATGGGATATTGTGATCTAATGAAAGGCCTGCACTGACTGCAAGATATTCCCTCTATTCATTGTTATTGGCTACTTCGCTATTAATGAAATTTCAATAACTGCGAAATATTCGCTCTATTGACCCAATGCAAAAATGGCCGCCAACAAATTATTCTTTTGTCTTTGTGTTAATTAGCCTAACTACCCTCGTTCGCACGCGTAAAACTGAAAGAATTTGGGCTGTGAAACGAGGCTAGTAAGGCTAATTAATACAAAGACAAAAGAATAATTTATTAGCGGCCATTTTTGCATTCGGTCAATTCTATTATTACGAGTGTCTACTTCGCTGTTAATGAAATTTCATTAACGGCAAAATATCTTCGCTAATCTATTATTGTGATTGGCTACTTCGCCGTTAATGAAATTTAAATAAATGCAAAATATTCTCTCTATTCTATTATTACGATTGTCTACTTCGCCGTTAATGAAATTTCATTAACTGCGAAATATCTTCGCTAATCTATTATTGTGATTGACTACTTCGGCGTTATATAATGGCATTTGAATAACTGCGAATTGTTCTCTCTATTCTATTATGTTAATTGTCTTCTTCGGCATTAATACAATTGCAATAACTGCGAAGTGTTTGCTTCATTCGATTATGTTTATTGGCTACTTCCTGGTTAATGAAATTTAAATAACTGCGAAATATTCTCGCTAATCTATTATTGTGATTGGCTACTTCGCCGTTAATGACATTTGAATAACTACGAATTGTTCTCTCTATTCTATTATGTTGATGGTCTTCTTCGCCGTTAATAAAATTGTAATAACAGCGAAATATTCCCTTTATTCTATGATTGTTATTGGCTACTTCCCGGTTAATGAAATTTAAATAACTGCGAAATATTCTCTCTATTCTATTACTGCGATTGGCTACTTCGCCGTTAACGAAATTGCAATAACTGCGAAATATTCCCTTTATTCTATGATTGTTATTGGCTACTTCACCGATAATGAAATTTCATTAAATGCGATGTATTCCGTTCATTCTATAATGTTTATTAGCTACTTCGCTGTTACTGAAATTTCAATAACTGCGACATATTTTCCCTCTGTATTTTGTTATTGAGTTAATACTTCGCCGTTAATGACATTTGAATAACTGCGAAAAATTCTTTCTGTATTATATATTGAGAACCTTTGCTGCGAAATTTTATTGTCATCTATAGAGTAGAATAACTGCAAATTTTTCATTTGCCAAAGTACCGCATGTTTCAGCATCAAGGAAATTCGTCAAATTCTCTGCTTACCTTGCCTACTGTAAGCTTGAGTCCTATATCATGGATTGAGACAAGATGAAGACAACGACGCATCCTGTTAAATCTTCTCTTATTGTGAGAAGAATGCGGCTCCTTTGTACAGTCATGCGATTTTTTAACGCACTTTTACATGCTACTTCATCTACGATTTCGTGACGATTTGACCAAAAACGTTCAGTGGATTATCAAACTAGCGTGGATGTTTGCCTGTAATTTCCAGGAGATTTAGTACGATCCATTTCGTCAACCACTCTGCACCAAGAAATATAGCCAGAAAGTCGCACTGAAATCGTCGCTAGTTTAAAACTTAAACGTCTTGAATGGTTTCATGTCAGCTTTGCTGGAGATTTGCATTTAACGGCCTTACCACTCATCGAACTCTGTACGAGTTATGTTTCTAAATTTCGTATCTTACGAGCGCACGGATTGCTTTAATACAAGTTCTGAAAATTGGCTGTTGTTTTCGATAACTTCTATTCCAACCGCTCTGCAAATATCAGCTAGAATTTGTCCGTAAGTTTCTTTTCGACGGTTTAAACAAATTCTCGGAAGAAACATAACCAGTCGTACCCGGCTGAGAAGCTGCCGTTACAAATTTAACTTTAAAATTAAGGTTGATCGCCCGGTATTGCCTCGGTTTGTTTTGACAGAAGTAAACATGTGTTAACATGGTTATCTGTTATTGGCTAATTCGTTAATAAGACGTCAATCAGCCTGTGTCAAGTCGACCATTAATAGGTGGGCGTTTTTCAAAAATAGGAGGTCTTCTGGCAAGCGTTCCCTCAGTCTCTTGCCCCAACTTCCGCGCGGCCAGTTTGCGGAAAATCCTTTCGAAGCTCTTTTGTCGAACAGGAACGCTTGCTACGCAGGCTATACCACCACTCGAACTAAAAGAAATCTAGACAAATAACTTCTTTCCCCCAGAAATACGTCTGCCTTCGCAGACTACAACCGACTGGACTATCAGTGAAAATTCCAAGATAACAGTACACTTGAGAGCATGAACTCCTACTTACCGTGATAAGCGTCCACATTAGAATTCAAAGTATGCTTGAAGCAATCGGGGTTGTCAATCAAGATACGAGGTAAAATTTCGCACATATGCATATGGCGTGATCAGGATTTTAACTACTCCATGCACAAAACAACCACAAGGTACATCATGCAACCTTAAAAACTTGCTTACCTTTTTTTTCGTCATGATTCTTTTACTGCAACGACAGAGAGCTTTGCTATTTTAGCAATTGTACCACTTTCTCATCACAAAGGAAGTAAGCGGAAATAAGCGGAAGTAAGGCTTACGTTAATAAAAGTTTGAGATTTCCATGCTCTTTTCTTTGTTCGTAAACCTCGGCCCTGAAGTAAGCAATCGAGTGAGATGTGCGTGTCTTCAATTTCCCGCCAGATGCAAACGGGATATTTCATCACAGTTTGATTGATGTTTCAATTTCCTGATCTTGTTTTGATAAAGCGTAAGTAAACTAGTAAGCCTGGTTGAACGTAACTTGAAAGTGTACGTCGGCGGCTTTGAAGAACACGCGTTTCCAAGTCTAAAAAGTTGCCTACTTACGCTGAAATTAGACCCGTTCACATCTGAAGTACGCCTCAAGGATGCTTGAGGTATACTTAATAAGCTTAGTATGAACCCACCTAATAGGTGGGTTCATACTAAGCTTAGTGCTGTTGAGTAATTTTGAAGCAAAAGAGAAGAGAAATTTAAAGTCCCCAACCTCGTCCCCAGGGCGTTTTCCCCCGACGGGTAGTGATGTGTAGTAACGACTAGTGAGGTGTAGTAACGAATAGTAATGTAGAATAACGGATGGTAATGTGTAGTAACAGATATTGACTTGACGTTAGAATATATAAAGTAACTAGTATTGATGTGTAGTGTTGGCAGATGACGTTGAGTACTGTATTGCATAAGGAATTTTAAGGGGATTTTTCAGTTAGTGTACTTGGACACGGAATTGTAACAGGTTGTAGAGTAGGCGTTAATGACGCCTATTTTGTTTGCTTTCTTTAACTTTTTGCTTTTGTAAGGTCTCAGGAGATTGTTAATGTCAATTTTTTGGGTTTTCAAAAAATAATTAAGTCGTTTCACGCCATCTAAATTTGGGAAAAATGTAAGTTGGGATCCCTGTTGTAAGTTGCCCGAGGGAAAGTGATTAGGCATTTATAGATTATGCTAGCATAATTTTTGGCATAATTCGAGCAAACTGGCATAATTTCTAGTAGCAATGCTAGCATAATTTGCGCATTTTGATAATTATTAGATTATTTTTGATGCTATTATTTGATAATTTTTTGTCTCTAGTCCCTAGTGACCTTAATCGATATTTAAAGTTTTAGTTAAACTAGTAGCATTTGTAGTTCACTGTGAAGCACTGAGCCCGGGTCTGAGATGCACCGAAACCGAAAGTCACATTTATCTAGTGTGCATGTTAACCTGAACCACATGTTTATTTGAAATTAATTGTGGATTTGTTCCGTTTCTTTCCTGTAGACGAACGGCTTCTAGTTAAAAAATATATATTTTGGACTTATTTGCATTTTTTCAAAGAGCATAATTTAAAAAAACGGTGGCATAATTTGGAAAAAAGAGCATAATGTTAGCATAATTTGGCCAAAAAAAAAGCAATGCTACTAGCATAATATGCCACTTTTACTAGCATAATCTATAAACGCTTAAACGTGATGCTTTTGGGAGACTGACCTAAGATCAGTAAGGATCGCTGCATTCACCTTTGAATCCCTGAAACCCAGGGAGGGGATGGAGGGGGAAAGGGGGGGCGGGGGGGAAGTACTTCGGGAAAAATTGGGTGGGGGTGTGCGGCCCACTTCCTGACACTCTTACCCTATTTCAGACCAAAATCTGCGATTTCCCCTACCCTATTTCCTATGTAGAAGAAGCGTCTTCTAAAAACTATACCCAATTCAAGACTTGCGTGAAAAAACCATTCCCTATTTCAGACAAGTATCTCTTCTTTTTTTTTTTTTATCTTGATTTTGTCCGCCGCTTCTTTTTGTTCCACCACTCACTTTTTTTTTCTCCCGCTCACTTTTTTTTTCGCCGCCTCACTTTTTTTTCGCCGCAACATTGTTTTTCCGCTGTACTTTTTTTCAAGTTTTGCTGTCCACTTTTTTTGCTGCTCATTTTTTTCCGCCACTCATTTTTTCTGTCGCTCAATTTAATTGTTTAATTTACCGCTCACTTTTTTTGAAGAGCCATAAAAAATGGTGAGTAGAGGGGAAAAAGGAGTGTCTTGAAAACTAGGATCCCTCAAACCTATAAGAAACTAAGACTCGAAAACGAAGGAAGTAACCCAAAATCCACAATTTGGCTAACCCTAGGCCTAATTAGGCCTAGAGTTGGGTTTTAAGCCTAGGGTTAGCCAAATTGAGGGTTTTGGGATACTTTTTTCGTTTTCGACTCTTAGAATCTTTGGGGATTTAAAGGTCTTTCTTTTCAAGACACCCGAAAAAAGGTGAGCAGCAAAAAAAAGTGGGCAGCGAAAAAAAAAAGAAAAAAAAGAAAATTGAGTGAGCGGAGAAAGAAAAAGTGAGCTGCAGGAAAAAATGAGCGACGGAGAAAATCAAGGTTAATAGAAGAGAGAAGAAACACTTGTCTTTTACGAAAAAGGAGAGCAGAAATAGGTATCCCTTTAAACGCACCGTACAAACCCCTATAATTCGACTGCGCGCCACTTTCAACGGAAGAACCTGTTTCCATGCTATGAGCGGCGAGGCCCCGACACCACACACAAAAAATTCTGGATTTTCGGAGATCACTAGAATTGAAACCTGTTCAGGAATTTCATCAAACGTGAGGATGTGTTTGTGGTCCTGCCAACTGGATGCCGCAGCTCTTCGATATTTCAACTTGTGCCGAATTAAGTTTGTTCGTATTTGCATGATCGTGGGTTCAGTGAAGATACCTAAATCCCGAGTCAGGACTTGAGCTGGGACTCAAAAAAGTTAGGGCTAGAGTTAGGACTCGAGCTAGGACTAGAGCCAGGTCAAGATGCCGCTCACTTAAAAAAAGGATTTATTGATCCAAAGAATATCTCTGCTGAAGAGTAATTAGGCCTAAGCTAGATTAATTGGGACTAAGCTTTGATTTTGCATCCTCGTCTCCAAGAGGCGATGGTTAGCGCTGGGGATTTGGGCAGGATCTTGTATGACTGTGTAGCCCGATCTTGGAGTGAGAGTGGGGCAGACGTGCCTTGTGGAATCGCGCGCAGAGGCTGCGCGTTCTTTCCTCGCCGCTCGCTTGCATGTAGCCTGGACTCTAGCGTTCGCTTCCGCCTTTGAAACCCCCGCTTTGACACTTTGCCGCCATGTATCTCGGTGTTTGGCGATGTCCACCAACGCACTGGTGTCGCTTGATGACGTCCTTGTAGCACAGCAGCGGTCGACCCACGCGACAAACTCCCTCCCGCAGTTCTCGACCCGTAAAGGATTTCTATGCGGTCAGGCTCCATGCGATGTGCATGGCCGAGCCATCGAAGGCGTTGATGAATGAGTAGTGATGGCATGCTCAGTGAGTCAGCGCGCTCCAGGACCTCGGTGTTGGTGACTCTGTCCTGCCAACAGGTGTGCAGCAGGCACCGAAGGCAGCGGAGGTGGAATCCATTTAGTCGCCACTCGTGTCTGGTCTAGGTCGTCCACGACTCGCTGCCATAAAGGAGAGTGGACAGGGCACAAGCTTGGTAGACGCACGTCTTGGTCCTTTCGCTCAACAGTCATTGACCCACACTCGCGTGTTGAGTTTGGCCATGACAGCAGCTGCTTTGGTGATCCTGAAGCTGATCTCAGCATCGAGCAAAGTCAAGCTTGACACGGTGGAGCCCAAGTAGGTGAAGGTGTCCACAACCTCCAATTCCGTGTTGTCGATGGTGATGACTGGGAGGGACTCAGCACCTTGCGCTAGGATGTTGGTCTTCTTGAGGCTGATAGTTAGCCCAAACGCCTTGCCGGCGTGGGGCAGCTTGTCTACGAGATGTTGGAGGCCCTCCTCGCTGTGGGATGTTAAAGCAGCGTCGTCTGCAAACAGCAGCTCCCGTATGAGCACCACATAAGCTTTGGTTTTGGCACAGGGTCTGGCGATGTTGAAGAGTTTGCCGTCTGAACACACCTTCAATCAATCAATCAATCAATCAATCAATCTTTATTTATACACGGTTTTAAAAAAAAAATCATCAGGCATGAAAAATAAAAAACTTACGTTACATTGTTCAACTAAATTACAGTATTAAAAGTAAACACAAAGCAAAAAGCCTGTTTTCCATGAATGCCGTGTCTCACTTGCTATTACAATAACTGTGTAAAAGAGACTTAAAATTACGTAGAGATTCTGCTTGCCTTAATGTTTCAGGAAGACTATTTCACAGAACAGCACCACTGTAGCGAAAACTATTACGGAGATAATTCGTGCGTGGCTGTGGAATAGTTAACTTGTTTACGGAATATGTACTTATTGACTGAGTGGGAGGGCCGGACAGGAAAATATTTGGCCCGAGGTCATGGCGTACGGACCGAGCGCAGCGAGGTCCGTGCCCCATGACCGAGGGCCAAATATTTTCCCGTCCGGCCCGACCTAACTCAGTCAATAAGCATTTTATCATATGACCACCGCGCTTTTCCTTTTTTTTTTTTTTCGGGTAACAAAATTCGGAATGTTCACTTACGTCGCTCATTTTGACCGAAAAGTTGTTTTAGTTCGCATCTCGCGCGCGCTTTCATTGCAAAACTATTGAGAAAATCCCCGTATGAGGGCTGTACGCAATCCTAGCGGGGCCGGACGGCTTTTTCCGGCCTTGCTCGCGCCATCTCGTACGGCCCTCATACGGGGATTTTCTCAATAGTTTTGCAATAAAAGTGCGCGCGGGGCCTTACGGGTCATATGATAATCTCGAAAAGTATATGAAGTAGTGTGAGACCGAGCAATAAATTTCGAACTTAGGTACTCAGGAGCAAGGTCATTAAGAGATTTGAAAATCATCAAGGCTTTTTGGATATCACACTGAGTACTAAGGTTTTTCCAGTTTAAATTTTGGTATAGCTGCGATGCAGCTGCATCAGAGCTTGAGAAAGTTAGAGCTCGCGCTGCACAATTTTGGAGTTTTTGAACTTTGTCTGCTAGTTTTACGCCACAGCTTCCCCAAACAACATTGCAATAGTCAAAATGTGGCTGAATCAAGGCTTTGTAGATAAGATGTAGTGTACAAGCAGTCTACAAAGGCATACTGGAGCAGCATCGAAAAGAAAATCCCGAACAGGGTTGGAGCAAGGACACAGCCCTACTTTACTCCACTGCTGCCTCGTCACGTGTTGTGCCGGAGTCTTGCGACACCGCTGGAGTGCCCTCTCCAATTTGCGCTAAAGCCTGGGCGGGAAGATAAGGAGACGCTGGGCTGCCCATTCGACATTGTCCCCCTCTCGGTATAACTATCTGGGTCCAAGGGAAAGGAAGAACCAGTACAACTTGGGGCTAGTTCCACTGCAGAAGCTGCCGGAAGGAAGTTCTGAGAACCTGACATTCGCCTTAGGGGCTCCACTCTGGATTTGTCCTCGAGGTTAATTTACTCCGCTGCAAGGCAGCGGAGGTTTGAAATCAGGGTTTACCTTCCCCGAGATTGGCTGCCTTCACAGGCTAAGAGCCCCATCTACCCTGGGCAATTGGTTTTAAGGCGCCAGTGGCTTCGCCTTCGCCCCTTCTCCTGTCGGTGGTGCCAGTTCCGCCGCGCGGAGGCCAGATGTTGGACTTATCTGACAGCGGCTCTTAGAGTCGCAAGCCATTGGGAGCATTTCGAGAGGTTGTGAGAGCCAAGCCTCACAACCCACTCCCCTGCTGTAACAGCGTTACGGAACCAAAAGGTGTGGTGTGGTGGTCTAAATTAACGATAACACTAATTTCAGGGCAAATTACTAAGTAACTCTAGAAGAAGAAGGGTGAAATGAGATCTAAAAAAAGTTAAAAAACTAAATTTTGAGCCGCCTTCTGCGACCTTCTTCAGAGAAATGTACTCAGCAAGATGCGGAATGTTCGTTTCTCTTAAGGGAGGAAACCAGTGATGCGTACACCCTGGGGAATTGTGCTCTTTCATTGACAGAGTTTTTGTCGAGGAACGAATGCAACGACTCTAGAAAAAGCCTTTTGAAAATTTATTTGTTTAACGTTTTTTAGATCTGTTTTAACCCCTCTTCTTTTAGAATTATCAACACAGATCGCTCTTACAGTTTTACTTACTAATTATAATAAGTAACTATAATAGATAATTCGAGGTAGAGAATGAGTTGAACTAGAGTCCTGGCATTGATATTAGTTTATCTCGCTTTCAGTTATTCCAAAGCTGCCATTGTAGTCGTTATTTGTCTGTTAAATGCCTTGACTGATTCACACATCCTAGCCTAGAGCTGAAAGAAAATCCGAAAACCGTCAACGCAGTTGCAAGAAATATTGTGTTTCGAATACAAAGCCAGTCACGCGTGAGAAAAAAGTCTGCGTTTTTGTGGGAAAATCCAAAAACGGATTTGTGATCTCGGTTCAATGGATTCTAGCCTGCGAACGCAGACATATTCCCGGCGGTCGTTTCTCTTCCCCAAAAACACCTCAGCGTTTGCAGGCTAAATGGATTCTTAGCGTCAAAAAATCCGAACAAAGGATTATTTGCCATGACAGCACAAACGAACAAACAAAGTGTTCGGATGTTGTTGTCTTTGAGGGTCCAGATATGCTTGCTGAGTTCGGTGGAGTTTCTGTGTTTAGCGTGGCGGAATGAACAAGAACACCACTACCAACATCGGACACAAATTCCTCGC
>BLFO01004748.1:95323-100323 GCA_014634245.1 Montipora cactus | reverse complement strand
AATCCGAACAGATGAAAAACTTTTAGGGGATAAAAATATGCCTATATCTACCTTTTAAATACTAAAATACGTTTAACAATGCTAGGTCTCAATGTTTTGAACTATATTCTCGTCAGGTGCCCCTGATTGAAGTGGATTTTTGGATACGTTATACAACATGGATGTGATGAAATATTCGCAAAAACCTCAGTTAAAATGGCGAAAAGAGATATTTTGAAGTGACGAATCCAGCACTGACAACTCAGTTTGAGGAAGACTCTGTCCATAAAGAATGATTAGCCTCTTAGAGAAGTTGAATCTTTTATCGGGAACGACAACAGAGAGGCATATTATGACGCATCTTATGATTATATTTGCTACGTAAATGTTTTTCTCTAATTGGCTCTTTTTTTTCAGAATTCTTTAATTTACATAAACGAAAGAAAGAAATTCCTCTCAGCTGATCAGTAATGTGTTTTGTTAATACATTTTTAAACTCAAACTGTTCTTTATGGCATTTCATAATCGTCGTCAGGTTCATCCGTGGACGGGAGAGATTGGTAAAAACGAACAGCGTTTGGTGACAAGTATTTTTGTGCTAACCGAACATAAGAGCGTTTAACATCCTCGCGAACTGGTTTCTCTCTTCTCTCAGAGTAGTAAGAAATTCTGGCCTTAGTTCTGTGGCTTGCTTTTTCTTGACAAATGAAATTTTCCGAGGTACTTCCTTCGGATTAATCTGAAATCTAACAAAAACGCTAGAAGTATATCATGAATGATTCGCGCTCCTTTTTTGAGCAAAGGAATTTGTGGAGCTGTGGAGAGTTGCAAGGGGCGTTGCTAAGGACATGTTCAAATGGAGGCATCTGATTCGTTCGTGGTACAGGGGTAGGTTATTAGGATTATCAAAGCTCTAATACTTTGAATAATTATCCAGCTGGCTCCTGATTGGTCGAGAGGAAATTTGATTGACAGACCGTGGAAATTGTTCAGTGGTCGTGAGCGTTCCGTTTTTGTAGACGTTTGAACGGAGGAACCCGTTTTAGGCGTTGAAGGCGTTTCCTTAGGCCATCAGCATTATATGGGAGAAAATCCAAAACCTGACCCACCAATTGAAATAAGTATTTTGCTATTTGCTTTCCCAAGGCACAAATACTTGTCACTTAAAAATAATTATTTTGCTCACAAAAGTGTTAAATTGTATTTTAGTTACATGATGTACCCAGTGATCCTCGGGGAGCGGAAACTTGTGCCTTTGCCTCACGAGACATAGAAAAATGCGAAATCATTTGCGAATACGAGGGAGAGTGCATTTCACCTGACGAGGCTGAGAGGCGTGAAGTATTGCACAGGGAGCAGGGCAGGCCTTGCACCCTAATGGTCATCGAGAGTGGGGCACTACAAATTGCGTGAGTTTTCGTAAATTTTACATAACGTCTTTGACTCACAATCGTATTGGATGAAATGAAGGCACGTTCATTTTTGCCGCATTATTATCAACATTAGGCTCATTGTCCTCTGTCTACAATTATCATAATGAATAGCACCGCCCCAGGCGATTAAGTGAGCCATTGATTCAATGGGTGGCCACCGCCATCTCTTCCTGGAGGACACCAAAATGGCTGGGGTCATGCTTTAGACGTTCAAACCACTGGAGATAGTGCAAGTACACCCCTCGCAAGTTTCTTCTGTAAACGGGTAACAGGGCATTAAAAGTTTTGGCCTCAGCTATCGTTTCAGAGAACCCCTCCTTCAAGAACTTGTTGACCTTTTTGTCATAGGTTGAATAAGGTGACTCTTCCACCTCTTGGCGCAGAGTTTCCCAGGGATCTTGGTCATCCATTTCCCTGTCACTAACGTCTTCATCCTCAGACTCGATGATCATGTCCGAGTCCGAGTCCGAGTCTTTTTCTTCCTCTTCATCTTGGTTTCGCTCCTCATCTTCTTCACTTCTCTCTTCCGAGGCAGCATAGGGTGGTACGTCCTCAAATATGTCCCCCATGGATGTGTCTCCCACAGGCTCCTGGTCTATGCGTTTCCAACAACCTCGCCTCTCGTGACGGTCTCTGTTATAAGCTCGACTAAACGGTTTGTGGCAGTAGCGGCAGAGATGTGCCATACACTCCCCCAAAGGGATTGCTCCAAATGAGCACCGCGAGTTTGACGTCTGCTTTTATACCCACTGCGAGTCATGGGGGCGAGTGACTCAGAATGAGTTACTCATCAGCCCTTGGAGTGACTCCCCCAAAATACTCATTGCGAGTGACGGGACGAGTGACTCAGAATGAGTTACTCACCATCCCCTGGAATTACTCCCCCCCAAAATGAGTAGGGAGCACACTGAGGGTAAGGGTGAGAGATCCTAGGTGTAGCCTAGGCTTACTCTTGCGCGAACCAATGAAAGGGTGAGGCGGCAGCTAAGATCATCATAAACGAGAAGCCACCGAGGAGGACAACGTGGTCTGATTGAGCTCCGGTTGCTTTTTTTGACTTAGTGTAGTTCGTGCCATTCAAGACACCGAAAGGTTGAAGCGACAAGTGAGAATCCAGAAAGGGAACAAGGGCGAGCAACTCAAACGATGGCGGACCAAAAACCCGGACAAGGTTAAGGAGCAAAAGAAGAGATGAAAGGACAAGACCCGACAAAAGGTGAGAGAGCAAAAGAGAGCAGGAGAAACGATCATGACACAACCTCCGCTCGTGACAATGCTAACGTATACCGTGGAGACACCCTGTGTGGTGACGGTTGCAAACACAGAACCAACGCGACAGCCTAGCCAAATGAGTGAACCAGATGGGGTTAAAGACATCATCCCAAAGGAAGTGCTCGTTGGAGTGGCAAACCCACCGAAGCCAGTGGATGAAATGACAGCGGAAACGATCCTCGCCTGCCGACAGAAGGACAAGATGAAAGCCAAGAGGAGACAATACAACGATGGAAACAAAGCCCGACGTCAGGCGTATGCGAAACAGTACTATCACGAAAACAAGAACAAAATCAGGGAGAGACAAAAGCTATGCCATCGACAAAAGAGGAACAAGCTCAGAGATATTCCACTTTTCTCAACGGACGAGACAGAGCCCTCATGCCTCGAACCGAATGAGACCCTTGCTGAGTAAACCAAGACTCCCTTTGAACATAGGGTGTTAAGAATGGTCCTCGAATCAAATAATAAAAGCAACGAGGTGGATTTAGATCGTGTCTTTCTTTTTCCAAAATACAAGCGTGGTCCATTTTTGAGCAAGCGTGGTGTGGGCAGTCCAAACTTCAGGAACTGAAAGGTAAAAAGTCGGCTTTGTTCAGTCAAGGGAGACCAAAAAAGTGCGCCAGGAAACGCGTGTTATTCAAATTGAGGGAGTCACTCCGAGCAACTCATGAGCAACCCACGAGCAAACGAGCAAATTATGAGAAAAATGAACAACCGGTGAGTAACTCCTAGCAACCCTGAGTAACTCAAAGTGAGGGAGTCATTCCAAGCAACTCATGAGTAAAAATGAGCAACCCATGAGTAAAATGAGCAACTCATAAGCAAATGAGCAACCGAGGAGAAACTCCGAGCAACCCTGAATAAGTCAAATTGAGGGAGTCACTCCGAGTAACCCTGAGTAACTCAAATTGAGGGAGTCACTCCGAGCAATTTATGAGTAAAATGAGCGACTCATGTTGCAGACACATCTTGTTTCGGGGACATATCCTTCCAGGAACTCCTCGAGTTTTAATCTGTAAAGTTGCGGGGTGCGTGTGCGGGGCAGAAGAAAGAACATTGTTGCTCCATTTTTCTTAAAGAATAGTAATATATTGTTCGATAAAGAGAAGATCATTTTCAAGCTGACCTCCATTTTAATAAGCAAGACCGAGACAGTCTTATCCCCCCTACTTCTTTAGCAATACTAAGACTTTGTTCGTAGTACTCTATGGCTTGCTTAAAATTGCTCAGACTGTGATAAGCGTTTCCAAGATTACTACAGGCTTTTACCTCCCCAGCCCTACCCAGGGCGAAGTTGCACGTGCAGGGTACCAAGAAAAAGACTGAGTAGTGAAGTGAAGTGAAGTGTGGAGATGTAAGGCAAAGTTACGGGGTGCCTGTACGGGGCACCATCTTCTTGTATAGATCTTGTAAATAGTCATCAAAAGCTGTTTTGGTTGGATTTTCTTCTGTGTTTTGTGTTATTATTCGAGAGGGTCTAAGACTTTTTTTTCCCTAATTGGGGAGAGGTGTCACAGTGGGGTCTGAGACCTAAAAACGCCTAAGGAAACGCCTTCAACGCCTAAGACGGGTTCCTCCGTTTAAACGTCTACAAAAACGGAACGCTCACGACCACGCCCCTGAACAATTCCCACGGTCAGTAAATCAAATTTCCTCTCGACCAATCAGGAGCCAGCTGGATAATTATTCAAAGTATTAGAGCTTTGATAATCCTAATAACCTACCACTGTACTACGGACCAATCAGATGCCTCCATTTGAACGCGTCCTTAGCAACGCCCCTAGCAACGCTCCACAGCTCCACAAATTCCTTTGCTCAAAAAAAGAGCGCGAATCATACATGATATACTACTAGCGTTTTCATTAGATTTCAGATTAATCCGAAGGAAGTACCTCGGAAAATTTCATTTGTCAAGAAAAAGCAAGCCACAGAACTAAGGCCAGAATTTCTTACTACTCTGAGAAAAGAGAGAAACCAGTTCGCCGGGATGTTAAACGCTCTTATGTTCGGTTAGCACAAAAATACTTGTCACCAAATGCTGTTCGTATTTACCAATCTCTCCCGTCCACGGATGAACCTGACGACGATTATGAAATGCCATAAAGAACAGTTTTAGTCTAAAAATGTATTAACAAAACACATTACTGATCAGCTGAGAGGACTTTCTTTCGTTTATGTAATTAAAGAATTCTGAAAAAAGAAGAGCCAGTTAGAGAAAAACATTTACGTAGCAGATATAATCATAAGATATATTATAATATGCCTCTCTGTTGTCGTTCCCGATAAAAGATTCAACTTCTCTAAGAGGCCAAT
>BLFO01004748.1:52656-75156 GCA_014634245.1 Montipora cactus | reverse complement strand
CTGCAATCGC
Organism: Montipora cactus; assembly: GCA_014634245.1. Taxonomy (NCBI): domain Eukaryota; kingdom Metazoa; phylum Cnidaria; class Anthozoa; order Scleractinia; family Acroporidae; genus Montipora; species Montipora cactus. The sequence goes on along the minus strand of BLFO01004748.1, from coordinate 75,146 downwards.
TGTAACAGCTTCTTTTGATGATTTTTCTGTGGATAAGAGAACAAAGCATTGGTATTAAAGGATGTGGGCTTCCAGCGTGTAATATCTCCTGGGAGAAACTATTCCATACGGAAATGATACGAGGAAAAAAGAACATTTAAATACTTCAGTACGCGCAGGAAGGTGATTTTCGTGTCATGAGAGCGTATTGTTTGAGCGTAAGAGAGAGATACATACTTTAAAAGATCACTACCATTAACTTGTCCTGGAAGGCCATGCACATAAAGTTAATTACGACCTTAAACGGAGAAAATGACACTTGACTCATTAATGCGCTCTTTGTTTTGATTTAGTCATACCTAACATGTCATTACAAGTTATTAACTGTATTATTTGGGCTATGTTAAATGAACTAGTAAATGAAACATGTTTGAACATTTCAAAAGTGTTTTTATTTGCCCACGTCAGCAAAGCCAACGATCATAGTGCACAAATTCGAACCAAGTGAGGCTCTCAATGGTTTCAAAGCGCAATGGATCTCCGTCACAAGATTGCAGATTTGAGTAGACGAAGACAATAGAGAACTTAAGCAACGACGGCAGCGACGGCAACGAGAACGTCATCTCAAATTATAAACTCGCGTTATTGTAATCACTTGTGACTATTTCAACCTTTTTAATATAACAAGGGTGTGGTAGTTAAAATACGTATCCACATCCCTGATTAATTAAGTGGACAAATGCTGAGTACTTTGAGGTCTCATCATAGGTTCGAGCTGTCAGTTTTTCTAATACTTTCTTATTTAGCTGATATTTATGCCACGAGAATGAAATAAACATCATTTTCAGTAATACTCGTCGAATGTACTTTTGAATCCAAAAAATTTATATTTTTAAAATTAGGTGATCGTTATTTTTTTCATGTGAGCTTCTAGACGTTAAAACAACTAGTCCTATTCTAGAGGTTTTAGCTACCAGGGATTTGAATTAATTTTATTTTTTCTGAGATGTCAAGTGTTTTCGACTGGGAATTGAAACAAATCATGGTGGAAAACCAAAACACTGGCGACAAAAAAATTGAAAACCGCTGACACCATTTTGCAAATCGGACAGTGTTAAAAATAGTCCTGAAAATAAGGTGAGTCGGACAAAAACCTCAGTAAAAGGGCGAATCCTGTGCAATATTCTGAAGCCGAGAAAACGCTAGGCAGATTTGAAGGTGAAGTGTGAAGTCCCGATTTTGCTGTAAATGTGCGGGGGGAGTGTTGGGGGGGGGGGGGGGGGCTTAAATCCTTCAAAAAATCGATACTCTAAGGCATAATGTTTATATTTCTCCAAAAAACGATTTGACGTAAATTTCACATTTATATTAAACCAATGACAAGACCTCATAACATTGGTAATATTCTTCATGTAAGGTGCCAGTAAAAGCTATGTATGTATATCAGGTGAAGCTAAGCACTAAGGCATTTGTTCTGTAAAAACCCCGTTCCACAAATACAATGAAGTTGTACAATCCTGGTCATCGGTTCCTGCAAACACCAAGAATATTATTATTCTAATCCCGACCTGCAGATACTTCAGAGATTCATGGAAAGATTCCTAAACTACTTGGCGCAACTCAAGATCAAGCCGAGCCATTAAAATAGCCTAAATAAGCCTCTTCGTCTACGGTTTAGTTCCACTCCGTGTCGACTTTGAAGGCTGTCGGAAAATATATTTAACAAGACCGGAAAGGACCGGCCCTTATAAGATATCACACCAACTTGGAAGGCCACATTAACGTAAGCCGTCGCAAAAATTTTCGAAGTTATGCTTGAAACTCAATTTATACTCTTATACGCTTTCACCTGGCAAAAGAAAGAAACCAGCGTCAATAATTAGGAGATCCCACTGGCTGATTTAAGAAAAGAAATACTACTTAAGGAAATAATAACAATAGAGAACACTGAATGGCAACGTAGACAAATGTCCCACCTGAAGGGTGTCCTCTTGATGTTGGGAGGGCAGTTGTTTCGTCTGCAGAATAAAAACAAGATTACAAAGTCATTCTTGTTTTGCGGTTTCTTCCAGCACAAATTATATGCTCAGTCCACCATCACAATGGTCTATATTATAGTGGTAATGCAACAATAGTGGTGGAGATAATTATGACATTCAAGTTGATATTGTCCACTACTACTTGGCGCAACTCAAGATCAAGCCGAGCCATTAAAACAGCCTAAAGGAGCCTCTTCGTCTACGGTTTAGTTCCACTCCGTGTCGACTCTGAAGGCTGTCGGAAAATATATTTAACAAGACCGGAAAGGACCGGCCCTTATAAGACATCACACCAACTTGGAAGGCCACATTAACGTAAGCCGTCGCAAAAATTTTCGAAGTTATGCTTGAAACTCAATTTATACTCTTATACGCTTTCACCTGGCAAAAGAACGAAACCAGCGTCAATAATTAGGAGATCCCACTGGCTGATTTAATAAAAGAAATACTACTTAAGGATATAGTAACAATAGAGAACACTGAATGGCAACGTAGACAAATGTCCCACCTGAAGGGTGTCCTCTTGATGTTGGGAGGGCGGTTGTTTCGTCTGCAGAATAAAAACAAGATTACAAAGTCATTCTTGTTTTGCGGTTTCTTCCAGCACAAATTATATGCTCAGTCCACCATCACAATGGTCTATATTATAGCGGTAATGCAACAATGGTGGTTGAAGGCTGTCGGAAAATATATTTAACAAGACCGGAAAGGACCGGCCCTTATAAGATATCACACCACCTTGGAAGGCCACATTAACGTAAACCGTCACAAAATTTTCGAAGTTATGCTTGAAACTCAATTTATACTCTTATACGCTTTCACTTGGCAAAAGAAAGAAACCAGCGTCAATAATTAGGAGATCCTACTGGCTGATTTAATAAAAGAAATACTACTTGAGGAAATAATAACAATAGAGAACACTGAATGGCAACGTAGACAAATGTCCCACCTGAAGGGTGTCCTCTTGATGTTGGGAGGGCAGTTGTTTCGTCTGCAGAATAAAAACAAGACTACAAAGTCATTCTTGTTTTGCGGTTTCTTCCAGCCCAAATTATATGCTCAGTCCACCATCACAATGGTCTATATTATAGTGGTAATGCAACAATAGTGGTGGAGATAATTATGACATTCAAGTTGATATTTTATGAGAAGACGGTTCTGGTCTTGAATGAAGTACGAGCTAACTTGATGAAAACATTGGCCAAAATCGAGGTAGCCCTTACTTCATTCGAGACCAGAACCGTCTTCTCGTACCAAGGTACGCGTCAAGATACATGAAAAATTCTCTCTCGTATAAAGGCACATGGTTGTGGAACTTTGTTACCTAAAGTGACAAGGAGGTATCTGCGACCCTGAATTTTAATCAGCTCAGGAGGCGAGTCAGCGCTGAAGACTATTTTATAGATTTTAAGTTTGAATGTACATCAGCATCTGCTATAAGATGCAGACAACAGAATTTTATATATTACTGATCACTGTGTCCATATAATATATCTGATTTGTAAATATGTTTTGATGTAGAATAGGTTAGTTTAATTCTTAAATCCACGACCCCACAAGCTTTTATACCTTTAAAAATTATTGTGTTTAAACAAAGATTATGCACGTACGTATGTATGATACATTAACTTTATCTTACAGTGATAAAAAGAGTGACAGGGAATTGGTTTATTGGTAATGCAACAATAGCGGTGGAGATAATTATGACATCCACGTTGATATCTTACCCTTGGTACGCACAAGCACTGTTGCATACTTCCACTTGTCCCTGTCTTTTTCCTGTTTACTCAACTCATTAACAGAGTATATTCTGAATAAATAAAGGCTGCTAGGCTGCAAGCCATCCACTGCCAAACTGGCGTTAGAGATATTGTCTTGGCTTGGCTGAAACTGCACAGTTGAACCACAACGCACTCGGCACTCTGTGTCTTTGCGTGACTCACATGTGAAGCAATCAATGGAATATCGAAGTGTTCTGTTTACGCTATTCCGTGGTATCCAACTGATGGTTACATGTGTTGTTGTCACAATGCTTTCTCTGGCGTTCAACGGAGCCAGGGGCAAGGCTGTGTGGGAAAGACCGATCACAAATAAATGACAGTACTTTAAAGTCCAATTCACGTCCAGTACTTATATCTATAGTTGATTTTTTTCGTAAATCTCTCCATGTTTAGTAAATACACTCAAACCAAGGAACAAACAAACTGGCTCTACTGATCAACTCTTCTTGCAGCCTAAGAGACTTAATTGCAAAGGACACAACTAGGCGATATCAGGCTGAAAGCAAATGTTACAAGCCTCTGCATGGCAGCCATTATTACATCTGTCTGTATGATCACAGGCAGATGTAATTACCTGGAAGTTGATTTTGATGAAGGAGGCCGAAAACCTTCCAGTAGTGTTGAGATTGACTGAAATATTAGCCACTGCTGCAAAGTTAAACCTTTGCAGCAGTGGTATGCATCTATGGCGACCATTAACCTATTAAGAGCGAATGCACAGAAAAGATCAGGAAAACCAAGCAAACCGTGGCCACGGCTTAAAACCTGACCTACCCTCATTTTCAGGTTATAATAAGGTTTTGATGACTTTATAACCTTGCTGGTGTTGAAATTTCAAAATCTGACCGAGTTTGGGAATTATTTGAGATTTGAGATTTCAATTAACAGTCAGCAGGCCTGAAATTAGCGACCGACCACGGAAAAGCAGTCCAGTGACATAATTGAGCTGAGTTTCATAACCGAGCGACTATATTGGCAATTTTCCACTTCAGATCCACAAAACAGATATCTAACAATTTAAAAACGGCACATTTTTAAATGTTAAGAGGTAAATATCAGCGAAGGAGCAAAATTCTGCTATGTAATTTGCATAATGCTTATCAATACAACAACTTACTGCTAAGACCAAACTCGAATTTTCTACGTGGGGAATTCTCCAAACCACCCCAATTTCCGGTCACTACCCAAAGAGATATAGTATTTGAACATTCTCTGAAATTTAGTCTGGGTTTTTTGCGAAGGCTCCAAAAATAGATTGATCACTTTGAGGTTATTTTGCCCCCGCCAACTTCTAATTGACTCTCGGGGTGCAAGTCACGCTAGTTTTACGCGTCGAGTTAAGGTTATTTGAAGGCAAAAAATGACAAGGTTCTTTAAATATCAACCTTTTTTAATGAAATTCAACTTATCTTTAAAAGGAGAAGCCATTCACTTGGTAATTTCTGTTCTTGAGATCTTGTAGATTGCAGAATGGCGACTGCTGGCAGACGCGACTCTAGGTCTGTTTTCCCGTGACTGCGAGGTCACTGAATGACATCAAGAAATAATTATCGGTCCAGTCTTCGTAAATAAATCAGCCCAGGCCAGAAAACAATCTAGTGCAATTTGGACCCTTTGTGGCAAGCAGTATATTTGCTGAACGGCGACGGGGAGTAAACAAACCCAAGTACCTCTTTAATATAGTGCGTGACCAGGTAGTTAACAAATGTCAACAAATAAGTCATGAGAAACCAAAACACTCGACGAGTGACAAATTCACTTTCTTGTATGACCAGCTGTCCTGTTAACAATCAAACCCCAGATTAGAGTTCATGAATGAATGAAGGTCATGATGTGGAAACAGCAAGTCAACTGCTCTTAATGTCTCCCTCTGCGACAGTGTAGCCTCGTCAAGTCCTGCAACGCATGTAAAACTCGATGAAGTCTACACTGTGGCAAACATAGACTATGGCAGCTCATACATTCCTCTATGGAAGGCACACGGAATAGGGTCAGCCGGAAAGAAAATTCTGCTATCAAAGATAAACATTCCCGCTAATTTTCACAAAGCACGGTTATCTACTGGTTCTGCAGGGAAGGTGTGTGACCAGTTCTCTGCTGTCAAATCCAGAACAGCAACGACTTCAATTGCTTATCAACGCGCGAGGAAGGATCCCCCACCTACTAGCCTCCTTTCTGAAAGTAGTGAGCTATACCCATGCCCCGGGAAATGCTGCACGAAATCGTACTGTATCAGAGGTTTTCGGCATTGCAGAGGCACTTGAATTGCGGCAAGCAAGTCCGTGCGCTAGAAAGTGAAAGCCGTGCTTGACAAAGCTGTCCGTGGATATGCCGCAATGAGACTTCAACGCCAGTTCACAAGTGTGCCACGATTTTGGAGATGACACCACAAATACGGATGCTCCAGCTCGACAGTTCCGATTGCAGATAGGCTGGGCTCTCAAACTGGCTCACAAAAGCAGAGAAAGATTCTCACACAAGCAAAGAGACTACCTGACAAACAAATTCGTAATCGTATAAACGACAGGCTAGAAGGCGAATCCAGCAGAAGTCCTGAGGTCAATGATTACAGTCAGAGATGAGACCGACTAGTGTATATTCTCTAGTGCGGAATTCCTCACAGGTAAACAAATAACGAGCTACTCTTCGCGTTTAGCCGCCAAGCAGAGCCTGAGCGTCCACTCGCATGTGCCGGCCGTAATTTCTGATAAGGACGAGGAGGAGGAGGATGGCCAAGCAGCAATTACCGATACGGCGTTCGGTGAGCTAAGGGATCACGTGATAGTTAGTGGACAACTGCGCTACGAGAGTTACAATCTTTGTCACCTGGCACCCAGTTGTTCAAACGATGGATAGCGCTATCCGCCGGATAAATCACTATCCAGTGGATAAGTTATTGCGAAACCAATTGCGCTATCCAAGGGATAGTGATTTATCCGGTGGATAGCGTTATCCACCTTTTGAACAACTGGGGCCTGATGTTCAAGTCCAAGCTCTCATCATTTACTATTACCATGCTGAAGGATGTCTGCGAGCACTTTGTCATAGACACAGACGACATCACCGCTAAGAGGAAAGAGTCGTATATTTCAAAACTTGAGAACTTCCTAGAGCAGTGCTCTTGCTACCAAATACAAACTGTATGAACTCAGCGTGAACAAGGGGCAAGCAGAATTCTTGTAGCGGGGCGTGCTCGATGCGATGCATGTACGTCCACGAGTTACAGCCAAAACAGGGATTCGCGGCCTATTGCTTTGCTCGTTTGTTGGTTCTGTTAATCAACAACTTAGGCCGGGCCGAAGGCTTGTATTTTTATTGTCCAAATGATTTAAGTGATGGAACAACAAAATCCCCAGATTCCAAACGCCAAATCGTGACACAATGGTTACGGTTTCACCCTGCCCAGATTGTCCAGGGGTCCCTTCCTCAGTACTTGTCCCAGGGACATACCGTTAGAAACCTTATGGGGGAGGGGGGGGGGCAGTACAAAAAATGCTCAAGGGAGAATTAAATAGAAAATATTCATGGACACTAAGTAATCCTAAAAAATATTCATGCACTGACCAAATAAAATTCATACAACAAGGGTTAGGGTTAGGCTTAGGCTTAGCCACAAGTTGTTGATAATTTCTCTATAAAGTTACCGGTAAAAGTGTCTAAAAGTTGCTAAAAAGTTTCTATTTTATTTCCAAAGTTGCCGAAAAGTTGCTGAATTTCGAAAAAGTTTCCGAAAAGTTGCTTTTTTTTTCTTTTACTCATTTGCACTTTAAGTTGATTTTGTTGCGGAGTAGATCATTTTGTCCTCACGTACAGCCCTTTTTACCCAGGCCGGATTCGTCTGAATTTTTCTTCTCTAGCTATTGTAGCTTTTCCGGAGGTAGCGAGATTTGCCCCTAGTCTTTTAGCTTCCGCAATAGGACTAATCGGGCCTTCATCTGCACATTCTTCCCAGCTGGAATCTGAATCTCTGACAGTGTTGCCCATGTTTAAAAACGTGCCATGTGGCACCGCTGATCTCATGGACAGGCATGCAGCTGCTTTCCTTTCGAAAGCTACTAAATGTCGCGAAAAAAGTGAAAATAATTTTAAAACTTCTAAAAACACCAAAATTTGTGAAGAATTTTAAAAGCTTCTGAAAATCACAAAAGTTGCCAAAAATCTCAAAACTTGCCGAAATGTTGCCGAGCAACTTACTCGAAAATGCGCCAACAGTTTTGGGCTTTCCGCGTGCAACCTCGCGGAACGGTCTGAGGTCAAACCGAGCTGAGATCATCTAAGATAATGCGGACTTACGTGCGTGTTCACCTTGGTCACCGCATCTTTACATCTGAATAACGTCTTCGGAGACATTTGCCCTCGTTTACATGGCGTCTTAGATGTTTTACGCATTTGACGCCTCGAAAACATTGTTCTGTTTTGTTCACTATGCCGGGGGAAGGGGAGTGAGACATCTTAAAGCTTGCAAAGCCCAAAAATGTTCGCGCATGTGCTTCTAGTCAATCAGTTGCCTGACCCAGGCCTTATACAATATTGGTCTTATGTACAAAAGCATCAGAGCTTCGTGCAAAAGATAGTGGAAAGAAGGTGGACATGGGGGAGGGGAGAAAGGAGTTATTTAGACGTGGACGCATCGGAAAATTCTTACACTCTTGTGCAGATATGATTTGTTCAAAGTTTAAGACAAAGCTGGTGTAAATTTATAATACCAAAGTGTTAAAATATAAATACATCATTTATATCATTGACTTGTCATGCAATCAACGGTACCGTACTTTTCGAGTTTGTTTACTCACCGTCACCATTCAGCAAATACACTGCACTAGAATGTTTTCCTGACTGGCCTACTTTATCTCAGGTAACGCACTGCAAAGTTGATATATATACGAAGCCTGGAGCGAGAATTATTTGTTGATGTCATTCTAATGTCGCAGTCACGGGAAAACATTCCTTGACTCACATCCGCTCGCAGTCGCCATTCTGCAATCTACAAGATCTCAAGAACAGAAATTACCAAGTGAAGGGCCTCTTCTTCCGAAGATAGGTTGAATTTCATTTTAAAAGGTTCATATTTAAAGAATCTTGTCATTTTTTGCCTTCATATAACCTTAAATCGACGTGTAAAACTAGCGCCGACAGTTGGTGGGGGCAAAAATAACCTCAAAATAATCAATCTATTTTTGGAGCTTTCGCAAAAAAACCTAGACTAATTTTCAGAGAATGTTCAAATACTATATCTCTTTGGATAGTGACCGGAATTTGGGGTGATTTGGATAATTCCCCTATGTAGAAAATTCGAGTTTGGTTTTAGCGGTAAATTGTTTTATTACACATTACATGAGAATTTTATTTCATAAAGCTCATTTGTACAAAGCTATACGCTTTATTTTCACATGTGGAAAAGGCTTATACAGCCAATCAGAATGGCGTACAGCTATTTCACATGTGGAAGTATAACCAATCAACGATAGCCTAAAGGCGTTTCCATGCCAATCACTCGTGCATCTCGTGCAAATTGTACTTTGTTATTGAATTAAATTAAATTTGCATTTGGTTTTATTGTTAGTGAGTTTTTGTTTCTAATTTGCGTTCAGAAAACTATTTTAATGAAAATTCTCGTCTTATGTGTAATAAACAGTTCACGACATCGAAAGTGCTTTGTACGGGGTTTTATTCACTCGATGTTTGTGTCAAAAACCCTAAATCGCTCGTTCCTCGCTCGTTCGGGTTTTTGACACAAACAACTCGTGAATAAAACCCCATACACCGCACTTTCTATGACGTAAACTATATGTATTTATAAGCATTATGCAAACATTTTCCACTTAACATTTAACGAGATGTTTCCGTGAAGCATACACTGGGTTGCTTGTGGTATGTGTTACAGAAAATCAGAAGGCACTGAATTGTGTGGTATTGAACTACGGCATTCCAGTCTCTAAAGATTAACAAATAAAAGAGAAGCGAGAAGCATTGGCTTCTGGGCTGACATGTTGATAATTTTCAAGTTCCCTCACAACTTCTTTTCACCGCAAGTTTAAGCGTGCCCTCTGAGCATCTGACCGCTTTGTAATACTTAAGTTCACTGACGTTAACCTTTCCGGCGGGGTTAGTATCTGGATGGGTGACCTAAACAATATACTCGTTCATAAAACAGAAGCATCAGACCGAAAATACTATTAACGCTAACAAATGCGAACTCAGCAAGGTACAGATTTTGTTAGCTTGCTTTATGCAAAACAAATATTGGTGCAAAAGTAAATAACTATTGATACACAGTTTTTAGAAAGAGCAGAAGGAAGTTTCCGGGACGGTCGATCAAGAATAAAATATTTACGACATGAAAACAACATTAATTTTGAACTGTGAATATAGAATATAAAAAGTTACGATCAGCGACAAACATTTTGGGAGATTTTTGCTACGTTCAATTTTGTTATTCTACGTTTGGCTGCACAAATAAATTGCAAAATCGAAAGTGACATCGCCGGAATTCAGCGGGCGCCGTGATTAAGTTACCGCGGCATGTTTACTCGCCAAACAGTGAAGCATCTGTGTCAAATGATGGCAAGATACCGGGTTTTCGTAAGTTTCTTTTTCTGTCAAGTGTTATAAAGTTTGACAATAAATGAGCGAAGTCAAAACAAAGATCACAATCGCCCAAACACTTGAGGGTCGACCATTGTTTCTGCTAAGTCAAAAATTTACTCTCCAAGACAAGGTTATTTATCACCAGGTAATTCCGTCATTTTGGAAATAGCAGCTACTTTATTATTCATCGGCGTCATAATTTTTTGCTGATTTTGGGGCTCATTTTGTTGAAAAACAAGCACGCTTCCAACAGACCTGTTTATTTTTGTGAACCCTTCCTGCTTACAGAGCAATACTAAAAAAAATTCTTCCATATCACATTTCAACCTTAAGCTCTAAAATTCAATACACGACATGATGTTATAATTCACAAAGGCAGAAAATACCACAGAATTCTTTTCCAGCGAAAAATTTATTGAAACAAACAACATATTTGCTCTTAGAGGCGAAAACCTCTTCCTATTTCATTGCATGCGTGAAGACAAGAAACTCAATCGTGTCAAATTACCATGTACTTCAGGTTCAAACCCTTTCCTGAAAAACCTTTTCCTTGAATAATGATGCACAAAATAGTCGACAAGCTTTCTTTCAAATAATTCTTGACTGCCACATTTAAAATTATTTTTTTTACCTGACTTTGTTGAACCCATAAGTTACCAGATAATTTTTCCATTTGGTTTCAGTGTTGTACATAAAACTACACTCGTGATAAAATATTGGAAATACAGTTCACTTTGATTTCGGCTCGACGGGCGAAAGATTGTTGTCGAAGTCCATTACTCGTCGCTTTTGTACCAGAGAATTTTTCATTTGGTTTCAGTGTTTTACATAACAGCACACTCTTGGTAAAATATTAGAAATACAGCACACTTTGATTTCGGCCCGACGGGCGATAGATTGTTGTCGAAGTCCATTACTCGTCGCCTTTACGATTCGAGGTATTTGTTTTCATCGCCTGCCTAGTTTATCCAACTGACTTTCCATTATTGAGCTCCATAAAAATCCACCAAAAAAAATTCATTTAAAAATCCACCAAACCGACATTCGCGTTACATGACTTTCGACGCCATTGCAGGTTAAGTTTATCATTCTACTGTGTCCACCAGAGAAATCTTCGTATTTCCACTACCCTCTCTATCCTAAGAAAATACGAGCAGCAGGCTTTATGCAAAAAGACACCACTTAGCAGGTCACGGAAAAAAAACACGCAACAAATGCCACCCACTAAACCAACCCAGTAAAAATGTGCCGTTTTTAAATTGTTAGGTAGAATCTGAAGTGGAAAATTGCTAATATATTCCCTCGTTTATGAAACTCAGCTCAATTATGTCACTGGACTGTTTTTCCGTGTTTGGTCACTAATTTCAGACCCACAGACTGTTGAAATCGAAAATATCAAATAATAGGCCTTATCACGGTTTTGACCGCCCTTTTTACGGGTAGGCAAAGCGTAAAGAATTTGTAGTGTTTATATGGGGATCCGCTCTCAAATAATTTTCGTTTAACGCTAGTTCTAAAAAAATTATGAATTGAAAACAGAAGGTACAGGGCAAAAGATTACACAGACCAAGTTTTAGGCACTAACCTTTTACAGAAGTTGCGCGGCAGCGTTTTCAAATTTTTCCATATATTTGTCTGTAATTTTTTCCCCGGAAATTTTCAGTAACAATTACAGACAAATGTCTGGAAAAATCGAAAATGCTACCACTCAGCTTTTAACGAAGGCTTGTCCCTAAAAATTGGTCTGTATAATCCTTTACCCTGTACCTTCAGTTCGCGATTCATAACTTTTTAGAACTAGCGTTTAACGAAAATTATTTGACATCCGATTCGCATATAAACACTACAAATTCTTTACGCTTTGCCTACCCGTCAAAATGGCGGTCAAAACCGTGATAAGGCCCATTCCCAAACTCGGTCGCATTTTGAAGTTTTAACGCCAGCAGTGTTATAAACTCATTAAAACATTATAATAAACTGAAAATGAGCGTAGGTTAGGTTTTGAGCTGTGGCCACGGTTTGCTGATTTTGCTCGATTTTTCTGTGCATTCGCTCTTAATTTTAAAACTTAAAAATGACTCTTATAAGGAGTGCCATTTAAAGTAAAGTAAAGGTGATGTTCAGTAGATATAAATTTTGTCCCAAAGCTAAGCCAAGAAAACCTACATATATACAGTACCCTGCAAAGCACTTTTGTGATGTTATCAAAGGAATGGACTATATGCTCTTTACAATGCAGAGGTCAGGGACGGCGGAACCTGTTTAAAGTATAATATGATAGGTACTTGCGTATTTTTTGCTTTTGCAGCAATATTTTGGAGGTTTTGTTTACTTGATATATATTTCTCAGCCCGGGATCTGCGCTTTTACACACGTTAAAAACACATAAACATGAAAAGTTTGCGAGAAGTTTGGTACGAGGTCATAGCTTTGTAAATTCTCGTCACTAAATAAAGCAAGTATGATTCAAACAATAGTTTCATTTAGTGAGTACCTTTATGTGTTTTACGTCTTTCCTCAAATAACTAGTGAACATGAATCGAATTAAATTAACGTTAATGACAGTAGTTTCCTATGCAGTCAAAAAAATGAGATACGATTCCTTGCTTAAAAATGACTCTGGAATGACAACAATAACTGTCAATAAGAGGAAATAAATTTCATAAAAACTATAAAATGGCGTTTTACAAAGTCCATCGCATTACACATTTTGCTCCATATTTCAATATTATGAGTTGGTAGTTCAGTGTAGCAACGGCACTCTTATGGCATCACTTATATTTCAACGGACAATAGTTTATGGAAATCGGTCACCGTGAATTTCCCAAAATTTATCTTGCAATTGTCATTTAGCGAGACAAAAGCACTGACAACCGATAACAGGCAAATACTCTTGTGTTACGAGTATTTAAGATGGAAAAATGAGTAAAACTTGCTTTGTGCATTCGAGAACGAAGCCAGGTTTTCACTCGTCTAGCGTTCGAAAACGAACGCGCACAACGCTCTCCTGTTGAACTGGTGGCAGGATTGACGTGTACCACTGAGCTTGCAGATCCTTGCAACTTGGTTAATTAAATCTCGTTCCTGTAGATTCAAAGATTTCATTTTGTTTAAGACGGCTTCAAAGCACTCTACTTCGGTGTTGTGACCCGACATCAACACTTTGAATGTACATGTACTTAGCTGAGCGCCAAATGTTGTTGGACATACATCGCCTCTGAAATGCGATAATAAGTCATTCATTTCCTTCCCAACCTCTTCCTCTTTTGTTGCCTTGATGAGCAAACTCTCCTAATTCTGGTAACCATGAAATGCTGGCCAGTTGAAACGCTCTTTTATAGGAGATGTTATGCAATCTACTGTTTCAAAGTATAGTCCTCGGTAGTAGTAACGAGCTGTGCTCGGATATTGTGGATCCCTAGTAGCTATTTCATAACGCGATGAGGTCATTTTCTTGGGAGCATCAGCTCAGAAACTTGAGTAATGCTTTTTCAATTTTATAAGGATGACTGCAAAATGGATCAAATGATTCATCGTTTCGTATACTTTCTAAAGCGTTGATGGTTAGGCGAGCAAGATTCTGCCCTGTGGTAGCTGAAATACGCTTGGATTGCATAGACTTCGAAAGATTATCAGTGTGCGCAAAAAGAAGTTGCCTGAAGTGAAGACCAAAGAAATACTGAAACGTTTTCATCTAGGCTTGGCAGCCAAGAATGTGGGGTCTGGTATCAGTGTCTATTTTACCTTCAATTGCAAGACATGTATCCCATACTTCGAGAAGGGACGCATAGTTGGCGAGTATAAGTTTGTAGCATGTAGCTTTCACGGGCCATCTTGCTGGACAAAACTTTACTATACCAGGCCCTTATATGGGCTATATAGGTATGTGCGGCCCCAAAGGGTAGGGTTTTTCAGCCGTTTTGGTCATAAATAGGTATCGATTTTGGCCAATTTTCCGCCACTTTGGTCATAAATAGGGTATCGATTTTTGCACTCTAGTCTTGAATTGGTTTTTTATTTAGAAGAAGCTACTTCTTTATCATGTCCCCCTTCTTCTATCTGCGCTTTGCCTTCCTCTCCCCCTAAACATTGCCTTTAACATTGGTCTGACCTAGAGAAATAATTATAAGGCAGGTCTGCACCAGGGTATTGATATAAGGGTCAGGTCATAAATAGGGTAAGGGTTTAGGGAAGCGGGCCGCACACCCCTACCCAATTTTCATCGTAGTGACACTTTAAGAAGCTGGATAAAGTTAGATTCCTGATCATCATCTCGTCGGATGGGTATCTCTTGCCGTGCATGGTACTGCAGTGTCTCGATTATTTTGGCAAAGCAATGACAATTTTGTGTTCTGACTCCTCAGGGACTGGCACCCCCTTCAAACCAATCCAAGAAAAAGATAAGACTTCAAGCCTCTTGCACTCACACAAAGGACTTGTTACCCATTTCGGGTAACAATTGTCAAGCAGTACTTTTGTCGATCCAGGGAACGTGTAAATGTCCAACACTTCAGAGGTAACTTTTCTATGCCATGCAAAGTCAACACACTTCCAGACTAGTGACAAGCTTCTGCTTAAACTAGTTATGCTACCTCCTACATACTAGTGATGGGCTTCTGATTAAACTATGCTACCTACTACATAAACAGCTTAGTTTACTTGATTTTATCCTTTCAAAGGAAGTCAAAGAGCTAAATAATTTATGAGATATGAGACAAAAAACTCGATCTGGAAACCATTCAGCCAGTCTCTGGCTCACATCAAGGGTAATCGAACCTCATCTCCAGATAATCGGAGGTGAATCGGACTTTTTGTCGTTTTATTTGCCTTCTCCATTTCTCCATACACACCTTACACTAAAACAAAAAAAGCCATCCTCGTAAAAAGTGGGGGGCTAATTAGCCCCCCTCCCTCCCCCTGAGGGTACCAAAGTTAAAAGGCTTTAAACTCTCACAACTCGCTGGAGTGGTTCTGGGGAGCAGGGGTGGCGCACTCTCCTACCACCAATGTGGCCAATTCCCAAATCCGGCATCATATGTGATTCAGTTTACTGGTTCTCCACACTGCCTCGAAAGGCTTTTCTCCAGGTACTCCGGTTTTCCCCTCTCCTCAAAAACCAATAATGATTTGATATGTATTTGTGCACGACCTCACAAGCCACCCTGCTTTAATCATTATCGTGTGAAAATAAAGTTGTATTATTAGTATTATCTTCATGTACTTCAACTTCTCTGCTGCACTTGTACAAACCAGCAGGGAGTCAATTTAATGGCCTGCCTTCAGCCAAAATTTGTTTTTTTTAAAACAATTAATAATAAATGATAATTTGTTTCCTTGGCACTGGAAAGCCCCAAAGGGGAGTGGCACACAATCATACAGTTACTATATTAGCATAATGTAAAACGTCTTACTTTCACAAAGCATTAAGGGCATCAAGGCATAGAATCCATCTGTGCATGTACAGCTTATTCTGGTTGGGTTAGGCACAGAATGCTGAGGACATTCACCACACTCACTGTTGCCTACAATGCTCTTGAAAAAACCTTTTTTGCATTCTAGAAAAGAGTGAAAAAACCCTAATTATAAATATAGCTCAATCCTCCCCCCCCCCCTCCCCCAACAAAAAAACAAAAAAAATGCATGAATTTCTCTCTCATTTTTGGCCCAGTTCTGCTCATCTATATCAAAGGAGATGCACAGATTTAAAGAATAGACAAAGTCATTTAACCGTAATCCTATTGCAAAAATAAAAGTTGATTTTACCATTTTACTTGATTTTATCCTTGATTAATTTTTACCAGCATTACTGTAACAGTACCTCATAGCATCAAGACCTACTGTAAGTACAACAATTAGCAAAGCCAATATAATCAGTCAAGAGCTACTTACTATTTTTACAGTATTGCAAGCTGCATGCGTAAATTCAACATATAAAATCCCAGTTAGTTATTAAGTTGTATTTGAAAGTTCCCAAACACCCTGCTTTTTTTTTCTTTTTTTTTTTTTTTGGAAAACCAGCAAAACAAATGCTCAGAGGGTGAGTCCTTATCTTTCTAGAATATTGTTGCTAGTTCCAAATTCTGCATTAATTGCCTCCTTTAATGTGTGGTTTGGATATCCTTTTGAATGTTTGTCTACTTCAGAAGGCAAACAGAATTTGGGACAAGTGCTGATGATACCCTACTAACAGGTAATTATTACTAACTTCTTACTAACCGAGCGCGAGGGCCGTACTGGGGAATATTGGCCCGAGGTCGTGGCAGTACAGACCGAGCGCGTACAAAAATGGCCGAGGGCCAATATTCCGCAGTGCGGTCCCGAGCAAGTGAGGTTAGTAAGTAGTTTATTATATGGCTTTTTAATTACCTTTTGCTTTGTTTTTGCAAGCCCGTAACCAGCCCGTGGGCATTACGGGAGAATAATGCCCTTCAATTCAGTCACAATTAGCCAATCAGAGCACACGTTATATCGGCTACAAACACAAGCCATATAATAAAATTTTGGTAACAACACCTTTGGTCAAATTCCTCTATCCCTCTTTCATCAATATAGGAATCCTCTCGGAATACACAGATGCGAATTCCAGAGGGGGTAAAACACACATGAAGAGAATGTATAAATCGTGCACTGATGGTTGCAACTTCCCTCCATCAGCCCTTGCTTCCCTGGCTACATGTAACCACTTGCCTTCCCTAGACTTTTAGTTGTACACTTAAATTAATAGGCTTGTAAAAAGACAACAAGTCAGTCATGAACTTACTGTACCTTTACATTCAAATGAATTAGGCAAAGACTGAACCAGCTCATAACCCTTACGACAGAGACACTCTGAACCCTTAGTGATGTTCCATTTTCCACTACTGAGACAAACACCAACTGACTTATTTTGGCTGACAGAGTTCAGGTCACTACATCTTCCCTCTCTCTGCACTGAATCAGCATCATCTGCTGGAGCAATAGTTTTTGGAAACATCACCAAATCTCTGCCCTGTTCAGGGCAGTATTTATAGCCAGCTGTAAAGTTTCGGATTGAAATGCAAGCTCCCTCATCTTTAAATGCCAGATAAAGGCCTTTTGACTTGGTAAACACTTTGCCATGATATACAAATTTTTTCCCTTTTTTATAGTCTGGAAGGGTTCCTTTTGGCACAATGTTTTCTACAAACTCATAGTTCATTTCAGCAGGATCAGGATTAGGCAACTTGCCATCAGCGTGATGCACATATAAACCAAAATGTGTTTTGCAGTGGATGCTTGCACCAGGTGGGCAACTTCTCAAAAAGTAACCCATTTTAATGTCCAGCAGCCTTGCACCCCTGAGTGGAATAAAGGGAGTTCTAAGCCAGTTCCTAGGTCTTGCTTTAGTGTAAACATCACAGGCAGAGTAAATCATGTTCATACTTGATGGTCGATTCCACTGCAAATAACAAGAAATGATAACAATTAAGAATTAAACTATGGGGTATAAAATTATTAATAATACTTGACAAACAGTATGACTACCATAACAGTTGTACATGTACATGTGGTTTGTTGGGCTTGTTTGAATATCGTTAGGTTGATTACTGTACTTCACAGCTTGCAATAGTAGAATTGAGCCATCAGTAAGCTGTACTATAATCATGTCTCCTGTAATCTTAACTGGCTAGTAGGTCACCATCGGTTGGGTGATATGCATACAGTAGTACATAATAATTATTACAATCAAGATGTTACAATGACTGCCTTAAAGACTGTGTGAATAATTAAGAGAGTGCAGACTGTCGTGTGGAGTTGACTGCATGACTGCTTCAACAATACAACAATACAATACTTAATTGACAACACCCCACATGGGCTTTTCAGGGCCAACAAAACGACAGAACACCACAACAACAACTGTTAAGAATCCCAACTGGCTGGAGGCACACCAGATGACTATTTGTACATGTAAGTGAGGCTGAGAAGTTGAACCAGGGACTACAAGGGACAAATCCGGGAACTCATGATATCAAGGCAAGCATCCTAACCACTTGGCTGCACTGCCTCCTCCCCAAACCATGAACTTACTGTACATGTAAGTTCAAGTTGTGTACAACCATAACTCCTGACCACTACTCGTTTCTCCTTCCATTCAATTTAATCTAACATTCACTTCATTAAAACACTGTTTTCCTCTCCATCAGAAATGCATCTTTGTGTATACTCCAATGCGATGGTATTGCAATAATGATTTGGGGCAAAATCATTATTTTCAAAAAACAATGTTCAGTCAAGACATTTTTGTATTCAGTTGTCAAATGGACCTTATTGAAGTTGAGCCTGCAGGCACATTTTTTTACTAATGTATACAAAAGAGGCCTAAGGGTCGATTCCATACAAAATGACCCCTCAGCCTCGGCGATTATGTGGCAAAATCACTGATGACTGTGATAAGGGCTATTTGAAACAAATCTATAATTGCCTGGACAATGTCACTTCTATTAAGTGACACAGCAATTTTCCCACAATGAGTTTTTCAGACTGTACATGTAGTATGCAAAGTACTAAGCAGCACAATCACCCAAAATACATGTATTATGTTTGACTATTCTATTGACTATTTTTCTGGAGTATCTTTGAGCTCATCCGGCCACAGCAACAATAGGATTCATTTATTTATTTCATTTTATTTTATTTTTTTTAATGTTTAATGCGCTTTATTGGCTTCCTGCATTACAATGGATTACAAAAACGGTTACCTATATAGCTTAATGTACTTTACATCGGTTTCAGAAGCACTGACGTTAACATTTCTCTTATACATGATTAAGTAATTTCATGTATGGTTTTGCGCTTAAACTGGGAGGAGCATTTATTGCAGCGAATATCTAAAGCTTTCTATTCTGTACTTTACTGACAAAGATAGAAAGATGAATAGCTTGTAGTATTTCATAAATAGGATTGTGTAATTAAATTTCTTCAGTATTTCTTTTTCATATGGGCCCGATGTGATACCAAATAGTTTCTCTTCAATTGTTGGAGCAAATTTTGAGTTGTTGGCGGCGTTAAACCATTCAATTACGTTGTTTACGAAAATCTTTACGAATCGGCAGTTAAGAAAAGTATGGTCAATTGAATCCTTCTCACCACAGTAGAGACATTCATCGTCCGTTTTAATACCATATTGATGAAGCTCCTTTTTAGTAACTACAATCCTATGAATTAATTTAAACTGGAATTCTTTCAATTTTGTCTCCTTACAGACGCTCTTTAGGGAGGTGAAAATTTCTTTCCAGGCATTTTCATCAAGTCTTATTATACTGTTCCACTTCATTGGGCCAGTCTGACTGACCGTGTGAATTTTCTGGTTTAGTAAACCATAGAAGTCTCTAGTTTTGGCATTTTCCAATTGTATTTGTGTAGAGTCGTCTAACTCAAACAGGAAGTTATTTCTTATATAAGGTTCATTTGTCAAAGGCTCTGTATTTCTTGCTTTGATTACTAAGTATTTTGGGATTGCGCTGGTAACTTGATAAAATTGGAGAAAATTCGTATTGCAGTTATACTTGTTATAAAATTCTTGGTAAGACAGGAGCTGACCATTACTGTTCAGTAGGTCTCGGATGGACAAAATATTGTTGTCAAACCATTCTTTAATAAAAACAGGTCCTCCTCCGACGAGAATTTCCTTATTATTTAAAAATAGGACCATATCTTGCATACCATCGTAGCTGTAGAGATTTTTTAGTTCATTGAAAAAAGTAAGAATATCTTTGTAAAACAGGGGGAGACCACTGTCTATATATTTTACGTCATAATTACATGTCAATAGAAAGTTCAAACCTCCAATTTTGCTAAGGTAATAATTCGGAATCGTTTTCCAATTACTTATTTCTGGGGTCAATAGCTTGGGATCCAAGCAAGCCTTAGGGCTTTAACCATAGTTTCGATGTCTGTCATACGTATGCCACCTTTTTCTCGATCTTGATAAAGCCCAGCTCTTTTGATTTTATCTCTTTTATATTTCCATAGGAAGTTGAACACCTTTGTCTTAATTATCGGAGTTATTTCTTGAGGAACATTGAGGTTGGAGGCTGAATAAACGAGTTTTGACAGACCCAAGGATTTTATTATAAGTACTCTCCCAAATAGTGTAAGATCACATGCCCTCCACATGTCAAGATTAGTTTGCAATTTCCGTAGTTTAAGGTTAAAATTCCTTTGGTTTTTTTCCATTTTCATCGTATGAGACATAAATGCCTAAGATTTTAACCGGACTACGCGACCATTTCAATTGTATATGGTTACTTTTGTTTTTTCCCATCTTCCCAGCCAGATCGCTTTTGTTTTTTTACGGTTCAGTTTTAAGCCTGCCAGATTACCAAAGTTTTCTACCTCCAAGGCTTTTTCGACAGAAGCCAAGTCTGCGCATAAGAGGTTTGTATCATCTGCGTATCGACTCATTTTCAATTCGTTCCCTAATATTTTGATCCCTTTGATGTTGGGTTCTTGTCGAAGCCTGTTAGCCATTATCTCTGCTGAGAGAATGAACAGATACGGTGATAAAGGGCATCCCTATAGGATTCATTTATGTTAATAGCCCATCTGATCGGTAACTTTTCTGACATCACAACGACTGCTGGAGACATAACAGGAGTCTGTCAGTGAGGACTACAGCACTACAATGTCGTGGATTCAGGCCAAAGTCTCATTCGCCCTCCTGAGGTCTGCACTACTGTGCTTGAGAGGCTCAGTCGTTGTACACAAAGAGCTCTGTTGAATATTACTGATAGTGACTTTGAAATCGCTAAGGAATTAGCAAGACTTTAGGATTGGAGCATTTACTACTGGCCGTCACGATGGATTATAAAAAAAGGGAAAGACTTTGACTTTGACTTTTTCTTTTTTTTTTTTTTGTTTTTACATGTACTTAAATTTTCTTTTTTCCATGTTTTTTTAATTCTAAAACACCGTACTGCCTGTAAGAGCTTTCATATCACATCTGAGCCGCAAGAAATGAATTCGTTATTGACACAGTGATAGTATTCTTATGATTCTATTCTTATGATTGTATTATAATGAACTTCATAGTGCTTCCAATTCTTTCTTCTTAATATCCCTGTAAATTACCCCTGTATGCATACATGTATATTTTTTCTATTTTTAAAATTGAATTACAACATCAACAATCACCAGCAAGTAGAATCGTGTCTCTGATCCAGTTTTATGACGGCAGAACCGCTCCACCCAAACCAGTCTGCGACCTCCAGACCGGAGAAATGGATCGAGAATGACATCAGCCCACCAAATGACGCCCTGTCACCCCACCAAGAACACCTGACAAATGGAACATCTCTTTGCAGGAAGGACTGGGTCACGCTCAACGGAGCACGAGCCAAAGTGGGAAAACAAATGAAAATACATGTATGCACAGGTAGGAATTGGCAAACAGTCCAGAATGTCCTTGAGGCGAGCAAAGTCAGACCATGGATCACATTCTCTGTGGTTGTACTCAGGGCCCAGCATGTACTGACGAAGACTTAAGAGAGGTCAACAACAGCGCCCTTGCATGGATCAAGCATTGGCGTGACAAGATACGATGATGATAATGATGACTGACTTATGTTAAACAAAACCTACCCCAGCACCCCCTGAGATTTTAGATTCTGAAATATACCATAGCCAAATGCCTTGAGCTGGAGGTTCACGAAGGAGGATTTCTGGAAAAGACAAATTAATGTAACAGTCTTTAATCAATAACTAAAACGGTACAAATTTAAAGTACATAACCCTTTTTGACTGTGAGAAGAAGCTCCAGGGGTACTGTGGGGCAATAACTGTTGAGGCAGCTGTAATCAACTCATCCATGCTTTATTATCATAAATAAAATTACTGTAAAGTGCAATTAAAAAGTGTAACAACAACAATAAAATGACCATATTCTGATAAACTGGCTGAATTTTAGCTATTGAGCAATAAAAGTCACAAATACTTTTTTTTTTTTTGGATAAGGCAGTGTGTGAAATTTGGAAGCGACATCTTAAAACCCAGTCGGGACAGGAGGTCTGAGAAGTTGTAATTTTGAAGTCAAAATAAAGCTCTTGAAAATCGAGCTTAAGGATTTCGGGTGCAGTTCTTGGTC
>BLFO01004748.1:42656-45156 GCA_014634245.1 Montipora cactus | reverse complement strand
ATTTAAGCTTATTTGCTGCATCGAACGCTTCTTTAGAATCGAACTCGAATCTTGCTGATCGTGCGGTGAAAAAGCCTGTTTAAGAAGAACTTAAGGAAACTCGGTCCTTTGCATGCAATGAACTTGACAAAGATCTATATGCCTAAAGCTAGAAAGTTGAAATATGATAAGCTTATAGGTTTATCAACGAATGTCAAACCCATATTTTGTACGTTCTCACCGGTGTCTCCTGCCACTGTCGCTGCTAGGACGGCAATAAAAATCCATTTATAAGAGTTCATGTCGGAGAAAGAGAAAATCCGTCTTATTTACACTTTTCCATCCCAAAACGATTGCTGAAAATCGCACTTCCGATACTTTGAGATTTATACCTTTCGATAGGAGGGAAACTGCGCAAAACGGGAAGTCATACGTACAAACCGCTGGTTTTGCTGACACAGCGGCCTCGCCTAGTTGAAGCATTTGTTTCCTGTTCACGCAAGACAGTTTTCGGTGTCTGTCTGACTGTTTTCGAAAACCAGAGCGAAAGTCATCTAAGTCAATTCATAATATACCCAGACGATCAAACTATTTGATAACATTAATTCATAGGTGAAATCATACCTGCGAACTTTGCGCAATAGGCCTTTAAACACCACCACTCGAACTAAAAGGAGTCTAGACAAATAAACAACTTCTTTCCGCCGGAAATACGTCTGCGTTCGCAGACTACAACCGACTGGACTATCAGTGAAAATTAAGATAGCAGTACACTTGAGAGCATGAACTCCTACTTACCGTGATAAGCGTCCACATTAGAATTCAAAGTATGCTTGAGGCAATCGGGGTTGTCAATCAATCAAATCAATCAATCAATATAACGTTTATTAGAAAATATGCACCTTGCAGTCTTTCGACTGAATGACGTGCACTAAAATACATTACTGTAATAAATTTATTACTCGGGCCCGTAGAGGCACGAGTTATAAAAGACTTTTGATTTCATTTTTTTTTTTTTCCTGTGCAGCAAAATGCACAATAGAATAACGTGGTGGTGTTTGATTAGGCAATGCACAATAGAAAGCACACGGCGGTGTTTTGATTGGGTAATGCACAATAGAGGCCACGTGGCGCTGTCTACATTGGTTATTTAAAGCAAACACGTAATCCATGATCATGAAGAGCACTGTGATGCGTTGTTTCGGATTACGGAAGATCGATGTTGCGTTGGCTTAATCGATTTCTTCTTGGGGGGCTCACAACACATACAAAGAAAGGCATAGGCTTTTCGCGGTAGACCCACACTAAAAGATGTCAAGCGTCAGCTTCGAAACAAGTCGTTCCGCGAACTGAATGAAACAAAAGTATTCTCGAATGTAACTGAAATGGACGCAACTATTGAAAGTGATACAAGTCGAAATACAAATTCTTTAATGAGCAGCGGGTACCTTATTGAGAACTACTGTGAAGATGACAGCGACAAAGACAATAACTCCACAAACAAATAGACGCCATATTGGGATCTTCTGAAGACAAAGTAGAAACATTGGCACAGCGAACAAATGGCCTCACGTTTGTACCATTTTCACCGGGAACAAACAGCCTCCCGCTCAGTGTACCATTGACTACGGAGATAAGTTTTTTGTCTATTGCGTTTTTTAGTTTGTTGTTGTTAAACAGTTTGTTTCTTCTATCGTTTGTTCAACTAGCCATATTAGCGATCGTTGTTCACTGCCATCTTGTGTATATAGTTCTGTTCTAGTTTTACAAGATTTAATGTCATCAGTGGAGACTGTGATCAGCTCTCTAGAAAATAAATGTGATGTAGTTTGAAAGGCTGTGCAGTTATTTGATTCTCAATGGTAATAAAGACTTGATTCCAAAGGAAAAATACAGGTCTCGATAAGCACAAGTGTGTTTACTTTAGTTGTGATTTGCGTGTGCATTGACATAGACGTGCCCGAGAACCGAGCAGAATTACAGAGAAAAGGCTGAGACGTCTATTTTATAACAGCAGAAAAAAAGAGGAAACTTGCTGGAACGTATTTGGTAAACAATGTACCGAGGTCATCCACATAGCCAAGGAGATCACTTGCTCGTAAACACAACTGTAGGAGCTACCTCAGGTATGCGTTTAAGTGTAAGCACGTGTTATGTAATACTTTTCCAAAAGCGTGGATGAACAGGTAAATGCAAAATGATGTTTGAAACATCGAAGCATGTTCCTTAAACTTAAAAGTGTGTTTGTATTTTTAAAAATATTAGCAACACTTGTGCTATCCAGACCATTTGGAAAATGAAAGTTAAATTTAATACAGAAATCAGGAATACCCGGTACGATTTGTAAAAGAATGTTGTTGTTTTGTTTTCTCAGAAACGGAACGTATTTATTTTGAATTCAGGGTGAACTATTTACACAGTGAGATAGAGTGACCAATCAAAACAGAGTTTGTAATTGGAAATCTAAACATCTTCGAGATACAAAAACAATCTTGTGAACACGTAAACCTGAAATATTGCA
>BLFO01004748.1:10156-25156 GCA_014634245.1 Montipora cactus | reverse complement strand
AAAGACAGTAATATTGGATTTACAATAAACTTCACTTACTGTACATAGTTGATTCCTAAGCGAACGACAATGAAATGCTCGCCTTTGGATTTTGGGGAGCTATGCCCCCTTGCGAGCAAGAAAAATATCACTAACAGCTGCTATCACAGTCCAGAAACCTTAGCGTGCCTTGGAAGGTCTTCTGGCTGGGGTAAGGAAAACACCTCTCACGGCCGTGAAGTTCACGTTTTTCTGGCCTGCTCTATATCTCAACAAGGATTATGTTGCCTGGGTCATAGTTCAGCGCTTAAAGGGACCCTGCGAAAAGTGGTGAAATGACACGGCATGACTTGCTTAAATGTTGTTACAAATTTAAATCTTTTTGCCAATATTTTGTGTAACGCATGCAATGTTTCGAACAGCGCGTGCAGCAATGTTTCGAACAGCGCGTGCAAGTGACTCAAGCACAAAATTGTGTCATAAGAGAGCATATCTTGTCTCTTATTTTCTTTTGACGGCCTCGTGAAATTTTCCGATGTTCCGTGCATCAAACACACATCATCCAGAACGAAACCTGCAAAATTTGGTTTAGCATTTTAATCCTCAAACACCGTGGGTGTATTTCCGCCATGGGCCACCTCTGGTTAGCTCCGTCGAAAGCAGTCGAAAGAAACGTCGCCCCAAGTTAAAAAAGGTCTACCACCACGAACGGAAAAGAATTACTGCGCGCAAAAATAGATCTCATCGCCAAATTGCAAGAATGTCCTTACTGTGCTCATGCGACAGTGGCTGTTTAATGCGGAGACCAGCGATCGAATCTTTTGAACTGATACGTTTGCAAAGACAGACCTTTTACACAAAGAGCGACAACGAACAAAATTACATTCTTTTCCGGCAAATGGAGCTCAAACTTTGTGCCAGTGGCCGCAGAAGAGTAATATACAAGGTACCCTCAATAGGAGTGGTTTGCCGAGGGGCGTTTAAGAAATTTTATGGTTTCTCGAACGCCAAAATTAGGGTCCTCCTTAAGAAAATACAAGCCGATGGTGTTTCTATTGAACAAGACATGAGAGGAAGGCATAGAAACAACGCAATGAGACGTTTGCCCGAAGCACGAAGGGCAGTCACAGACTTCATAGTTTCGAAAAACGCGACTGAGTCACACTACAGAAGAGCACGAACTCAAAAGAAGTATTTTGACAGTAATGAATCGATGAGAAAAATGTGGTGAGACTTTGTCACAGAAAATCCGAACTTTAAATCAACGCGTTCTCCTTTGAGGAATAAAGGTCCTGTTATAAGTTTTTCTACCTTTAGGAACATATTTCAAGAGGATTTAAGTGACTTATTCAGTTTTCGAAAGGCAAGGGTCGACACTTGCCAATTTTGTGACGAAACTCGAAACAAAATTAACATCTTGAGTCAGTCACAGGGAAACCAAAGGCGAAGACGCAGAATTAAACGAACTAAGAGAAGCGGAGTTCGCTCATTGCAGGGAAAGTGAAGTAAGGTTTGCTTCGATCAAATTTGACATGAATGTTCTATGTAATAAACAGAGATAATTTCAACAATTACTGCATAGGAAGCTATTAGAACCATAGCTATTAATTCATTATTTGAAATCAATGAGATTGTTACTCATGACAAGAATAAAAAAATAAAATAAATAAAACCTTTGCGCTGTGTCTGGACTTTTTTGCCCTTATGGCAACCTTTCAGTACCCAAGCTCCTAAACTAAACCAATCGTGAATAGTGCCACCTTTGCGTGTTTTTTTGGGCTACGGCCCGGCAGCGACAACGGTAGAAAACTGTAATATCCTAATTGGCGAAGAGATGAAAAATCGGTAGTGCAGTACGTATGACATTTGTTTTTTTCGCCGTACTCTGCAAAATATCAACGTGAACTGACCAAATTTAACAGGGGCACCCAACGTCAATTTTCGGAAAATATCTGTTCAGAATACGATTTGAGATCTAGAATTTTTCGGAACATTTGTTGTAAAATTTCTTGCTTGCCTACCTCTCCTAGGATTTTCGAACATCTGCGAAATGGTATAATTGCCCATTTTAAACGGATTTTTACCCTTAAAAGGTCACCTAGAATTTTCAGGTAAGATAAGCTTAGATCCCTACAATTTTTAGAACCACTAGACTTTCAGCTAGGAAATCCGAACAGATGAAAAACTTTTAGGGGATAAAAATATGCCTATATCTACCGTTTAAATACTAAAATACGTTTAACAATGCTAGGTTTCAATGTTTTGAACTACATTCTCGTCAGGTGCCCCTGATTGAGGTGGATTTTTGGATACGTTATACAACATGAATGTGATGAAATATTCGCAAAAATCTCAGTTAAAATGGCGAAAGGAGATATTTTGAAGTGACGAATCCAGCACTGAAAACTCAGTTTGAGGAAGGCACTGTCCATAAAGAATGATTGGCCTCTTAGAGAAGTTGAATCTTTTATCGGGAACGACAACAGAGAGGCATATTATGATACATCTTATGATTACATTTGCTACGTAAATGTTTTTCTCTAATTGGCCCTTTTTTTTCAGAATTCTTTAATTTACATAAACGAAAGAAACAAAGTCCTCTCAGCTGATCAGTAATGTGTTTTTTAATACATTTTTTAACTAAAAGCGTTCTTTATGGCATTTCATAATCGTCGTCAGGTTCATCCGTCGACGGGAGAGACTGGTAAAAACGAACAGCGTTTAGTGACAAGTATTTTTGTGCTAACAAAACACAAGAGCGCTTAACATCATCGCGAACTGGTTTCTCTCTTCTCTCAGAGTTGTAAGAAATTCTGGCCTTAGTTCTGGCTTGCTTTTTCTTGACAAATGAAATTTTCCGAGGTACTTCCTTCGGATTAATCTAAAATCTAACGAAAACGCTAGTAGTATGTCATGTATGATTCGCGCTCCTTTTTTGAGCAAAGGAATTTGTGGAGCTGTGGAGAGTTGCTAGGGAGGTTGCTAAGGACGAGTTCAAATGGAGGCATCTGATTGGTTCGTGGTACAGGGGTAGGTTATTAGGATTATCAAAGCTCTAATACTTTGAATAATTATCCAGCTGGCTCCTGGTTGGTCGAGAGGAAATTTGATTGACAGACCGTGGAAATTGTCATTGGTCGTGAGCGTTCCGTTTTTGTAGACGTTTAAACGGAGGAACCCGTTTTAGGCGTTGAAGGCGTTTCCTTAGGCCATCAGAATTATATGGGAGAAAATCCAAAACCTGACCCACCAATTGAAATAAGTATTTTGCTATTTGCTTTCCCAAGTCACAAATACTTGTCACTAATAATTATTTTACTCACAAAAGGGTTAAATTGTATTTTAGTTACACGATGTACCCAGTGATCTTCGGGGAGCGGGAACGTGTGCCTTTGCCTCACGAGACATAGAAAAATGCGAAATCATTTGCGAATACGAGGGAGAGTGCATTTGACCTGACGAGGTTGAGAGGCGTGAGGCATTGTACAGGGAGCAGGCAGGCCTTGCACCCTAATGGTCATCGAGAGTGGGGCACTACAAATTGCGCGAGTTTTCGTAAATACATAATGTCTTTGACTCACAGTCGTATTGGATGAAATGTAGGCACGTTCATTTTTGCCGCATTATTATCAACATTAGGCTCATTGTCCTCTGTCTACATTTATCATAATGAATAGCACCGCCCCAGGCGGTTAAGTAAGCCATTGATTCAATGGGTGGCCACCGCCATCTCTACACATCAGAAAGGAAATAAATAAATTAATTAATCATTCTTAAGACCTTCTGTGTCAGAGAGCGTAGCCAGTAATGATTTGAATGGAAAAACATCATGAGGTTTCTTTGATGCTTTGTGTTTTTTTTCCTTTTTCTTTCTTGAATGTCATGTAAAATCTGTCATCAATATGCCAATAGTCTGTACTGTGTTTTAAATCTCAACTCTTTATTTTTTTGCAAAAATAGTACATGTAATTGGATTGTACTACTAAAAAATAATGGTAATGCTGCTTGGTAAGTGTAATGATGACCCCTCACCTTCTTGTGGAGGAGACTTGCACACATGTCTCTCCATGAATCACTTGGCTGTGGTGGTTCACCAATGCAATCTTGAATAGGTAACAACAGCTGTGTGCGTGAAATTTCCACCTCGTAACAAATACACAATTACATTATTGCCTTTAAACCTTTTTATCAGTTTTTTGTTGCTTGATGTTCTTTCACTGATTGACAGTTTGTTTGGGATTTACACATTCAAAAAACAAGAAACTTACTGGGATCAATCTGTTAGAGTGTAGTAAATGTATTTTGGCTTTTGCATCGGAGAGTCACAAGTACAAGTTATTATTATAAATAAATCATTCTCACTTCATCCCGGTATGTGAGCTGGTGACGAAAAGCGCCAGTGTTGTTGTGCATTGCACCAAGCCAGAGTGCTTCTTGAACAGACAGGCCAATGTAAATTCTGGCAACACGCCCTTGGAAGCATTGGTTGTCTGGGTACATTTCATTGAGCTGTTTGGTGGCAAGCATTACATGAGGACTTCATATTCATGCTGCTCCACCTTGTCTAGGTTAAACTATTATGATAAGATGACAGTACTTGGAAAAGTATTATCTGTTGGGGAAATACCTTTTCAGATTCATTACTGGAAAGGGTCATATGGTGGAAAATGGTCACCCCAACATCTTCCGCGAAGGAGAACAGAGCCTTGGCTTGAGGACTTGCCGAGATCGTGTATTGTTTGCTGTGATTTTCACCTAACAGAAGATAGCAGACTAATGCCATCTACTAAAACATTTCTTAAAAATAGGTATGCTGCTCTTAGAGAGTGCGTGTAACCAGGATTTGAAAATTTGGTTTTATCAACGGAGTTGATAATGTAAATTGGCCACCGTACAGAGATT
Source organism: Montipora cactus (assembly GCA_014634245.1). Taxonomy (NCBI): domain Eukaryota; kingdom Metazoa; phylum Cnidaria; class Anthozoa; order Scleractinia; family Acroporidae; genus Montipora; species Montipora cactus. The sequence goes on along the minus strand of BLFO01004748.1, from coordinate 20,275 downwards.
CTAAAAGCTGACGTTTCGAGCGTTAGCCCTTCGTCAGAGCGAATCGAGGGATTATGGGTTACGTGTAGTTTTTATAGTAGAGTAGGAGCTACGCTATTGGTGGTAACATGGCAACGTGAAAAATAGGAATATATTAGTTAAATGAAAAGCGTTCGTTAATACCGTGAGGATTAAGGGTGCCGATTTGAAAGATGAATTTTTGTTCCAGATTCTTGCGGCTTTCCGTCGTACCTAGATGTAGGGAAAGGCCGCAGATAGCCATGTGTTTTTTGGAGTGGTTAGGCAGATTAAAATGGCGAGCGACTGGCTTGGATGCATCCTTGTCATTCTTCTCAACATCGCGAAGGTGTTCGCGGAATCGGTCACCTAGTCGTCTACCTGTCTCACCGATGTATAATTTATTGCATAACGTACAGGTTATGCAATAAATGACATTTGCGGAGGTACATGTGAAACGATCGGTGATCTTAACAGATCGCTTAGGTCCCGATATCTTGCTAGTGTTGACAATGAAAGGACAAGTTTTGCATCGTGAGCGGGCGCATTTGAAAGTGCATGGTTGCTCGTTAGTTTTGAGCGCGCTTCTAACTAAAAAGTTGCCTACGTTTTTGTCGCGTTTGAATGAAATAAGTGGAGGTTGCGAAAAGATTCTACCAGTCTCGGGATCATTTTGGAGTAATTTAAAATTACTAATTTAAAATAAGTAATTTAAAATCACAGTTTCTTTAGAAACTACCCCTTCATTCATTCTTTAACCAGGATTTGGATTTAATTTTTGAAAACCCAGACGAGTGAATTAATTAACCCTTTGGCGTAGAAACCGGCCAAAACCGGCCAGACTTGTATTTTACTCTGTCCAGACGATTTTAATTCTCAATGGGTTAAAAAGTTCCACTAACCACCTTAGTCATTGCATTTGTATGTAGTACAAAACGGAATTATCAAAACACTTTGCCTTTTAAAATGAAATACAATTTGCCTCCGTGAGAGAGTTTCGGCCAATTTTCTGTAAACTGTATATACATATGAATTAAAAGTTATTATTTAGTAGACAAATAGTGGTTTGTACACCAAAGCTGTTCTTTCATAGTGGGGGTCAGGGGGTTGACTTACTCTCCGCACATGTAGTTAGTTTGCGGCACCAGTCAAGGATGTCCGCAGAATTTCTGCGGCACCAGTCAGATGGCCTCAGAATGTATGCAGCACCAGTCAAGGATGGCCGCAATATTTCTGCGGCACCAGTTAAAGATGGCCTCAGAATTTCTGCGGCACCAGTCAGAGATGGCCTCAGAATGTATGCAGCACCAGTCAAGGATGGCCGCAATATTTCTGCGGCACCAGTTAAGGATGGCCTCAGATTTTTCTAGCCGCAGAATTTCTGCGGCACCAGTCAGAGATGGCTGCCGAATATCTGCGGCGCCAGTCAAGGATGGCCGCAGTATTTCTGCGGCACCAGTTAAAGATGGCCTCAGAATTTCTGCAGCAGCAGTCAGAGATGGCCTCAGAATTTCTGTGGCACCAGTCAGAGATGGCCTCAGAATTTCTGCAGCACCAGTTAAAGATGGCCTCAGAATTTTATGGCCGCAGAATTTCTGCGGCACCAGTTGAGGATGGCTGCAGAATTTCTGCTGCACCAATCACTTTTAAAGTTTTGCAAGGAATATATATGAATAATAGGACGAGCGGCTCTTGGTAGTCCATCTTAATTATTATTTTACTGCACTGTTATCCACAAACTAAGGTTCTTGCTCTTTTTCTCTGAATTCACCAGCCGTCCGCAAGAATTGCTGAATTCCCTCAAATTTATAATGTATTCACTCAAAATATACATAAAAACAATAAAAAAAAAAACAACTTTGGAAAACCACAAAATAGTTTCGAAGGCGTTTAATTTACAATGGAACATAGCCCTAAATTTCTCCTTTATTGGTATCTCTTAGACCTGGCTTCAAGAATCTGATCACAACGTGCATTGCCTGGCTATAATTTTATCCATGAGCATCGAACTGAATCAAGTGGTGGCGGTGTTGGTCTATGTGCGGACGAACATTTTGAGTTTAAACCCAGACCGGATTTATGTTTTGAAAACAAAAAATGTGCAGAATCTCTTTTTGTAGAAGTCATTAGACCTAAAGAAAAGAATTTTGTTCTAGGTGTGGTTATCGTCCTCCCAAAATAAATTTGCGTGATTTTATTAGTAATCTTGATTCCTTTATGGCTCAATTGTCTTCTGAAAACAAAGTATGTTATGTTATGGCTGACTGGAATCTAGATCTAATGAAGCACCATTGTCATGCCCTTACGGGTCAGTTTCTGGACACAATGTTTTCGCGTTCTTTTGTTCCGTTGATTACTCGTCCAACTAGAATAACCTCCAACACAGCTACCCTAATTGATAATCTATTTACAAATGATATTGACAATTGTGCAGCTAGCGGTCTGTTTGTTACGGATATTTCTGATCACCTCCCAAACTTTTGTCTCTCTTCCAAATCCCAGTCTAATCAACGATGAATAAATATATAACGTTTCGTGACAAAAGTGGAAAGCACATGCAGGAATTTAAATCTGCTTTGGAAAATACTAATTGGGGCCTATCTGATATAAACGACTCATATGAAATGTATAACTCGTTTTTAAACAAGTACGTTTCTATTTACAATGCATGCTTCCCTTTGAAAAGGGTGAAGGCAAGAAAATGTCTCATTGAAAAGCCTTGGCTAACGCGTTCTCTTTTGAAGTCTATAAAGAAGAAAAATATTTTATACAAGCAGTCTTTACAAAAACCCTAAACAGACTGTGAGCTCAAATACAAAAAATATCAAAACAAGCTAACTCAGTCGTTACGCCTCGCTAAACGGCTTCATTATGAGACAAAATTGCAGGAGTGTAAATCGAATATGAAATCGACTTGGAGGATTCTTAATGAAGTAATTTATAGCAAAAATATGAATACCTCTAAGTCAGTCACCTTTTCCCAAAACAATCGAAATCTTTCAGACCCTTTCGAAATAGCAAATAATTTTTGTGAGTACTTCACAAATATTGGACCAAATTTGGCTAGTCGTATACCCAATTCGACAAGATCTTTTCAACCATACTTACATGGTAACTTCTCCAACTCTTTGTTCTTGTATTCATCAACAGAACATGAAATTTTGGAAATTTGTAGCAGTTTTCGGTCAAGGACGGCGGCAGGCTAAGACAATGTAGCAATGAATGTTATCAAAGAGACAGCAAGTTTAATTTGTCCTCCATTAGTACACATTTTCAATCTGTCTTTAAGCTCTGGCTCTGTCCCGGACCAAATGAAATGTGCGAGGGTTATTCCTTTATTTAAGTCTGGCCTAACCTCTTTATTTACAAATTATAGACATGTTTCTGTCCTCCCAGCTTTCTCTAAAATCTTGGAAAAACTAGTCTACAATCGCTTAATTTAAATATTTAGAAAAATATGATATACTTTCGTCTAATCAGTACGGATTTGGGAAAAATCACTCGACTTTTCATGCTCTGGTGGGTGCATTTGTATGACAAAATATCTGCTGCTATAGACAGTAAGCAAATTGCACTGAGTTTGTTTATTGACCTGTCCAAAGCATTTGACACTGTTAATCACGAAATTTTATTGGGCAAACTTGAATTTTATGGAATTCGTGGCTTGGCTCTGGAGTGGCTTCGCAGCTATCTTTCTGGTAGACTGCAACAAATTCAATATAATGGGCAAACTTCAATGTCAAAAGTAATACGTTGTGGAGTCCCTCAAGGGTCTACTTTGGGTCCCCTTCTATTTCTTATTTACATTAACGATCTTTTTCAAGTGTCAAATATTCTGGACATGATTTTGTTTGCAGATGATACAAATATATTTTATTCTCATAAGGATCCTAATTTTCTCAATACTGTCGTAAATACTGAATTAGATACGTTATCCTCCTGGTTTCAAGCGAATAGGCTCTCCATCAATGTAAAGAAATCTAACTTTGTCATTTTTTGAATCAGTGTTACACACTCAAATCAAATCGGAAAACGTTTTATTAAAGCACAAGCTCCGTACTTTTAACTGTGACTACTCTTCGAGCACATTGTTTTTTCACTCTAACAGTTCCCAGCATACATTGCGGTTCATGATCTTACAGTCTCACACTCAACAATAACATGTCACGCAGCCTACACACTTCCCCACCAAAATGAAAGTGTTCTTTAAAATATTACAAAACTATTATCAGAGTTCTCTACAGCAATGCTGTAGATGTTGCTTGATCTTTGTCTCCTTTTAGCGTTTGCACCTGTATCTGGAATGTTCAGATCTTAAATGAAGTTCCTCTCATGCCCTCTAGTAGTGGGCAAGTTGTAAACAGCATGGCCACACGCAGAAATAAAGGGGCGCTCTAGGGTAAATAGCTGCCGTCGCTGGGGCTTGGATGGCGTTAACAAATGAACTGCTGACTACTGGCTCAACACACTGGTACTGTGGATTTCCCAGGGAATTGTAAGTCAGGATCTGCTGCGGTCGAGTCCACATGTCCTGCTCAGCAATGTCCTCCCTCTCTGATGGTTCGGTTTCGTCATTTCCAGCATTCGCTTCATCTGCAGGTTGCCCTCCGAAGGCGCTTGATGCTCGACTGAGTCTGAAGGCAAGTCCTGGTCTGGAGACACTGGCTTTGAAGCTCTTACGAAATCATCTTCTTCTTCTCCCGAGCTCTGTAATTCATTTCCCGATACAGACAAAGGTTGTTTCTCTGCTGTTGTTTTCCGGGGTCGTGTACCAAATCCCAGGTTCGGGGCATACAACTCTAGAGCATCACAAGGCAGTAGTAAATTCCGATGAAGCACTCTCGTGCGGCCACCCCCACACTCAGGCTTAACTTTGTAAACTGGACTTTGGTCTCCCATTCGATCAACTACAACGTGGATAACGTGCTCCCAGTAGGATCGTAATTTTCCGGGTCCACCGCGCTCAGTTAAGTTTCTAACTGGCACCCGATCTCCTGGCTGGAGAACTCCACCTGAGACTCTTTTGTTGTAAGATTCCTTGCCACGCTCGGCAGTCTTCTTTGCATTCCACTGAGTTATCTGATATGCCTCCTTCATATCATACTGCCAATTTTGGACATAAGTGTTGTAATCTCCCTTTGCGCAATCTTGATTCAGATTGAACACCAGGTCGATGGGTAGGCGTGGTGTGCGTCCAAACAACAAATAATATGGAGCGTATCCTGTCGCCTCATGCTTAGTGCAATTGTACGCGTGGATCATCTTGTTGAGCGATTCATCCCACTTTCGTTTCTTCAGATCTGGGAGTTTTCGCAGCATAGACAAGAGCGTGCAGTTCATCCTCTGCACTTGCCCATTCCCTTGAGGGTGGTAGGGGCTGGTGCGAGACTTAAAAACGCCAGACAGTTTATGCAGTTGACGGAAGAGGTTGCTCTCAAATTCTCCTCCCTGGTCACTGTGAATACGGGCTGGAAATCCAAAACGTGGTACAAAATCACTGTTATTTTTACAGCCGCCGTTCGTGCTGACTTGTGTCGGGTTGGGTAGGCCTGTGCAAACCTTGTAAAGTGATCGACTATCAGCAAAATGTATTCAAATCCCCGTTGGCTTTTCTCCAAATGGAGAAAGTCTATGGACACCATCTCAAAAGGGGCAGTCGTCGTAATACTCTCCATTGGTGCTCTAGGGGAGATTTGGGGCTTCTTGTGGTGAATGCAGCGATATTTGTTGGCAATGAAGTGCTCGATTTCCTCTTGCATGTAAGGCCAATAGAACCTGGATCTCGCCAAGTCCACCACTCGGTCTGCCCCCACCAGGTGACCCATTTCAATGTGAAGCTCCTGGTAAACCAGCTGCTTAAACTTTGTGGGTAATACTAGCTGTAATCGGCTCTTCGTTTGGCGCCACAGAATCCCGTCCACTGATATGTGGAGTTTATTCCATGCTCTTAAGTAACAAGATGTTGTACGAGTCTCGTTTTTTCGTTCTCCTCCTGATGGTGGATATCCCCGTTTCTTGTATACTAAGATGCGTGAGATATCGGGGTCTTCCCGCGGAGCTCCTTGTATTTCTTCTGAAGTAAGTTGTCGAACATTAAATCTGCGACGGCCGGTTCTGCGTGGACAATGCCAACGCTTGCTGAGACTGCTGCCACCTAGGGTGTTGCTTCTTTTTTCTGATGGATCACTGCTTGTATTGTTGCAAAGATTGGATCCTTTCCCATTTTTGCAGTACAGGCTTCCATGTATTCACTGGGGTCTAGTGGCAGGCGCGATAGTACATCCGCGTCAATGTTAGATTTACCAGGCCGATACTTGATATTAAAATTAAAATCTGCCAGTTCTGCAACCAACCGATGCCCCACCGCGGACAACTTGACTGACGATAGCACGTAAGTAAGTGGGTTGTTGTCGGTGTAGACAGTGAAGGAGATGGAGTAGTACAAGTAATCACGAAACTTCTCAGTTACCGTCCATTTGATGGCAAGGAACTCCAGTTTCCCCGCGTGCATGTGATAGTTTTTCTCTGATGGAGTTAGTGTCCTAGAGGCATAACCTAAAACTCTCAAGTTTCCATCCTGTTCTTGATACAATACAGCTCCAAGTCCCTCTTGGGAGGCGTCTGTATGAAGCACAAATGATTTTGTAAAGTCGGGATAGGCTATCACTGGAGGAGAAGTAAGTCGATGGATAAGCATGTCAAGCCTCTTCTGATGTTCCTCTGTCCATGTTACCCTATAACTACTAGCCAATGGATCCGGGCCAGCCATGAAATCATACCGTGGGCTTAGCTATGCGTGAGAAATCCTGGATGTATTGTCTGTAATAGCTCAAGAACCCCAGCAATTTACCTACATCACCGACTGTTGCTAGGGTCTAGAGAGTAGCCATCGCCAGAAACAACCCGCCCTAAGTATCTAACTTGTCGCTGGAAGAACTTGCACTTTGATGGCTTTACCTTTATACCTTGCCCCTGTAGTCGACGCAGAACTTGTCGGACATCCTCAACGTGTTTGGAAGACCGCCCGTTCATTCATAAGCCCAAACGGCATTCTGTTCCACTGATACAATCCCCAGGGGGTCACAAATGCAGTGAGGGGGCGACTTTCTTTTGCCATGAAGCCTTGGTGGAAGGCCTTCCTTTGGTCCAGAACTGTAAACCATTTGTTGCCGCCCAGACCATTTAAGATATCTTGTATTCGGGGAATCGGCTGACTTTCTGGATATGTTTTCTTGTTCAATTCGCGATAATCGATACACAGTTGCGGGCTCCCATCTTTTTCACGAACACAGACCATCGGTGAAGAGTACGCCGAACGGGACTTGCAGATCCAGTTTCGATTAATCAGGTCTTCTAAGTACTCGTTCACTTCCCCATAGAGTGGCTTGGGGATGGAGATATAGTTCTTCTGTACTGGCTCATTGTCCTTTAGCTGGATTTCAAGCTCAAAATTTTCAACACAGCCAACATCATCGTCGGTTCTGGCAAAGGCATCAGCTTCTTGTCGTAGCATTTCGCGGACAATCAATTGTTCATTTTCTTCTAGCTGACTCAAGTCAACTGGTGACTCCCATTCATCTTGTTTGTGACCTTGATGTGAGGTGGCTTCGGAATAAGGTTTCTCCTTTCCGCGAGTGCGTATTTAGTCGGGAGGATTTGGAATTGGTAAAACTGACTTAACCATGTGTACTCGACCCAGTTCTGTTCTGCGCTTTAGCAAGATGTTTCTGTCTGTATTGTTGCTGACCAAGATGGTCACGTGACTGGATGTTCCCAGGGTGATTTTCCAGTCCGTCTGGGAGCTCGCTGTCTTCCTTAGGCTCAAATATCATTGGCATTCCCTCTGGAACAGGCCCGAAGTGAATTTGACACTTGACTCTCGTTGCCTCTCCTTTTGGCAGCATAACATCACTCTTTCCAACTTTGACAGCTGTGGCACCAGTATCCCGTGATCTTGACTGGACGAGATTGACCAGAGCGCCAACGTGAGTATGATGAACTGAAGGCAATGACTGTTGAATGATGTTACTTACAGCTTGAGAGTTTTCACTATGTCGACTGAGAACTTCTTCTATAACGTAAGCCGATGATCGGGTACTCTTGTTCCTTTTGTCCCACCAGTACCGGAACTGTCAATTTACCAGTAGTTGTGCCGTCTCCAGCCAACTTAAACCTGACCTCGATCCACCCAACGAACGGAATGTCTGTCCCATTCATTGCTTCCAGATTTAACTCTTCTCCAGCTCCCAACAACTCTTCAACATTTCTTAACACCTCCAGCGGTAAGTAAGTTTGTTGCCACTCCCTTGACGCAACAAAGATCTGGGAGCCTGTATCCCATAGTGCCTCCACCTCTTTTCCCTGAATTAGGCATTTTACCATGCACCTCCGTCCTACGAGTCTTGTCAGTCCAGCCTGCTGTCTTGGCGTTACGTGGCAGGGGAACGTCGTGTTCAAATCATCACCAGCAACTTCAGCTATTTTCTGTTTGCCAAATTCCTGCATAGCCATGCAAACTGGTCTGTGCACAGTTCTGTGTTTTACTTGACATCCCTTTGAACAATATCTACTGGTTTTACAAGCTTTACAGCGGTTAAGTGGTACATCATCTTTTCCCTGGTTTCCACACTGAACGCAACGGGACTGATTTTTTGGCCCGGTCACACCCTATCCCATGGGCGTTACCTCTGACCGTTTCCCTGAAATTCTGCAGGAGAGCGTCGGCTAAACTGGGCAGAACACTCGCGCACATAATGGCCACTAGCCCCACACCTGAAGCAACGGTTGCAAAGCCATCCATTTCCACTTTGTTGGCAGGTCCTGCACTGTGGAGGTTGTCTCATATACTGTTGTGTGGGGGTTTTGAGCTTGGGTTGGGGCACGAACTCTCTCTTTGACAGCAGCCACTTCTGCCTTAAGCTCCCTTAGTTTTTTCATAAGGGCTTGCTCCACCTCAGTATTCTTTTTTGCCGGCTCGTCCCCTTCTTGTTGAACAGCATTCACCTTAAGGGTTAGCTGGGAACCAAATTTCTGGGATCGCTCCATTTCGTTACTGAAACACACATTGAGTTTTTCGAATAGCTCTTCATCCCTCAAAGTTTTCTTCTCCAGGTAAGGCTTCATTTCGATCTTAATATTCTCATTTTACAGGCCAAGCGAAAAGCTATGTACAAACATGCCATGTACTAAAGTAGGATCATTTTTCAGTTCCGAATCACTTTCTTGAGATGCAAACAAGATTTTTCGTTTCAAATCGAGAAGGCGGATCAAGAACTCTTGAGGTTTTTCCTTTGGCTGCTGCACAGTTGAGCTCAACTGATGGTATAGTTCAGTTGCTGTTCTCTCCTGATAATGCGAACGCATAATTCTCCTTAATTAGTCCAGTGTTAAATCCGCCTTACCCTCCAAATAACTTCTTAAACTTAACGCCGGATTGATTGCTTTTATTACAGCTTCTTTAATTTCATCCTCTGTAAAATCTTGATGTACTAGCGAGGAAAAACTCAACCGATCCTTCTGCGACACGTCGCCAATCTGACCCGAAATCTTGAAGTTACGTTTGAATTTTGAAATTGATACTGTGGGTTTTTGCTCTACTTTGACGGTCGCCTTAATTTTTTCAGGGGCCTCCGGCAGTTCCGTTTTCTCCTTCATTTTTCCTGCGTGCTTAGAGATGACGATAACCCTTTGAGCTTCTCATAATCTAGTTCCTCCGTTTCAAGATATTTATTTAAAGCTCGTATAAAGACCAACCTTTCCTTGCTCTCAGGCGGCAAAGTAGTTTCCAGCCCACTACAAACTTCTTTAAGCCTTTCCTCGCTCAAGGTACACAACGCGGCCTGAATTTCGATCTGTAGACCGCCATACTTCAAACAAATAAATCTTTCGTACTCACCAATAGTACAATCAGCCGTCCACAATACAAATGCTGCACTTCACGTCGCAATCCGCCGTCGACCACAACCAACTCGCACTCGACAAATCAACCAAACGTGCCAAACCACTTTGTCCTTCACAATTTCCGGCGGCTCTTCGTCGATGAAAAGCTTCTTTGGTTCGAGTCCTGGCAGGGTCGCCAATGTTACACACTCAAATCAAATCGGAAAACGTTTTATTAAAGCA
>BLFO01004747.1:1024659-1028959 GCA_014634245.1 Montipora cactus | reverse complement strand
ATTGGCCTGTTAGATTGCCCGTTGAGTTCCGGGGTAGTTATCATGAAGTGAGCCATGACTGATTAAAGTGTTTGATTTTAAGCGAGTAGTTTTCTTCAAGCTTTGATTTGATTAAGGAAATAATGCAGTTCACTTTTAAGAACGCTTTTAGCATTTATATTCAACATTTTCGTAATAACCGCTCGTGCGACAGCAAATAATTGTAAATATAACGTTGTAGCTCTCAGCGTTTAAAAAAAAAACTGTTTCGTATATATATATTGTAGTGTACATAAGCAAGTATGTACCCTTTTTACTAAATAATATGTTTGATATCAAAAGAAATGTACTGTGGAATCATTCCCCAGAAGCAGTATGGTAGCTTTAGTAAGTATAGAGTGATTTTACTTTACCCGTGAAACAGAGAATAATAGTTATTGTGTAACACTACCTCCTAATTAGACCTATTGTTTTTCTGTTACTCAGACTATTTACACGAAAACCAACTTTTTGTAAAAATTTCTGACGTTTAGACTAATGAACGAAAAAAAGTATTACAATAACTGTTGTATAATTTATCTCTTCAGTTGTGTCATTATTGTGTGTCAGTTTTTTTCATCCTCGATCTTGTATACACCATGTGATAGGGGCTTTTACCCACAAATAGCGTGTAATATTCCACTATATATTTCACGGGTCAAGTAAAATCACTCTCTTACCTTTATAATGATATTCAATTGCTGTGAACCTTGTGATCGAAAGGCAGAAGAAATGGAAATAAAGGTCTCATGTGAATATGATTGTATACTTTAGTGGTCTGTGTTTATTTCCCTGGGCCTGGGGGTGTAGGGTGGCTGTAGGTAGGGATAGTTTCTGGGGGGAGGTGACAGTAAATCTTCTTCTGCGAAATGTGGGTATTTTGGCTTTTTACAGAGCCTCTTTATAACTGTACACTGGAATAATCATTCGTAAGGCGCGCCTTTGCTGACACTCTAGTTCATCCGAAAAGGATGCTGCCAACCCGTTGCCAAAAACGTAAGTTGCAGTGCCTCTAAAAGCGGTCCACTGCATTTCGGGTCGAAAAAAAGTTTTCCGTGAAACTTTTGTCAGTGAACTATTTTGGGTCATAAGTAAATGTAAAAACTTAAGTTTTTGCAAATGCATCAAATTAATTTTTTGAGAGCTCAAAACAATCATAGCCGGAAAAGGCCTAAATTTGAGTGTTGCAAGGACGGAAAATTGCCTAAATTGACAAGCTCGCTGCTCAAAGACCACCAAACGTAACAAAAAATTGTTATCATCCCTACATTAAGTGATCCCTCAAAGGTAAGAAACGCACGTTACTTTTGATATATTTTGTTTTAGGGGATCCTGAAAATATATCTATTACCACCTGTTATATCACTTTCTGAAAACCTGCGAAAATAGCTTGTCTTCGCTGGCGTTTATTTTTCAAGTCCAGACCCCGCCGCTCAAAACTCCAACTGAATTCTGCTAAGAAAAGGTTACGAAGCATAGAAATGTAAAAACACCTTGCACTTTTTATCTTCCTTTCCCACAGCGACTTCTAACTTTCTGTGCTTTGCGAAGCTCACACTTCATTATGCAAATTAGCTTGTCACGCAAGATTCAAAAAGCTTTAACATTGTTACATTTCACCTTAAGTCTAAAATAAAAATAGGTTCGCCATGCGTACTTGGGGTCTTATGCTTAGTTTAACTCCATTCAGCCCACCATGCGTCTATGCGTGATTGGTTGAAAATTTGCCATAACAATGCAGCAGTGAAATGGGTTCCTTCAGTATGCTTCAAATTTCAGGATCTGTTCAGAATTTTACATCGATGACTTGCCTGCCGCTAATCTTTCTCTTATCGCCATTTGCACAGTTTAGACAACTTTTAGTGCACATTACATCATCTCTATCAGCTATTTACTAGTAACAGAAGCACTAGAATGGCTGAAAAACAAGCGTGGCGCTGTCATTTATTCATACAGTATGATCTTATAAATGATCAAGAGAATGCTGAAATTCGACTAGAATTCTAAGATGAATCATCAGCAGATAAGGTGTTCAAAGAACAAGTACCCTCAAAGCTTGGTGCAAATTCCCAAACTACTGGAAATCACAATCCATCAGCAATAACAATGTATAAACAGCCAAGAGGAATATCTGATGATCAATTACGTCAATCAGTTAGATAATTAAATAATTAAAAATGCAATACAAAGCTTTCAACAGGGTGCTTTCATGGACTAGAAATAAATGAAAACCTCAACAGCCTGAAGTCACAAAATGTTGAACCAGTTTATTTGTTTATAACTGGAGGTGGAGGTGCTGGGAAAAGCCATTTGATTAAAACAATTTACCACACTGTAGTAAAAATCTATAGACATGCTCCAATGAATCCTGACAATCCAAAAGTGTTACTAGCAGCATCTACTGGAGTAGCAGTAATAAACATTGATGGTACACACAGCATTCGCAATACCTAAAAATACAGGTGATGATGTGGGGGAAAATCCAGGTCCTACAATACCGTCGTTTTCATCTAAGCATGGACACGTGACGGGAAAACATGCTCTAAGTGGCTGCAAACGTGACAAGTTTTGTCTTCAGTCATTCGAAGTTTGAGAGATGTTCATGCAAGTTTTCCTAGAATGACGGCAAGACTGGACATCGAAGACTTTTTCTTGGTAATTGACCCTAATCTGATAAAGTGTGCTTCAAATACTTTTGAACTATCGTGCGCAAAAGTTTCAACTGTTTACTTATATAACGGCTGCCAAACTCAAACTTCAAAGAACATGTTTTCCCGTCATGTGTCCACGCTTAGATGAAAACGACGGTATTTGATATCATTGATTCAGCAATGATATTAGTTTGTGGACTAATTCTACTTTGAACAATATTTTGGTTATTGGAAATAATCTATACAGTGCTAAAAGATGTTCTGTGCAAACAAATGACTATTTGCTGTTAACTGATGTTCCAGACATGGTTTCAATATTTGTTAAAGTGTATTCATTACAATATAGTGAGTCATTTACTGGAAGCATGACATCAAACATTGGTCCATATATGTCTCTTAGAAATTCACTTCTAGAAGTATTTTCAATCTCTTAACAGAATTACAATAAGTGTTATTTGTTAACTACTGGCATTAATACACTATACTGTCATGAATACACTTTTACAAATATTGAAACCATGTCTGGAACAACAGTTAACATCAAATAGTCATTTGTTCGCACAGAACATCTTACAGAACTGTATAGATTATTTCCAATAACCAAAATATTGTTCAAACTAGTGTTATCAAAGTAGAATTGTTCAAAGTATAATTATCTTGTATTTGATGGTATATGATAGCAGTAAGTGACATTGCTACACATTGCTTACCAGCATTTACACCAAAACACCAAAGATTGCTTCATTTCCTTGACTAGAGGTTGTTGGATCAATGATATCAAATATTGTAGGACCTGGATTTTCCCCCACATCATTTGCTTGCCTTATAAGCAATGGGATGTAGACATTGTAGCACATCATTTGTGTAAACCAAAACAACACCTCATTACACGACTTGTAATGTCCAACAACTTGTTTTAATGTTGGCAAGTAAAACACATTTAAGCGAAACATCATAAGCATCGTATTCCAAAATCGCCCTCGCACACGTGAAAATGCATCCTTGGCTTTCACAAAATTGTTGTGATAGCCGATCCTTGACCGGTATTGTTCGATTCTTGTTCCCATGATGGCGGTTAGACGCAGACAACAGTAAGAGTTCGAAATGCTATTTTTTGAGAGTGCAAGACTCATTCCATGCAAGTATTTTTTAGAGTACAGTAAGGGGTCCAGTTCTCGGCCGGGCCCAGTTCTCGGCCACTTTCTGTTCAACGTTTATTTTTAGCGCCGCAAATGAATCTGAATAAAAAGCAATAATTTCCAAAGGTAGCTTTACTCCTTGTCTTTCGTCCTGCCGGGTTTTGAGTTTACAGCTACTATATACTGTGAGCAAATCGAGGTGACACGAAGGTAGGAGAATTTGATTTCCACGAAAACGTGTTTGTTTACGGCTACTCGAATTACGTGGTCTAATTCAAGTTTGTATTTTATCCGTATAGGAGGCCCAAATGAGCCAATTCTTGGCATAATGAACGTAGAGTGATAAAGCTTTCTGTTAAATATAAACTTTTCCTGGCCTATTTTATTCTTTTACCTAAATTCACCTCTCAATATTTCCTTAGTACTTCTGCGTATTTGCCTATTCTCGGCCACCCTGCTGGCCGTAGACAACACTAAAAAGTGCTCATAGTT
>BLFO01004747.1:1017159-1019659 GCA_014634245.1 Montipora cactus | reverse complement strand
TATTGCCGGATATAGATAATTCGTGTTCTAGAAATATTTAACAAATAGATTCCATGTTGCCGTAAGTCTGTTCAGTAATAGATCACAGATGACGTCAAAATGTGGTAAGAACAAAATAGTGGCACACGAGGAGATAGCCGAGTGTGTCACTGATGTTCTAACCACATTTTGCGGACGTCTTCTGTGATCTATTACTGAACAGATCCAGAGCAACACGGAATCTATTTGTGTTATCTAGCCAAGAATTAAACTATATTCGTGTGAAAGCTGATGGTGAAGTTCCCAAAGAAATGACCCTGAAGATTTCGGATTTAGTTGATTAATCCTGTTTCTTCATTTCTCAATAGTACGCAATGTAAGTAAGGTATTGCACTGTAACTTCCCTGGTCCCTGAAAAAGCGATAAAATGTCTGTTCCTAACAAATTCGGGACGTAACATCTTCCCAAGCGCAACATGAATTTCCTTACCAGTCACATTAAGAACATCGCTTTCCTCCACAAATGAGTCTTTGAGTGAGAAGGGGTTGGGTAATACTTCGCATTTTTCCCATTTTCTCCCAATTTCTTATTCTTCTCCTCGTTTTTCTGAGGTTGTCTTTTTTGATTTGGGATGCATGGGAAAAACGGATATCACGTTGTCCATTTGTTGTATACCAGAAGCCGACCTGATTTTTTTAGTCAAGATCAACCTTATTTATGAATACATTCGATTTGCTTGCTGAGGTGTAATACAGTATGTATCCTAAAAGCCCGGGGTTAAACTCGAACCCTGCTATAATTGTTATACAATTGTTATGACTACTAGTGACCGACTATTTAAACAATTTACAGTTATTTGCAATAACTGCCACAAGCAACACAATACTTCCTATCCTACGTGTAGCCGTACCCTACCCCCCGAAGGAAAAAACGTTTTTTCCTTCCGTTTTTTCCTTCGGGGGGTAGGGTACGGCTATACGTAGGCAAAATACTGCCGTGAAAGAAATGCCCTGGGTCTTACATGCTTTTTTCGGAAAAGGAACCTAACCAGTCACCCAGTTGCGCGAGGTGAGTATATTTATTTTATAAATCATTAACCATGCATGCCAATAAAAATATATACGTAAATAAATCCATGTATGAACCACAGTTTCTAAGACCCAGGATGACATGCCCAACTGAAATCCCCTTTGGTTTAAGAATGCAGCTGGGTTTGTTGTCGAAATCCTAATCAGTAATTAGTTTGAATCTGTTAGTAACATCAATTTAATAAATTGGACATTTTAGGTTTGCTGAAAATCATCATAAAAGGCGTCAACACACGAAAAACGCAATCTAAAAATTTAATTAAGATGGCAAAAAACGCCATTCTCTATCATAATTGGACTCTGTCGTCATTTTGTTATTCCCGTAGAGAAGTAACTTTTGCTTATTGCAATTGGGTGTACAAATATACCTACCGTAATCGCCACCGTACCCGAGCATATTTCGCACCCGCATTTTTTTTAGATAATCACTATGAAAAAATATATGTACTTATTTGCTCTCTCTCAAATATAATTAATTTTCATTTTAAGGCCTTGTTAAAAAGCTGCGTTAACTCAGCTCGCGTCTTCAACATACTCTCCCTTAACATCCTACGTTTTCTAGGCGTGGCTGCAGCAGTGATGAAACGTGGACGCCTTCAGCTCTGCTTGCATTTGACGACAGCATGCAAGAATTTGGACTGACTCCAGATAATGTTGAAGGTCCAGTCCAAGTTTTCAACTCTTGTATGGACAGCCTTGCCGATGCTGTAAGAAAGCCTAGGATTGATCCTCTTCAATCGCAGGTAGCTTGCTGGGAAAACTGCCGACAGATCAGCAGTTATTCATAAAGCAGAAGAAGGGAAGCGTGTCAGCTGATGCGTGATGTAATAGCGCCAAATGATGGAAAGCAATTACTCCAAGCCATCGTAGAACAACAACAAAATGAGGGGGAAACTGATGGCATGGTGCCGGTATCCAAGCCCTTGTAATTGCGTAACAGAAAGCACCCTTTCTTTGAAAACACAAATTCTGAGTATCTATGCCAATCGATTCACTACAAAAGAGCTTAAAGACATTCATAAGCCATTTGAAAATCTTTCTGATAGACAAAGAAAGCTAGAGCTCAAACGAAGACTGGTATGCCCAGACTATCTGTTGAAAAAGGACCACAGCACAGAATACGTCTGAACCAGCACCAGCTAGACCATTTTTTACAGTTTACAGGCCATGAGGCCATATTACTACCAAGACGTAGCTTACGGTACTCGCAACCTTAAACTTTGAGAGTGGTGAAGAACTTACTATGCCTAATGTCGTTCGCACCGTGGCCCGATGCACGATTATCAACCAATACCTGGCTCATTGCCAACAGACTGGATTTCAATCGATAAGCAGATCCACCATGTGGAGAGTACTTGAAGTTCAGGAAGCCTTGCAGAGAAAATCATTGAGAGGTCTCGATAATACAGCAACTGATGGGGCAGATGGTTTTA
>BLFO01004747.1:999659-1012159 GCA_014634245.1 Montipora cactus | reverse complement strand
AATGAGTGTCTCTATGATAAAATGAGGAGAGACTGGGTTCATCACTTTCAGACATTGACTTTGCGAAGTGAAAGTTCAAGCGGAGCAACAACGGTGGAAAGAGAATCCCTGACAAGTACCTCCCGATTGCAAATGGGATGGGCACTTCAAAAGAAACACGCAAGTGTGAGATTTTCTCAAAAGCTTAGGCAGTATCTGATACAGAAGTTTAACATCGGACAAGACACTGGTAAGAAAGAAGATCCAGCCCAGGTTGCGAAGGACATGCGGACTGCTTCCACATGTTCTATACAACGGAGTGGCTCTCGAAGTGTCAAGTTCAAGGTTTCTTTTCGAGATTGTGTGCAATCATCAAATAGGGAAGTCAGAAGGGTATAGAATTGATGAGTGGAGGTGAGCAAGATACAGACACAGAGGAGGACTATGATTTAGCAGAGGAGTACGCTTGCAAGTTAGACGAGGAGCATTTGAGAGAAACAAGGGATGCTGTCCTGGGCAAAGTAGGCTTTGCGCACCCAGTCTTGCCCGATATTTACGATCTGTGCACGTTTTGCTAAGCTACTAACTTTCAAGGTCAAGATGCTTAGAGAGATCTGTACACATTTCGATCTCCCATTTCGATCCAGAGATACCAAGGCAGTTTTTGGTACAAAAGTGAAGGAAATGGTTTCAGAGTGTAGTTCTAACACCCAACCGTAATGACAGTCAAAGACGCTGTCATTTAAAAAAAAAAGTATGCAAGTGACTACACGTTTTCTTGAAACTTGCTCTTGAAAGGGATTTTTTTTTGTATATATCTGATCTGGGACGAGACTAAGTATTAGTGGTACCTGTAAACGTTTACACCGGATTCCCTGCGAGAAATGGCCCTGCCCCAGGGGCATCGACCTGTTGGATCCAAATGTAGGGAGCATGCGCAACAATTTTGGTTACCTTGCCTATGTATAAAATTGCAACATGACAGAAAATTGTCCTGGTCATGCGCATGCTCCAAACTTGTGACTTCATATGAATCTCGACTCCAGAGCTCTTTTGCGTTTGACTGCCAGAAGCAGCGTAAGCACTGGGGTCGAGAATGGACGTCATATAAAATATGTTATATGTTATATGTTATGTTATATGTATATCATCAAAACGACATTGAACGTCACTTCTCAAGAAAGCGATTGAAACGGATTTTACGACCGCTAAAAACCTTTAGGGTCATTTGGTGTTTTATGTGGCCGTAACGTATTGAAAGCAGTTTCAGAGGTAATAGCGGCACTGCTCCCTAGAGAAAAGGTCAAATTAGCTGCCCCTGAGTTCATATAGCTATTAGGTCACACATTATACACAACCCATCCTCATCCTTGTGTTGAGTTTTTGATCATCCTGATTGAGTGATTTGGTTACGAAAACGTTATTAAATTAAGAATTACTTACTTAGTTAGGAGAACAATAATTGTCCACCAAGTCGATGCTCATTTTGAAGCGGTATTCAAAATGCATCGCAATTCCATTATAACCAAAGAGCAAACAAGGTTTCAGTGTAAGATAATGAGTATTGCTAAAGCGAATACACACCGTACGAACCCGCACACATTGGTTGACTTTGCAGTGTTTGGAGCGGATAAGGAGGTAAAATCTTTGTGGCTTTGTGCAACGCAGCGGAGGTTACGAAGCTCACGATGTTGTCGATTTCAATTACAGCTTTCTGTCAAGATTTGATATCAATTTTTAAGTTTTAACTTCGGCTAAATGGTACGTTTCATTTTAGAAACATCAGTAGAACTCAAACACTAGAAGAGTTTTGTAAACTGACCGCGGCCTCTAATTAAGACTAGGGAGTTTAAGATCTACGACGCGACGGCAACGAAAACGTCACAACTTTTGCATATTTAATGAGCAAAAACAATAGCTTTGCACGCTCTGCACGTGCATTTTTAGTTTTTGTACATTTCTTTCACGTTTTCGGCAAATCTACGACGTGAAATGACCAATTCTCAAGTTTTACGGAGAACGTGAACAAAAGGCAACGAATTTGAATTTTCTGTCGTAGATTCAATACCGCACCTCCTAATTCAGTTCCTGGAAGGTTACACTAGTTTTTAGAAGATAGACAAGCCGACATAACGACGAAAACGATTAATGAACCTGAACTTGCAATTTTAAATGACGTTTTCGTTACCGTCGCGTCGCAGATCTTAAACTCCCTACTATTAGAGGTAATAGACCGTGACTAAATTAGCAGATATTCCGGCCCCGTTTTCCTGACTTTTCCACAAAGCGTCTGGAGATCACTGCTAATAATTAAGCAATGCTACCTATTTAAACCGTTTTTGAGTTTTAGTTTTTGTCGGATTTCTGTATCTTAAATGTGGCATGGTTAATTGAAACAATGTCAGAACGTTTTGAATGAAAACAATCTGAATTAGCGTGACAACCTAATTTGCAAAACGAAGTATGAGCTTCGCAAAGCCCAGAAAGTTCGAAGTCGCTCTATTCTTTCAAACCTTTTTTAGCAGAATTCAGTTGGAGTTTTGAGCGGCCGGGTCTGGACTTGAGAGATAAACGCCAGAGAAGACAAGCTATTTTCGCAGGGTTCTGTTGTTATGTCATAGTTATACACGTCATTGTTATGTGACCGGGTTCGCTCCCTCGTGGGCGGTTTTTCAAGGACTAAAAAAAACATGTTGTTTTGATTTACCTGAGCCGTTTGCTGTGTTCCTGCAATGATAACATGGCGTCAGAATTTAACTGCATTTCTTGAAAGGTGCCGCAAGCTGAATCTGACTCTGAATCCTTAGAAGGTCAAGGTCCGCCTTTCCGAAGTACCTTTCATGGGTCATTTGCTAACTGCTAATTGTATCGTTACAGATCCAAACAAGGTCCGCGCTATTAAGGACATGCCTACCCCAACAGATGTGACATCACTGAAGAAATTTCTTGGCATGGTTAATTATCTTTCAAAGTTCCTTCCAAACCTATCCAGTGTATCGGAACCATTGCGTCGTCTTGAAGCTGAACATGCTGAGTTGTACTGGTTCCCAGTTCATGATGCAGCTGTCCAGAAAATAAAGAGTCTTGTTTGTGATGCTCCGGTGCTCAAGTTTTATGATGTCAGACAAGTCGTTACAGTTGAAGGTGATGCATCGCTATCTGGACTTGGCGCCACCCTACTCCAGGGAGGTCAGCCAGTTGCCTTTGCCTCAAGGGCACTTACTCCAGCCGAAGGCCGCTATGCCCAAATCGAAAAAGAACTTCTCTCAGTAGTTTTTGCATGTGAGAGGTTTGATACCTACCTCTATGGTCGAGACATTGTTCATGTCAAAACAGATCACCAGCCTTTGCAAGCCATCTGCAAGAAAGACCTTGCTTCTGCCCCCAAGCGTCTCCGGCGGATGCTGTTACGCCTTCAGCGATACAATATTGATGTGAAGTACTAGAAGGGAGAGAATATGGTTATGTCTGATCCCCTGTCCAGAGCCTATGTGGACGAACCTTGCTCACAGGCAGAGTATTGCAATGAGGTTGAGGAAATAGTTCTGGTTGATGATCTACCTATCTCCCATACACGCCTTATTGACTTTAGGAAAGTCACTGCCTGTGATGCTGACCTTCAGATCCGGATGTCCACTGTCTTGGAAGGTTGGCCGGCAAGTACTCAAGCCGAAGTAGCCCAAGAAATCAGGCCTTGTTTCTCTTTTAAAGAAGAAATCACTGTTCAAAATGGTTTCCTGTTCAAGGGTCACCGTATCATTGTACCGGCTAGTTTAAGAAAGGAGATGATGGAAAAGGTTCACTCGTCTCACCTGGGTATTGAAGGTTGTAGCCGCCGTGCAAGAGAAGTTTTCTATTGGCCACGGATGAATGCTGAATTGAAAGATTTCATCCTCAAGTGTGATGTCTGTAATTCCTACAAGCCAGAGCAGCCTCGAGAGCCACTGATGCCACTCGAAATTCCATTAAGGCCCTGGAAGAAGGTTGGAACAAACCTGTTACAGTTTATGATGGGCGACAGTACCTGATAACCATCGATTAGTATTCATCGTTTTTTGAAGTTGACAAGTTGAAGACTACATATTCCAGAACAGTCATCAACAAGTTGAAAATGCAGTTTAGCAGTTATGGAATACCGGAGATTGTCATTTCTGACAACGGCCCACAGTACGATTCTGCGGATTTTGCAAAGTTTGCAAAAGACTGGCATTTCCGACACATTACTTCCTCGCCTCATAACCCCCGAAGCAACGGAAAGGCTGAGAGTGCTGTTAAAATCTGTAAAAATATCATGAAGAAGGCAGCTCTTGGAAAGTTTGACCCATATCTTGCCCTTTTAGATCTAGACTACCGCAATACACCTACTGAAATTGGCTCCTCTCCAGCTCAAAGACTGTTCAGCAGAAGAACACGCAGCCTGCTACCGCTAACAGCAAGACTGCTCGAACCAGCAACAGTCCCGCCAATGGATGTGCAGCAAAAGCTAATTGCCTCCAGACAAAAGCAGGCCTACTACTATAATCTTAAAGGACAAGCATTGCCTGAACTACAGCCTGGTCAGACTGTTAGAATGAAGGAGCCGAATGAGAACACCTGGACTGAAGCAGTTTGTAAGAAGATGATCGCACCACGCTCCTATGCTGTTGTATATGGTAACCGTACCTATTGAACAAATCGCAGGCAGCTACGTTTGGTTCCACCTGCAGCAAACCTGTTGGCTAGTTCTGAGCAACCACGTGGTACCAGCAAGGAACAGCAACCTATCCAGTATGCCACACCCCAAGGAAATTCTGGAGAGGCAACTTCTGGTCCAGCTAATCCCAAGCCAACTGCTTTCCCTATGGCGTCTAGTCCTACCGTAACAAGGAGTGGCCGTACAGTTAGACCCCCAGTCCGTTTTCAAGATTACACGTCTTAGATACTTTGCGAACATTGTTGTTTGCGACATTTTTGCTTTTGTTTTTTTTAATACTTCTCGATAGGTTTTCTTTCTTTTATGAAGGGGATGATGTTATGATGTCATAGTTATACACGTCATTGTCATGTGACCGGGTTCGCTCCCTCGCGTGGGCGGTTTTTCATGGACTTAAAAAAACATGTTGTTGTTTTGATTTACCTGAGCCGTTTGCTGTGTTCCTGCAATCATAACAGGACTGGTTTCAAAAAGTGATATAACGGGTGATAATAGATAAGTTTTCAGGATCCCCCAAAACAAAATATATCAAAAGTAACGTGCGTTTCGTACCTTTGAAGGATCACTTAATGTAGGGATAATAACAATTTTTTGTTACGTTTGGTGGTCTTTGAGCAGCGAGCTTGTCAATTTAGGCAATTTTCCGTCCTTGCAACGCTCAAATTTAGGCGTATTCCGGCTATGACTGTTTTGAGCTCTAAAAAACTATTTTGACGCATTTTCAAAAACTGAAATCTTTACATTTACTTATGACCCAAGGTAGTTCACTGACAAAATTTTGAAGGAAAACTTTTTTCCGACCCGAAATGCAGTGGACCGCTTTTAGAGAGACTGTCACTTATGCAGCAAATGTTGACAGTCTCGACTTGAAACTCGATCCGCGATTCTCGATCTTTGGAGAATCGAGGATCGAGTTTCGAGATTAGAGAGTCGAGAATTGAGAATAGAGTTTTCGAGGGTAAAGTCGAAAAGAAATTTCAAGGTGAAAGATAACTTCTCGAAAACGAAATAACGGTGTAGACAAGCGGTCCCCATTAATAACACAACTGACACAGACATATTGAGATATTTCTTCACGCTTGCGTTTATGCTCCCTTTTTTTAAAACATCGCTAATGTTTTATTGACTTCAGCGTTTATAACTGCCGAATTACCTGGATACTATTGATAAACCCTAACTCAGATGCTGAAAAGTCTAGACAACACATTTATAACGAGTCATGGAAGCACACAAACTTTATTTTCTCTCGAATTTTAACGCAATACATGCTACTATCTCCAAGTTCTAAATAAATATTTCAGTAAATCCTAAAATAAAATGAAATTCTCCAATAATTACTACATAGTCAAAGATGAAAAATCAACCGCCATGAAAGGTGGGGCAGCACTGAAAGCCGGAACCCAGAATCGGAAATCGAAAATTCGGAAACCAGAATTGGGAATGCGGAATCCGGAAACCAGTATTATCCACAATCCCGAGAATTACACTAATTTATCCACTGGATAACTCAATTTCTGTTGCTAGTGTTTATCCGCTGGATCGTGATTTATCCAGTGGATAGGGTTATCCATCTTTTGAACCACCGAGGCCCGGTTTCTAGTGCCCGAATCATCAAGTCTTCTTCTTGGAAATCCCTGTGAAAAAATGATCATAATCGAAATTTGTTTATTGTACATGGTAAAGTTTACGTAAAAGTAATAAGTAATAAGTAATAATGTTTGAAATTTATTAAATAAACAAAGTTGTGTTTTACCATCTTTCCTTCCTTGGATTATGTTGTAGTAAGAGTTCATTACCCAAGAGTAAAAATTTGGTATCAGGTTTGTCCCCATCAGCGTCAGAAAAGTGTTTATTTTTAAACCAAGTTTTGCCAGAAATTTAACAATACCAAATTGGCTGAATCAAAAACTTTGGGAATAAAACGTTTTGTTCCAGGTATCTGCATCATCATTTAACTGTGAATGCTATATCATAATGCAAATACAACACAGGGTCTCTCTCCTCATCAGCAAGAAGACCCTGAAATCGAGTAACGCATTCGGGTTAAAATCAGATTCATGCGAATAGCGCCTTTGCACACTCTTTACTTCATCCGAAATCTATGAGGACAAACAATTGCGAGCGTATTCCGATACCGGATGACGGATAAAATACGAAGCTAATCGTAAAATCAACATCTGGGTAAACATTGGAATGACAAAATCAGTAATGTATGTCACTCTTGATATCTCGTACGGAACAAAATGAGACCCATCAGACTGTTACCATGGCAACATTTTTGCCCTTATTATCAATGATATTGGGTGTGTTTTCACGAGCGGCGGAAATCCCGTGAAAACTTTTCTTTTACCAACTCTCTTAAAGTTAAGCAAGTCGGCAAACTTCAAGAGAATTCTCATTAAATTTAAGCCACCAAAAACCAGGTAGCTACTTAATTTAGGGCAATGAGGAGTCGCTTGTGGTTATCCATCTGAAAGGGCTGCCAGCTATGAAATGGCTCTTAAATCTGATCTACAGCGTCCCAACAAACGACAAATGAAATCGATTTCTTCGCCAGACACAACGAGCATTAAAACAGTAATTATAATAAGAAGGACGTGCATACATACGGAAGCCCGCATATGGGACGCACCTTTTTCATTAATTAATCCACATATCACAAAAAGTTGCTCATCTCGCAAAATAAAATGCACTGCAAACAAATTAAATTCTGACTCGTGACATCAAATACAATCCTGGCCCACTCTGCAAAGAAAATGAATCTGCACACTGCAAACAAAATGTCAACGCACCCACCCAAAAATATCCTCACACACTGCAAACAAAATATTATCTTTGGACAATGCAAACAAAGTATCCTTGCAAATTGCAAACAAAAGCTTTGTCGCAGACTGCAAACAAAATAAAACCACCCACTCCCAGAAAAATCCGCGCCGCAAACAAAAGGCTAAGAAATACTGCGCGCGCAAGAACATGCGAAAGACTGGAACCGGATCCAATAAACAGGAAACAAATCTTAGGATTACTTTTGATAGATAACATTTTTCATTCTGAGGGATTACTAGCGGGCATTCTATTTCCTGTTCAAGCATACAACGGCACGGAACGACCTACTAAGGAAAGAGTTTAAAGAAATAGGGGTCACTCTTTCATTTTGCTACAATAATATAAAAAATAAATGTAAGGACTGAACGGTTTAAAAGTGTTTTTGTCAATAGAACTCTACTTAATTTTCGATAATTAGATAATTTTAAACATTTCTAAACAAAACACGTGTTGTTGTGTGGATGGATATGAAAAATTAAAAAAAAAAGTCGTTAAGCACTCTTGTGTTGTTCAGTGATGTTTATCATGTGTACGATTAAGACTATTGTTATTGTTATTATTGTTGTTGTTGTTTTTAAATACGAAACGGACGTACTGTAAAATCCCGACCGAAAACCAGCCAACTAGAGAGCTCCATTCAGCCTGAGAATTGCTTTCCATTTAAGCAATAGAGGAGGTTTTCCGAGTTTCCATAGCCTCATCTAAACACGACGCGGAGTTGGGAGAATTCGAGACAGTTACGCAAACACGAAACGCAGTCGAGGGCTTGCATAACTGTCGAGAAGTCTTCCAACTTCCTGGAAAGTTTAGATGAGGCTATGAAAGCAGGGAAAAAAGTCCTTTATTGCTTTTAGAAAATATTTCTCCAAGATGATTCGACAAATGAAGGAAACAAATGAAGGAAAATTCTTTATTAAAACAGATTTTCTTGATACTCGCTCATATTTCGTACCCGAGAAATCAAAGCGCACTTCCGACAACATATAACCAATCAAAATTCGTGTGGTGTCACAGCCGTGTTTCCATAGGTAAAGTCTGCTTCCAAGCCAAGTGGTCCAACACGCCAGAGCCTATTCCCGGTTTCCGTAGCATGAAGCGACTAGGAGTATTTCGACTCCCCACTGGATGGGATGCTTGTCCATCAGAGGGTTACCCCCAGCATTAAGTTCGCCAGTACCCATTTATATACCAGGGTGGAGAGGGGCATCATGAGAGTAAAGTGTCTTTCCCCAGAACAACACAATGTCCCCGGCCAGGGCACGAACCCGAACCACTCGCTCCTGAGTCGAGTGCACTAACCATGACACAACCGCGCCTCCGCCGTGTTTCCATACTCTCATCTAAACAGAGCTGTTGGCCAATGAGAGTGCGCGTACTATCCCAATTATTTTGTGATTATAATACCAAAGCGTTTGTTCCTTAGTTTATACCAGTTCTCTGGTTTGCAGATTGAAAGAAGCACTATCGAAAGCGTTATACCACGGAATCTCGGTTTTGTAAAATATTTAGCTTCTCCTTTGTCCTAATTCGTCCAAAAAGCCATTTCTATTAGGCAGAGCTCCGTGATCTCAACGTATAACACTTCACAAAGGTCACCTATTTTATCCTCCCTTTATCGTTTAATTTGTGTTATTTTCAAAGCTCGCTGGCTACATAAAAGCCATATTTCTGGGAATCAGAGAACCAAAATAAAACAATCAACAAACTTTTAAAACACATCGCAATGATTGGCTAATGGTCACCTGATTCCAAGAAAAGCTAAAGATAGAAATCACGAGACTTGCAACGTCATAGTCAAAGGCACTCAGTTCGTGAACGAGTAAAGATTAGCAATATGGATATCCCAAAGATGCTTCTCAATCTTCGCGAAGAAGCCTCGTGTCCGGTGTGTCAAGAAATCCTTAGAGACCCAAGATATCTCCCTTGTTTGCACAGTTTCTGTCTGAACTGTTTGATCAACTGGCATCGAGCGAGCGGCGGTGAAGTTAATTTGAGGTGTCCGAAATGCCAAGGCCGTAGTAGAATTCCTACAAGCGATGATTTGAAAGATCTTCCCACAAGCTTTTTTCTCAGCGGCTTTATCGATGCCCTAGCTATTAAAGAATCTAACAAGACGCAAGTAACATGCGGAAACTGCGACAAGAAAAGCTCTAAAACCTCATACTGCTTCGAGTGTTGCAAGTTTTATTGTGATGAGTGTTTAATTGCGCACAACATCATTCGAAGCTACAAAGATCACCGCGTTCTGGCCGTGAAAGATTTTCAAGAAAAAGACTATGAGGTAGTAGTGAAACGACCCGTGTTTTGCTCAAGGAAGGGACATGAGAAAGAAGAGCTAAAGTTCGTTTGCAAAATTTGTCCCGAAAACTCAGTTTGTCAAACTTGTGTCACCTTGAATCACGCTGGACATAAGGTGACATTAATCCACGAGGAAGCCGAAGCTCAAAAGATCGAGTTAGCAGGTCTAATTCAAACGCCAAGAGACAACTTGTACGCAAAGGTGAAGATGGTCATTCAAATTGACGAGGAGTACGCTCAGCTTGTTCAACGAAGCGAAGACATGCTAAGAGACGTCGATGTTTTTGTTGATAATTTAATGAGGAGACTTCACGAGGAAAGGCAAAATATCAAGGCGGCAGTGGAAACCGAAACTAAGAAATCGCTGGAGAGTCTAACGACCAAAAAAACAGTCATTCAGGAGGAAATAAAGAAGATCGAATTAGCGCTGGAAAAAGCTGAGAAACTTCTTACACAAAGCACAGACGACGAGATGGT
The DNA here is from genome assembly GCA_014634245.1 of Montipora cactus. Lineage (NCBI taxonomy): Eukaryota > Metazoa > Cnidaria > Anthozoa > Scleractinia > Acroporidae > Montipora > Montipora cactus. The sequence goes on along the minus strand of BLFO01004747.1, from coordinate 1,001,886 downwards.
TCAGCTAAAGAAACCATTGCAAACCATCCTAGAACGGGTAGGACAAGTGAAACCAGTTGAACGCGACCCTGAAGACCTGTTTGAATTAGTTTTCGTGGAAAATAACAAGATCCTGGAGACAATCAACAGCGAAGGCATTGGTCTTTTGAAATTTCCAATTGATGCAAAGGAATCTGTTGCCGAAGGCAAAGGACTTTGTGAAGGAACTGTTGGGCGTGAAGCTCAATTCAATTTAACGACAAGAAACGCGGCTGGCGAACAATGTTATAATAAGAATGACAATGTAACGGTAGACTTGCGAGACGAGCGAGGGCAGGAATGCATGACCACATTTCTTGTTAATGACAGGAAAGACGGGACCTACAAAATCAGCTATTCTCCCTCATTTGAAGGGAAATGCAATTTGTCAGTTAAGGTAAACGGGCAACATATCCGCGGTAGCCATTTCTGTGTTGTAATTAAATCTTTCAATGTCAAACCGGTTTTATCTTTTGGAAAACAAGGCTGGAATGATGGAATGTTTAGTTATCCTTGGGGGGTAGCAGTAAATTCCAGGAATGAAATCGCAGTCACTTGCCAGCACAAGGTGCAGGTATTTGACTGTAAGGGTAATTTTCTGAGATCCCTTGGTCGTCAGGGTAGCGACAAGGGACAGTTTCAAAACCCTAAAGGAATAGCTTTTGGTAAAGATAGAAAGATTTATGTCGGAGACCACGGGAACCATCGAATTCAAGTTTTTAAGGAGGATGGGAGGTACTTGAGTATGTTTGGTGGGAAAGGATTCCTTGATAGCCAGCTCAACTATCCTCGTGGTTTATCATTAGATTCCAATGGCAATATTATTGTGGTTGATAACGGGAACAAATTCATTAAGATATTTTCCCCTGATGGAATGTTTCTAACAAAGATAGGTGGACCCAGTTCTCTTAGTTCTCCTGTTCATTGTGTTCAGTCTGGTGATTATCTCATTGTGTCAGACTGTGGTGATCATAGTGTGAAAGTATTCACCCGGGAGGGGTACTATAAGTATCAGATTGGCACAAGAGGGAATGGGAATGGAGAGTTCAATAATCCCTATTGTTTGTCAGTGACTAAATCAGGACATTTACTTGTCTGTGATCTAAATAATCACAGAGTGCAAGTCTTTGAACTGAATGGTAAGTTTGTTGGTCAGTTTGGAAAATACGGCAGCAACTTAGGAGACTTTAGGCATCCATCATCAGTAGCGCTCCTCAGTAATGGCCAAATTGTTGTGTCTAACTATGGGAATCATCGCATTCAAATATTTGATGAAGGTTGAGCAGACACTTGCTAAAAGCCAAGTAACAATAATCTAATCTAATCAGAAAACATGAATTTTTAGCAGGATAAATAGCCCACTTTTGATATATTAAAATTCAGTCCTAAACAAATCGCATCATCTCGAGGCTCCGGGCAATAAAGTCAAAAATCCTTATATTTATTCCCCAGAGCCTCGAGATGGTGCCTTTTGTTTGGGTCTGAATATTAGTCTGTTATATTGTCCAGAGAGTTCCGGTGTAGTTATCATAAGCTGAGCCATGACTAATTAAAACTAATTTAAGTGTTTGACTTAAGGCGAGACCAAACGGGAAATGTTTGGCGTTTAAACACCATCAAACATTGTTTTGTCACCAAACATGCTTATGTTGAAGTGAGTGGTCAAACGGTTAAAACATGTTTGATCTAAAGGCACCCGCAAACGAGGAAACGATGTTGCGTAAACATTGCTGCCGAAGCAAATGTTTCCCCGTTTGCGGCCCCAGGGAACATTTGTTGCGGAAAAAAAATGTCTCTGAATTTGTTCAGAAACATTTTGCTTTCTCAGCAAATGTTTACATTGTTTCCGCAACAATGTTTCCTCGTTTGTGGGCGCCTTAACTCAGATCAAACTCCACAAGCAAAGAACTATGGCTCACAAATACGTTAACAATACCTGGATACAATCGGCTGAGCAAGCGTGGTACGCATGCGCGCGCCAAACAAGTTTGATACGGCTGGGCAAGCGAGCAAAAGTTCACCTATCAAACACGAGAACAAAAGTTGTTTGATCGAATGTTTGATAGCCTTCAAATTTTAGCAAACACGAGTCAAACAGCACCGTACAAGGTGGCCAAACGGTAAAATGTTTGGTCACCAAATATGGTTTGATGTTGTATGGACACCAAATATTTCCTGTTTGACCACGCCCTTAGGCGAGTAGTTTATT
>BLFO01004747.1:989659-994659 GCA_014634245.1 Montipora cactus | reverse complement strand
CAGATCGAAATTCTCATTATGTAAACCAATACAGAGCGAACATTAACCGGAGTAACTGCAGAATACCCTGCCGCTTTGAAACTAACCCATAAATGCGTGCATAGCTACGCAGTCGCTTTGTATCAATATATATCAAGTGTCTTCTAAGAGAATACGCGGATACGCAGAGAAAACCAACGCCCATCCCTAAGAAACAGTAAGTAACTTTCTAAGTGGACACGCGGATACACACTGTTGATGTCATGGAGGATTAACTATTATTCGATGAGTTTATCCTAAAGAGACAAAATAGATTTCCCTCCACCTAAATCGTCGAAAGAAACTCCTTGCTCGCCCGAATCCCGTACCTTATGGCGGCGCGCCTTTCAGAGAGCGCAACCATTCTAAAGAAACGGTTTGGTAAAAAAAAAAAATGTATACACAAGTGTTATCAAGGGCAAACGGGAACTTTTTTATTCTTCTTTTTCTTTTGTTTTCTTTTATTTTTAACGGGATTCGACCCATACTTTGCTATTCTAGGCACTGTTACAGGACGTTCCTGCAATTTTGAAACTTCTTGTTTCTTGCTTCCTTTTCGAAGCTTTTTCTTCAAAGTGACATGTGCAATATCTGACTCAAATTTGTTGCTTCTTGGTGGTGACACCATATCTTTGATTTTCCCTGTTGATTTTGTACACGCAATATTCTCCAAATCATCGCTCTTTAGCTTCCTCTTTCTACCTTTGAAGGAGTCTCTACATAATGTGGCTTCGTTATCCATTTTGATGTCCTTTCTGACAAACAGTGCAACGAAAAATCCGTTGGTATAATCTTCAGTTGGTGAGGCACGAATGCACTTCTCGGCTGTGAGAATTAAAAAAAAGATTATGTGTCGAACACGCACTAGAATCATACTTTCTGTCAATTACACTGCAAGTCTCGCGAGGTAAAAATATAATAGGCCATTTCCGAGTTCGTGTTTGTCTCGGTTTCGAAGCGAGTCTTGGTGCTCAACTATTGAAATGGAAATGAGTTTGATTTGCATGAGAATAAGCAACTCATTTCCACTTGAATGGTTGAGCACCAGGACTCGCTTTGAAACTGAGGAATGCAGCAACTCGGAAATGGGCTATTTATTTCATGTAGTTCAGTTCTTCGGGGTTCACGTGTGTTGAGTGCTTTTTTACGTGGTTTGGGCGGACCATCCTGGTCACAGCCAGAAAAATGTTGATGATATGTGCCGAGAGAATTGTGCTTCTAAACTTTGTTACTCCTTTGCCGATTTTGAACGCGAAAAGACATGAAATAGTTTCGTAGTGAGATGAATAACGCGAACTTGCATGTATTTTTAAATGAAGTCCTCGCAGCCGTCGTCGTCCTCGTTTCGTAACCTCCCTAAATTTCGTGATTTTTCACGTCGTTTATTAAGCCGAGTACCGCAAAAGTAGGGGCTAAAATGCGTGCCACACGTGCAGCACGATCATTTTCCCCTTTTAATCGATGACATTGGCCGTGTATTCACGACACCTGTTGTCTCGCTTAACATTCCTGAAAGTGGTTAAATGATATGTGTTTCCAAGGGTAAGATTAAATGAGAGAGCACGTGCCAATACAAGAATAGAAATAGTAAAAATGGCACGCCTATGTCTTTCCGATTTGAACAACCGCAAGCGACTTCTGACTGGCCGAAAGTAATTGCCAACTCGCTTAAACTACCTTGGTTTGGTGGCTTAAATTTAATGAGAATTCTATTGAAATTTGCTGACTCGCTTACCTTTAAACGAGTGGGGAAGGAAACTGTTTTCAAGGAATTTTCGATTGTCACTCGCTAAGCGACCTGAAAAACCGTTCGTGAAAACACAGCTATTATTTTTTTGTGCCAATGTCGTTTCTTAAATTCGCTCATGATTTAAACCGTCAAACCAAGAAATATGACTGGTTCTCGTTCAAACCTACCTCCTTGAAACACAGCTTTTCCACGGTGAGTCCAAGATGGAAGACAATGCTCCAGAGTGAAGCTATCACTGTTCGCTTTCAAAGCCGCTTGAACCACATCCTCGCTTTCCTTAAATTTGTACAGTGAACAAGGAAATAAAAAAAAGAAGTAGAGTTAGACGAAAATCCCCACTACTTTAAAATCGAAGATGCAGCTCTTTTTCGATAGTGACTTGGGGACACTCGAACAAGACTCTGGCGACGAATGTTCCGAATATACAGTTAGGGTACAAATTGTAAAAATGGAGCAAATTTGCACCCCGGTGCATGAAACGAAGGGATGGTTTCTTCCATGGTGCGTCGGGAATACTCGGAAAAAATTCGAATGCTCCTCGGTTGGGGTCGACCTTCCGTCGTACAGAGCTTCTGACAGGGTACGCGGGTGCAGGACCACACAATTCTATCAAACCCGCCCAACAATGCACAATTGCTAAAAATCCTGCACAATTCTGAGTGAAATGCTTAGAGTTTTTATAACTACACGTTTTACTTTTTGTAAACAAGATTGAAACTTTTTCAAGCGATTTTCAGGCCATTTTCTTTCCGAAAATACCTTGTCGAACATTGATAAAAAAAAAAGAAAAAGATGTATACAAGGTGTTCTTTGTAGCTCTGCGTGGTCCCGTGCTTTAGCTCGGTTCCATTTCATTGGCGGATCGAAACAGTCGCTCTTATCTCCTCTGGCGTTTCTGCAATGCCCAAAAACACTAGAACTTCTTCAATTTTAGACACGAGGAAAAAAGCAAGCTACGTTATTCACGATGTATGTCAATTCCTTCTGAAGGAATCTGGAAGGCGAGCTTCGTAGTTGTTTACCTCAACATTTTATTCCAACAAATAAGATTTTCTTTTGTCTTTTACTTTCCTCTTCTGCACTCCTTTCATCCATGGCTTCCGTAACAACTTTGTTTCCACGCCTCCAGGGTACAAGGAGGAATTTCAATGTCAATCATTCTCGAAACATAAGTGAACTTAAGCCGTTCAAAACAGGAGTGACGCCAGTGGTTCAAACTTTGTCGCCACAACAATAACCGTAAAAATCAATTTTGGAGTTTAAAGTGTGTTATAAAACATTCAACTTTTTTATCTGAAATAAAACAACTGGATATGATCGACCTTTCTTGCTCTTATTCCCGTTGCGGTTGCGGTTCCGGTATCGGATTCCAGATCCGGTTCCAGATTCCATCTTTTCCAAACGCCCAAGAAAGAGCGTATGTTTATGCCAAACGAACTGTGTAGGTATTTTATTTTGTTCTGTCATTTTCGATTATTTTTCGAATGTTAAACAAGGTGATTCCTAAGTCGCACGCTTGTACAGCGAGTAGACAGTTTTGACTCGTTTATATTTCAACAACTTCGTGTAAATTGTCGCTGTTATACTTTTGAACTGCACACCAGGCTTTAGCGTTTAATTTATAACACAAATTGTGAAGTATATTTATAGCGCTGGTGAAATAAAAGAGACATTCTATCAAGAAAACGTAGAGTGTGGTGTATTTTTTATGATAGCGTATGTTCTGAAGAGGCAACAATAGCTACTAACGAAATCTTCTTTTTTGCGACCTTCAATCGCCCCTTAGCCTGCGTCGCAGACGTAATCTTACAAAGGTTAGTAACGTGTGCGAAGTAGCGCCGGGATCCTTGTTATGGACCCCCAACGGACTCAAGCGGACATGCGTTTCCAATTTCCTTTTAACCTGATTGGCTATTACCAGCCTTGTGCGCCAATTGATGGCGTATCGAACAATTGATTTTTTAAGGTGATTCCTCAGTATTGCAATGCGCATCCTGACTGCGCATTTGGTGTGTTAATAATTATTTATAAACTGGTCAAATTTGCAAAATTGTAAATATGGCGTAAGTGGATCATACACGATGAAACAGTTCTCAAAACACGTGAGAGAAGTTGTCAATGACCCATAACTCTTTGCGAATAAGCGCGCGCATTCCGAGAACTTGGCGAGTTTTATTGTTTCGATCTACGATAATCGAGATAGACAGGTACGATGGTGTTTTACTCTTAAACGAGCACGGTGACCTATATTTTCTATTGCATAGTTTTGGTGTACAAATTATCCCCTTTAAATAAAAAATTAAAGTAAAAATTTTTATTGGAAAGAAAAAAAGATAGAGCTAAAAACGTACACAGAGCCCCTTACCCAGGAATGTAAATTACGATCTTGAAAACAACGACTCGAGAAACGTTTTGAGTCGACGTCGTTTTAAGGTGAGTGATATTCCCATAAACTATATGACAAAGTGTTCCATATGCTCTGGACGTTCTATCTATCATGTGCTTTTTCAAGTGTTACTTTAAAAACCCTCTCGTTTAGCTACCGCAAAATGTACCCTAAGGCGATGAAATAACGGGCGTGTTTAGTATCAGTACAGACATCAATGGCGTAAGATTGTACCATTATATCTCTTAAGCAAGCACGGTGACATCATTTTTATTGTAGTTCTCAAAACAGGGATTAGTAGGGAATATTCAAGGAATTTGAACCTGACAAAGTTTCTATGGAAACTAAAGAGTCAAGTGTGTTGTAGCTAAGAATTCACTTCTTGTTGTCCTGGGAACGAATCTCACTAAGTGATATTTCACCTGGCTCCAAATTAAGGCCACAAGACTGAGAGTGTTCCTGGTTTGCTTGCTTCAGTCAACTTTTATCTCGTTTATTTTCGTACTTAACAATTTAACTCATACCTCTTGATGAACAGAGCATGTTGAATACACGACTCTCTTTACCAAAGGAAAGGACAACGCATGGTTCAAGACTGATAACTGAAACGTGGCCAGAGATTCAAGTCTCTTCTACAGAGGAAGCGAAAGAAGGAATCAAATACAAAGAAACTATAACAAGAGGCAGTTGGCTAGTGCGCGGCTTTCGGAGCGAGAGGTCCCCGGTTCGATCCTCGGTGACTTAAACGTCCCTTTTGGAGTTTCCTCTGATCCGTGTAGCTATAGCTTCAAATGGGGTAAAGGGCGCACCGTTGGCTTCCATTGATACCAGCCGTGTAGCTGAAGG
>BLFO01004747.1:931632-961632 GCA_014634245.1 Montipora cactus | reverse complement strand
TCCGTCTGTGTGACAAGTCTGTGTGACAAATTTAGTTTTCGCGTCTGTGTGACCCAAGTTTAGTTTTCGCGTCTCTGTTAAAAGTTTAATCTTTTGAGTTTCTGTTACGAGTTTAGTTTTTTTGCGTCTTGTGTGACAAGTTTGGTCTTCGCGTCTGTGTGACAAGATTTTTCACCTGCGTGTGGAGCTTTCACTTTTTTCTCATTGTTTCCTTATCCCTTCGTAGGGTTATGAGGACCTTCGCCAAACAGTAGAGTCTTTGCAATCGGCCCTTATGTTTCTAAAGTTATTCAGTCCTTGGAATCAGTTAGACTCCTCGCCTGTCGTCCTGCCGCGCTTCTCGATCCTTTCGCCCTCCTTGCGGCCTTGGAACAACTGACAGACCACGCTAGGGACGCGAACCACCCTCAACGCAAAGTTTGNNNNCCCCCCCCCCCCCCCCCGCAAACTCCAACTCACTTGCTGAAGTGGTGCTGCAACTCCTTGGGGATAAGGAGGAAAGAGATGTGACTTCCCAGATCCGAAAGATTTTAAGGTCACTCTTTTCCTAAAGGTTCAGCTCCAGGACAGGCCTTCGATTTTTGGGGAGACAATTCTGGCGCCCCGCGCCAGGGCCCCTATCCCGGAAGTTCATTTGGTCGCAGTGGACGTCTCACGCCACAGTACTACCGGCCCAGAACCTTTACTCGGCGCTTTTTTAATTGCAGAAAAGTTGTGGTCATTTTGCTAGGAATTGCCGATTGTTCTCCGAAGCTGTTAAAAAGTGACGTTTCTTTGCTATATATTGGAGTTTCGGTGCCTTTGATCGTTTGCCTTGTTATTTATCTCGGTGTTCTTCTGTATTGAAGTCCACGCCACATTAAATTTTGCTTTGTCTATTACTTTGTGTTTGTTTCGCTTGTCTTTTTTCTTTCTAAGCTAACCACTGGTATCCCGTCGAAGGGGTCTTCTTACGCCCTTAATTGCTCTGTCCTTGGACAGGGTATTTCGGGGCTGCTTCGCGGTTGGCTTTTCCCCTCTTCTATATCGTGTTTCATTGGCGCTTTTTTCGTTGTCCTTTTTGTTTTAGACGCCCCCGTGCAAGAAACCTCGTTATGAGTTTCGCCCGGACGAAGTCTCTTCAAATTTTGTTCACCAGTGGTGCAATTGGAAAGAGGAAAAGCCTCGCGTTGCAGGCCCGAACCCCTCACCCTACATGGTTTCCAAGGTTGTAAAGTTTGCAATAAAGCTTTTTGAGTTATGGGGAGAGTTACGGTCATCCGTGTATTTTGTTGGGACCTTACCACCCTGCCTGGCTTTCGGGAGTAGCAGCCCTGAGTTTATTCTGGTAGTTGCACCAGATCGAAATTCTCACATGTAAACCAATACAGAGCGAACATTAACCGGAGTAACTGCAGAATACCCTGTCGCTTTGAAAGTAACCCATAGATGCGTGCATAGCTACGCAGTCGCTTTGTATCAATATATATCAAGTGTCTTCTAAGAGAATAATTGGATAAATTTAACCCTAACCCACATAACTCCGGTACTCTATGAGTTACACTGGCTACCAGTACAAGCGCGCATTCAATTTAAGATTCTGCTATTAGCTTTCAAAGCCATTCATGGCCACGCGCCTAGTTACATCAGCAATCTTTTATCTATTAAATGCAAGCCCTCGTATAATCTTAGATCCAACTCAGTCATTGTGTTGAACCCACCAAGTGGGAAGATGCTTGTAACCTTGGGTTGGCGCGCATTCCAGGCACCAGTACTGCATTTGTGGAATGAGCTCCCATCACAATTAGCTACTATTCAATCTGTAGATGTTTTCAAGAAGTCAATTAAGTCATTCCTTTTTAAACAATTTTTCCTTGATTAGCAGTTAAATATATGAATGTTATATTGCCATTTAGACTTGTGATCATCTTTTCAATTGTATTACTTTTAAGTTTTTAACTTATCATAAATATCCTAATTATTTTATTTGTTGATTTTATAGATCTTATTATGTAAAGCGCTATTGATCTTGTAATTGTAAATAGCGCTATATAAGCAATAATTTATTATTATTATTATTATTATTATTATTATTATTATTATTATTATTATTATTATTATTATAAAGCCAACGCCCATCCCTAAGAAACAGTAAGTAAGTTTCTAAGTGGACACGCGGATACACACTGTTGATGTCATGGAGGATTAACTATTATTCGATGAGTTTATTCTAAAGAGACAAAATAAATTTCCCTCCACCTAAATCGTCAAAAGAAACGCCTTACTCGCCCCAATCCCTCACCTTATGGCGGCGCGCCTTTCAGAGAGCGCAACCGTTCTAAAGAAACGGTTCGGTAAAAAAAAAAATGTATACACAAGTGTTATCAAGGGCAAACACGAACTTTTTTATTGTTCTTTTTCTTTTGTTTTCTTTTATTTTTAACGGGATTCGACCCATACTTTGCTATTCTAGGCACTGTTACAGGACGTTCCTGCAATTTTGAAACTTCTTGTTTCTTGCTTCCTTTTCGAAGCTTTTTCTTCAAAGTGACATGCGCAATATCTGACTCAAATTTGTTGCTTCTTGGTGGTGACACCATATCTTTGATTTTCCCTGTTGATTTTGTAGACGTAATATTCTCCAAATCATCGCTCTTTAGCTTCCTCTTTCTACCTTTGAAGGAGTCTCTACATAATGTGGCTTCGTTATCCATTTTGATGTCCTTTCTGACAAACAGTGCAACGAAAAATCCGTTGGTATAATCTTCAGTTGGTGAGGCACGAATGCACTTCTCGGCTGTGAGAATTAAAAAAAAGATTATGTGTCGAACATGCACTAGAACCATACTTTCTGTCAATTACACTGCAAGTCTCGCGAGGTAAAAATATAATTTATTTCCTGTAGTTCAGTTCTCTGGGGTTCACGCGTGTTGAGTGCTTTTTTAGGTGGTTTGGGCGGACCATCCCGGTCACAGCCAGAAAAATGTTGATGATACGTGCCGAGAGAATTGTGCTTCTAAACTTTGTTACTCGTTTGCCGAAATCTCGAATCGATCTCGTCGAAATGGACTTACAATACGGGAAATGAGAACTCTAGAAATAAAAAATTAAAAGACAATTTCTGGCGAATCATGATGTTGGCAGCCAATTGGTTAATTTTACGTGGTAAATTTGTTCGGTCTGGATTCAGAGCATCACGTTGCAAACGACCTCAACTTGTTTCACAGTCCCAGCGCGCTCAATTTGGAACTTTGCAATCTGTGACGACGACGTCGACGAAACGACACCGCAAAATATAACTTTGCACTTCTATCGTAAGTCTTTCACGATTATTCTGTCTTGTTCACGTCGTATATCGTGGGCAACGTATCCTAAAAATAAACTGGTATAAGCGGGTTCAGAGTAAAAATAAAGAATAAAGGTTCACATTTGTATGCTGATGTTGTCGTCGCAGCATCAAAAGGGAGCTTAAGATCTACGACGACGACGTCGACGAAAACGCCAGAACGCAATTATATCATTGGTTAAAAGAGCACATGCAGCACGGATTTTAGTTCATATTTTTGCGGTTCTCTGCGTGACGACGACGTGAAATCACTAAAGTTTAGGTTTTGACGACAACGTGAGTATGCAACAGAGAATCTTCCATGCTTTATGTTCAGTATGAAACCGCTCGTACCAATTTATTTTTAGGATACTTCGACCACATTGTACGAAGTGAGCGAGATGGAATAATCGCGAAAGACTTTTACTAGAGCAAAATATAACTTTGCATGCACTTCTATCATTATTCTATCTTGTTCACGTCGTATATCGTGGGTAACGTATCCTAAAAATAAACTGGTATGAGCGGCAACGACGACGCTACAAAACAATAGGTTTAGTGAGCAAAAACAATGGCTTTGTACGCTCTGCACGTGCGTTTTACATTTTCGGTACATTTCTATGCCGTCATCTCCTAAATGACGACGTGATATGACCAAATTCAAGGTTCTGTGGAGGACGTTAGCACATGACGATGAATTTTTAGTTCTCTCTCTACGCTTCCAACCCCTCTCATACCAGTTTAATTCCTCGACAGTTACTGCACATTTTTAACGCGAAACGACATGAAATAGTTTCGTAGTGATATGAATAATGCGAACTTGTATTTTTAAATGAAGTCCTCGTAGCCGTCGTCGTCGTAAGCTCCCTAAATTTGGTGATTTTTCACGTCGTTGTTAATCCGAGTACCGCAAAAGTAGGTGCTAAAATGCGTGCCACACGTGCAGCGCGATCATTTTCCCCTTTTAATCGATGACATTGGCCGTGTTTTCACGACACCTGTTGTCTCGCTTAACATTCCTGAAAGTGGTTAAAATGATATGTGTTTCCAAGGGTAAGATTAAATGAGAGAGCACGTGCCAATACAATAATAGAAATAGTAAAAATGGCACGCCTAGGTCTTTCCGATTTGAAAAACCGCAAGCGACTCCTGATTGGCCGAAAGTAATTGCCAACTCGATTAAACTATCTCCAGGTGATCTGGTGACGTAATTTGGAGGAATGGGAAGACAAATTTTAACGCCGTATCCCACAACCGCGCGCGGCCTTAGGTTTTGTTTCCAAGAATTTCCTGCAGTATTTCCATCGCCAAAACTCAACAGATGATTCCGTGTCTCCCACAATGAACATTCAAGTGGAAACTGCCGAGATCTAACCTAGCCTCTGCCATGTTGAATTCGGAAATAACATTCAAGGCCGCGCGCGATTGTGGGATACGGCGCTAAAATTTTTCTCCCCAGTCCTCCGAATTACGTAACCAGACAACCTGGCTGATTTGGTGGCTTAAATTTAATGAGAATTCTATTGAAATTTGCCGACTCGCGCTTAACTTTAAATGAGTGGGGAAATAAACTGTTTTCAAGGAATTTTTGGTTGCACTCGCTAAGCGACCTGAAAACACGGCCATTATTGCTTTGTGGCGTTGTCGTTTCTTTAGGTCGCTCATGATTTAATTTCATCAGTCAAACCGAGAAATATGACTGGCTCTCGTTCAAACCTACCTCCTTGAAACACAGCTTTTCCACGGTGAGTCCAAGAAGGAAGACAATGCTCCAGAGTAAAGCTATCACTGTTCGCTTTCAAAGCCGCTTGAACCACATCCTCGTTTTCCTTAAATTTGTACAGTGGACGAGGAAATAAAAAGAAGTAGAGTTAGAGAAAATCCCCACTACTTTAAAAATAAATAATGATTGACGCGCATGTGTGCGTAGCGGACAAGACGCTTATTTCGAAGCTCTTCACTCTGATCAGTTTTTTAGTTTGAACATTGCTGAAACCTTGACCAAAATGGTAAAAGACACAGTCCAGTCATTGAAACTGGAAAATGACAAGCTAAAAGATAAAATTCAAGAAATTTTTGGTGAATTACAAAACCTACGTGACGAAGTTAAGTGATTCCTAAGTCACAAGCTTGTACAGCGAGTAGACAGTTTTGACTCATTTATATTTCAACAACTTCGTGTAAATTGTCGCTGTTATATTTTTAAACTGCACACCGGCCTTTAGAGTTTAATTTATAACACAAATTGTGAAGTATATTTTTAGCGCCGGTGAAAATAAAAGAGACATTTTATCAAGAAAACGTAGAGTGTGGTGTATTTTTTATGATAGCGTATGTTCTGTAGAAACAACTTTAGCTACTAACGAAATCTTTTTTTTGCGAACTTCAATCGCTCCTTAGCCTGCGTCGCAGACGTAATCTAACAAAGGTTAGTGACGTATGCGAAGCAGCGCCGGGGTCCTTGTTATGGACCCCCAACGGACTCAAGCTGACATGCGTTTCCAATTTCCTTTTAACCTGATTGGCTATTACCAGTCTTGTGCGCCAATTGATGGCGTATCGAACGATTGATTTTTTAAGGTGATTCCTCAGTATTGTAATGCGCATCCTGACTGCGCATTTGGTGTGTTCATATTTATAAACTCCTCAAATTTGCAAAATTGTAAATATGGCGCAAGTCGATCATACACGCTGAAACATTTCTCAAAACACGTGAGAGAAGTTGTCAATGACCCATAACTCTTTGCGAATAAGCGCGCGCATTCCGAGAACTTGGCGAGTTTTATTGTTTCGATCTACGATAATCGAAATAGACAGGTACGATGGTGTTTTACTCTTAAACGAGCACGGTGACCTATATTTTATAATGCATAGTTTTGGTGTACAAATTATCCCCTTTAAATAAAAAATTAAAGTAAAACTTTTTATTGGAAGGAAAAAGAGATAGAGCTAAAAACGTACACAGAGCCCCTTACCCAGGAATGTAAATTACGATCTTGAAAACAACGACTCGAGAAACGTTTTGAGTCGACGTCGTTTTAAGGTGAGTGATATTCCCATAAACTATATAAGAAAGTGTTCCATATGCTCTGGACGTTCTATCTATCATGTGCTTTTTCAAGCGTTACTTTAAAAACCCTCTCGTTTAGCTACCGCAAAATGTACCCTAAGGCGATGAAATAACGCGCGTGTTTAGTATCAGTACAGACCTCAATGGGGTAAGATTGTACCATTATATCTCTTAAGCAAGCACGGTGACTTATCATTTTTATTGTAGTTCTCAAAACAGGTATTAGTAGGGAATATTCAAGGAATTTGAACCTGGCAAAACCTCTATGGAAACTAAAGAATCAAGTGTGTTGTAGCTAAGAATTCACTTCTTGTTGTCTTGGCAACGAATCTCACTAAGTGATATTTCACTTGGCTCCAAATTAAGGCCACAAGACTGAGAGTGTTCCTGGTTTGCTTGCTTCAGTCAACTTTTATTTCGTTTATTTTCGTACTTAACAATTTAACTCATACCTCTTGATGAACAGAGCATGTTGAATACACGACTCTCTTTACCAAAGGAAAGGACAACGCATGGTTCAAGACTGATAACTGAAACGTGGCCAGAGATTCAAGTCTCTTCTACAGAGGAAGCGAAAGAGAAAATCAAATACAAAGAAACTATAACAAGAGGCAAGAAAACAGTGGAGAAAATATTGCAATGGAGAAGAATGAAAAATTCAGGACTTCAACGGGGTTTGAGCCTGTAACCTCGCGATGCGGGTGCAACGCTCTAACCAACTGAGCTACGAAGCCACTGGTATTGAGAGCTTGTCATTTGGGGGTTTAAATGTTCCTGTGTCGGAATAAATCAACGAACGAAATGATATATGAAATCAATCATATATTGAAATGCGGATATGAAATCAAGTGAGGCTATGATCCTCGCAGTTACGACCGCAATTTTAGCAATTGCATAGCTTCACTTGAATGCATATCCGCAGTTCATTATATGATTCATTTCATATATTATTTCGATTGTTGACAATAGCAGTAATCAAAGATTCATGATCATAACGCAAAGCAAGAACACTAAATTGAGTGCAAAGTGCTGGAAAACGAATCCCAAAAATGTAAGAAAATGAAAGAGAAAGTAGCAATTGCCATCCCATTTTTAATCCAATCACCCAATGTAGCTTTGGAAAACACAACTAACATTCGCTACATTACATTTGACACTCTATGGAAAACCTCTTTTTTTAGCCAGCGCATTTGGCAGAACATTAAGCCTTACTCACAAATAAGGCTGAGTATGTACCTTTTTCTCAGCTGTTTCTTGTTCCTCATCTACAAGTCTATCCATTCTGGTCGTGATACCAGACCCACTGCAAGATGGATCAACCACAATGTACTCAACTTTGCTGTATTTCTCGTCAAAGGGATCAACCTGACACATTCCAAATTAAAGGATTTGACGAGAACATGGGCATACAGTGAATCAACTAACCGAGTTCGAGGTCCATACTGTAAAATTACGGACTGCTTCGCGCTTAGGTCATATATCGACGAGAAAATGCAAGAAGCCGTAATTTTACAGTACCGACCACGAAAATGAGGTTAGTAAGATGTATATCTCTCTGGTTATGTATGGTAATCTGAGCCGTGAGGGAAAGGAAACTAGTTTTAATAGCCAATCACAGGGCACGTACTATCTGAGAGATATAATAAAAATGGATTATTGTACAACGTGATTAAGATGGAATAATTTTGAAATCCTCACAATTAGCATAAAGTTATAAACCTTGAAGTGGTCTTCTGTAGATATTACTTTTACTCAAAATGGCTAATATAAACTTTATTCCTGGTATTGTCGTTGCAATTGACAAGTGTTTTAGATTTTAACTCCCTTCTACAGAGAGTTCACTTAACAGAGAGACACTAACTTAATAACAACCTTCAGAAAACTACAGTTTGTCGTTGTAACACAGTCTACTCCAGCTGTTTTCATCAGCTTTTTCATTACTGATAGCCTCTTCTTGTCAGTGTCAAATCCAAATATTTTTCTGTAGGAAGGAAATGATGGTTGACAGAGCATTCAAAATACGAGCATCTGAAAAGAAGATTCATCTTAACTCCAATATACAATCCCATGTAAAACATGAAAAGAAGAGAAGCTGTCAAGTTTCGGACAAGTTGATGGAAAGAGGAAAGGATACATATTTTGTAACGTTTCGCTAATGACACGGGAGTGCATTCATTATGTATGATTCATGTTAACTGCAGAAGTATTTTAGGCGTGTTTGTTGATGTTGAATCCCTCGGGGCTACTAGGCTATGAAAGAGCCATTTGAAGGCATCTCTTTCAACTTTGCTTTATTGTTTTTCCACTGCTATATTTTCCTTATGGTGATAATGTAAACGCTCGCTGTATCATGTATCATTCAATAAACGAGATGCCCGCCCCTGATGCTGTGTTTGTGTTTATTAAGATTAGTTACAAAATATTTTATAACCGTTTCAAGGTGATTAGAGTATAAAATATAATTTTGAATCATAGTCAATGAAAAAAAGGAAATATTAAACTGTTAAATTTTGAAGACACTATTAAAGGCTGAGAAAGAGAGAGAGAGTGAATAAGTCATGGGGTTCCCCAACATAAGAAATATTAATAAATAATACTTAAATTGATTGACTGATCATACCCTTTATTGCTCATTATGCTTGCTACATGGCTACTTTTGTTCCCTGGGGCTGCGCAGGCATCTATCACATGAGAACCAGGGGGAGGTAGCAAGACATGAGCTGGAATACAGCTGGCCTATACAGAAAATATTCAAAGAATGGTGAGATTCCAATACTCATTACCATCACTGGATGTGATCTTGTTGAAAGCAGGCGACAAGGGTATTCTGACCTTAAATTATGTATCATTGAAAATTAAAGGATGTACTGTAATGGGCTTCCTGCATAGAAAAAATTATTGACAAAGGAATTGAACAATAGTACATTATATGTGTGTGGCAGACATACACGTCAGGTGTACTGTACCTGTATGCTGTAGTGACCTTGATTTAATGGAAAGTTCTATAGCATTCCGTTTAGGATATACCACGGCAAATAGTGGCTAAATTCCTCTTCTGGATAGATCCCTGGACATTGGAGAGACAGACGAGGAGATGGACATGAACGCCTCATGCATAACCAATAAAACTGCAAGCTACCGGTAATTGAATTGTTAAATGATGTACAATGCTGGTGTCCGACTTTTTCTAATTAAATTTGCCTCAGAAAAAACAATAATTGTTTATTGAAGATTTACAAAGTATTACACAACACATGTTTGTTTAAGAACATTGTTTTGCCTTTCAAAGACATTTCATAACTATAACAGAAATGAGTGGGTTTATTTGGACGGATGGTCTTGTAACACGGGATTGCTCGTTTGTGGCAGAATAAATTCGGTTCAGCTTTGTTTTTCTATTTTTGAGTTCTTATTCTTAATAGCCATCACTACAAACAGGATGAAACTTCATGTTAACAGTTGTACCTTGTCTTGAAGGAGGATTTCTCCACTGACATACAAAGGATGATCATGGAGATCAGTGCCAGAAGGGAAAACCAGTACATCTGAAAAGTGTTCATCACACAAGAACTGCTTAGTGTGTATGGCTTTGCTCTACAAGCAAAAGGAAAGAAAGTTCTCAAGAAAGCCACATGGAAAAATCCAGCAGCATAAGGGAATATATATGGATTAAATGAATTCCCTTGAATATTGATACTAAAATAACCGTATCCGATTCTACAATGCAGCTGGGAGATCTGCCACGAAAAGTAGGGTACCTGAAAACGTTTTTCATATGCAAAACAATATTATTGTGGGATTTTGAAAATAACCTACAATCTTGGACAAAAAGGGTTGAGAATATTAAAAACAGGGGTTATTTTGCGCACTACGTCCTCAATATCGCACATTATTAGCGATCCCCCTCCCCCCTACAACCAATGTTGATAAGCCCAGGTTCGACATGCCTTGTTTCGTCTAGCAACATTGATCAGGGGGGGTGGGGGCAAAAAGAAAGCTTATTTTTCATACTCGTGATCGGAGTTTAGTCCAAAAGGAGAGTTTTCTCAACAATTTTGTCCAAGATTGTAGACTTTCGTTTAAAGTGCCTATCACCTCAAATCACATTTCCACTTTAATAATTCTCCGAAATCATCCCAAATACATTGTCAGTGTTGTTTTAGGAACCTTTTGATTGAAAGTTCACTTTTTTGTTGGCTTTGAAAGATGAGAGACGTGGTCATTCTTTGATCAATAACCAAGCAATGAAGTCAGGGAAATGGTTAAAGGGTTTTTGAGTGGAGCTAGACCTTGCTAAGAAAAATGTGGAGAGGGTTGTCAATGGAATTGTACCTGTACCTGAGTGACAAAAGATGCTACATTAGTTTGATTAGCTTGCTCATAACCACTTTCTTTGAAATGTTGGATTGCATGTTCCATGGAGGTCTTTATTGTGTTAACTCTGACATAACGTGGGATCAAATCTACGCGAAACATCAAAAGAAATTAGTACATATGTCATGATCATAAATCTCTATTTATAACACATGAATGTAATACATGTCAAAAAGCTTACTCTGTTCATGAACACTCCACAAAAATTAACATTTACTCTCTGAGTAAAAGAAATGCCCATTACTGAGTTAAAGAGACGAACACAAGGAAACAAGTTTTGAATGTTCATCTACTATCATGTATTTCATAATTTGTGGGGATGTTTCAGCTGTTCACTCCCACTGCCATGGAATGAAAACTGACCAAAGTTGGTTCACTTGCAAGGGGATATAGTTTTTGAGTGGAAATAAAAGTTGTTAACCCAGTCACTCCTAAACCACCCTGGATATCCCCCACTGACGAGTAAAATCATCTGGCGTTAGACAGAGTAAAATCTATTGAGTCCCACTCCTACTGAGGGGTCAATTGGTTATAATCATGTAATCTAGACAATGTGTAAACTAGATGAAATCTAATGTCACTTTGTGAACAGTGGCTGCACAAGACTAATTCAATCAAAATAACTTCCTTGCTGTGCAAAACATAAATTATCACATTTTAGTGCATGCCTTTGTCTAAGATCTGCTTGGGTAAGAGGTCCTCATTCTTATAAACCTTGGCTTTGATCTTCAAACGAGCCAAACATGACTGCAGTGCAGACTTGTGTTTGGTGACACTGTGCTTCAAATCTCCACCACACTGAATCCCTTGACCAAACAGGAAGTCATACACTAACACAAGGGCATGATTATGCCTAAGCTACAAAAAACATACAAAATGATTAACTCACATAAATGACAGCAAAAAGAAAAAATAGTACTTCAGTCACATCATGATATATGAGTACTTTTTTTCATAAACCTTGATATAAAACAAGTCGTCTGTACAGTGTACATACATGTATGTAAATACATTTGTGCAAAATTAACCACCATGCCTTAGTGCTATGACATAAATAATAAGAATTATTATTAAAATGTTATTAAATGTTCGACCTCAGATACTGCATTTCTAGTTTTCTGATTGGTTCACTCAATCTCCATTATAAACTCATAATTTCACATATACTATATGACCTAAAATCGAAACTGATTGACTTTAATTTCTAATTTATAGCCAACTCGGCGCTATGCGCCTTGTTTGCTAGAATTTAACCATCTGATATCCAACATGCAATCATGGAATAATTTATTGGTTAATTCTTTCTTAGGCAGTAAAAGTTTCCTAGTTACAGGTATCTTATTAAAGGCAGGCTAGTTAGCATTATGGTATTATGAAACCTTTTCTAACACAATTATTGCACAAGTAAAATTCAAGTTACGTTACTTTATGGCTTTATTTCACCTAACCATTGTATGCTGTAAATACCACTACAAACCACTACCACTTACATTGAGCTTTTTGCTACTTTTGGAAGTCAAAATAGTTACCTTTTTCTCTAGCTTCAAAAGCTCTGTTTGCTCGAAGATTTCCTCCAGAATTGCTTTGTCTAAGAAAAACAAATGAGTAAGCAAACAACATTATTTTTGTTATTATGGCAAAATGATTTTACAATATTAATATGATACTCTAAAATATTAATATCATTAACTCTAGTACTCCAGTAAATATGTAGGGGAATGACTACAGAATACCTTGCCACCATTTAAAATGGTGGCAAGGTATTCTGTAGTCATTCCCCAATTCATTTTTTTAGCATTATTTTCGGCAGTATTCTTTGATGGCATCAGAACACGACATATGTCATCCTCGTTCAATCACAAGCAAATAAGTACCAGCCAAAGGGCATTCTGCAGTTGAACAAATTATTTGTTTTGAGGGAATCAATTCTCCTAGGCAAATGCCAGGCCTTGGACGTTTGAAAGGTGCATAGCTCTGTTAACCAAATTATCAAAATTAATATTCACATGTTTTCCTAAACCCGTAGTAAGGTTGACAGAATTCACACTATCAATCTTTCAGCGGCACTGTTTGAAACATGACATTCAAAGCCTTAAGTTCTGTCTGCATCTTTTGACTTTATGAAAGAGTCAAAAGTGTCCAAAGTTTGCCCCCTTTTCATGAAGGAAATATCCACTTTAGCCTACCCTCCCTCTCCATAACACAAAAACACAAAGTCCGTGGCTAGAAAATTGAGTTACCCTGTGTGGATTGGCACAGTCTACCCAGGGACAGCTTTAAGCTTAGTCCTTGGCTTGCACCTGATGTCATGGCATCCATGTTGGTGTACTGAACAATAGTGAAAAAAAAAAAAAAGAAAAAAAAGAAAAAGAAAAAGTCTTTTGGGAATTTGGCTCTATTATTATGCAAGACGCGTGTGACATTCTCCTTTTGTTTTGTACACCAAAATGACCGTCTAATCACGTGAGTGCAAGCCAAGAGTACATTGTCACTTAGATTTGCACGTCCTGGAACAAGAACCAGTGCTTGAAAGTAGCCGTCGTCCGGTCGTCCTAGACAACCAGAAAATTTACAGGGTGACTAGTTTTTGGTAAAATGAAAAGGTTAGTTCCCCGAAGAAAAAACAACGAACAACGGACAACCCAGCCAAAAATAAAAAATGTATTACTTAAGCAGCACCTGACTCACTCGATGGTTTTGTGTTTTCAATGTCTAATACTAATGTGAAGTTATGTTAGGATACTTTCTGTATTGGTAAAACAATGACCTGTAACCTGTGTTTTGTAACTGCTTTAAAGCGAACAGATAAGGACATTTGCTGCGCGATGCGCGCGTATACTTTTCACTACCGGAGCAAATGATCAAACATTTGAAACCAGCTGATCCCGGCATACGATGGTTACTTACACTTCAGAGTTTCACACACAAGAGCATATAGTTTTTTCTTCTTAGGAAAGTGGCTACCAATGGCCAAGGACTTTGGGGTTCCACGTTTCTTCAGCACTTTGTCGATGATATTTGCGGCGCACGAATACAATGCCGCCATTTTGAATAGGGAAGCAACTGACCAGTATAGTTTGTGAACTCACATTCGTTCCCTCCCCTCCCCTCCCCTTCAATGGGCCGCTACGCAAGTTGTTTGAAACCAAACGGGAAATGAACATTCAAAGAACCCAGTCAACTCCAAAAAATGGAGAGAAACAGGAAAAAACTACCTCGAGCGCCAAGGGAATACGACATTTGCATCCAAATATTTGGTCATCACAATCATTATTGCAGGACTATTTTGCAGGGATGGCGCAGTGGTGTCAGAGCACTCACCTCCCAGAATGTGGCCCGTGCTTGGATTCCCAGATCCGAGGTCATATGTGGGTAGATTTCGTTGGTTTTCTACTCTACTTCGAGAGGTTTTCCTCTCCTTAAAAAAACAATATGATTTGATATGTATTAATTTGGTTTGAATTTATTCGTGCTCGACCCTACAAGCTATTCAGCTTTACACATTGTGACAGTTTGAAACTTTTGAATGTCAATACCTTAATTAAAGCTACCTGGGGCCTTAATCGTAACCCAGGAGCTCCTTAAAAACACCATGTTCAAGTCCTATTTACAAATATCTTTCTAAAAGTTTTATCCACTTAAATCTATTAAACTATATGAAAATATAAAATAAGTGATTGCTAAAATTTAAAAAAATAATAATAATAATAATAATAAAAAAATAATAATAATAATAAAATTTGTTTTTACAATAATATCCTTTGCTGAAATGAAATTCGTGTTATATTGCTCGTAAAGTTTATGTGATTACTTTAAAAGTGCGGGCAATATTAAGAGTGCTTGATAAGACCGATTTCTGCATCTTTAGCAGGACTCCTTTAGTCTCACTCTTGACCCGAGTAAATTCCTCATTCCCTCCTCCATGTCTGTGGACCATCCACCTAGCACGTCAATAATGATGTTGTATTGTTGCACATCGTACCCAGGGTACTGTCGCTTTATCTCCCATCTTAGGGGGGCATACTTGGCTGTCTTCTCCTCTTCCTTACTTGTTCGGTTATCAATCCATGGACAGCTCATCTCTAGTGCTATCACCTTCTCCTGTTGGTGGTCGATAAAACGGGCATCGATTCTGTTTGCTCTCACCTCGGTGTGCTCAGCATACAGCGGGACATCCCAGTAGGCTTGAAACTGGTCGTTTTCATATACCGGTTTGGGTTTTACTTGGGAGAACCATGGTGGGACTTTGTCAATAAGGTTTGCGTCCTTCAGGATCTCGAAGAACAGGATCTTCAAGGCGTTATTGTGCCTTTCCAAGTACTTGTTCTGGGCCAAGGTGGGACATCCAGCTAGAATATGCTGAACTGTTTCTGCTGATCTACTGCATAGCCTACATGCCACTTCAGTAGCTGGTCGGGCTCGCACCTTGTGACTGTAATATATTCGTGTTGGCAATAGTTGCTCGTAGAGCTCGATCACTCCTGCAACGGTGTTAGACGGACACAACGTCCAGTCCTTAAGCCAAGCAAAGCAGCCTGCTTTACTCAGACTTACATCCTCCCACCTACTTGTGTGTAGCTTTCCTTGCCACCTCTCTTCCCTCACAGCCTGTGTATTCTGCTTTTCTACAGTTTCCTTCAAGGCAACTTTGATCTTCTTGTCTGTGATTGTTACTCCCCCCTGGGTGATGCAGGGTGACGGGTGCTCAAGGTCCAGGCCAAGACCGAGCTCTGCTGCATACTTCATGCTATCCTTTAAAAATGAATGGTGTCCCACCTCACCTGCTCTTTCTTCAAACTTTCTCACAACTGCAATGGTCGGGTCCAGATTCTTGTAGACTTTCAGAGCAGCCTTTATCTTGACGAGTTTGTATTCTTGCTCGACTGATTTCAGCCCGCGCCCCCCTTTTTCCCTCGGGAGGTACAGTAATGCTGTCGAGCCTAGGGGGTGTTTGCCGCCGCTCTCAACGAGGATTTTTCGAACTTCTCTGTCAATTTGCCTAAGCTCTGCTATTGGCCAGCTCTGGGTCCACATTAGATACCCCAGTATGGGAAGGGCAAATTGGTTCGATGCAGCTACGCGGTTGTGATCTGACAGTGGACTTGACCAGATGACTGACATGCGTTGTAGGTATTCTTTGGCTGCAACATTCAAAGCTAACTTATCATCTTGTTTTAGGTTCTCTAATGTTCCCAGGAACTTGTAATAAGTTCCTTCCTTTAGATTTGTCAGTACTGCTCCGTCATCCAACTTCACACCGGTTTCATCCTTCACCTGTACGCCTCTCCTTACATGGACGGTCGCGCATTTCTTTGGGTTCCATTCTAAGCCTATATCTTGCATCGCACTCTTGGTTGACTTCAGAACCTTGTTGAGTTTGATCTCTGACGCTGCAAACGCCTTAAGGTCGTCAATATACAGCAAATCCGTTATCTTTGTGCTTAAGGGTTTGGACAACTTGTACCCCTCCGAAGCTCGTAGTTTCCAAGCCACAGGATTCATATACAGGGTGAACAACCTGGGGCACAATGCATCTCCCTGAGGGAGGCCGCGTCTGAATTGTATCACCTCAGACTTCTCTATCCCCTGCTTCGTCTTTGCGACGACTTTCGTGTTCCAGCTGTTGCACAGGCTCTCGATAGTGCGGCACAGCCATGTTGGGAATCTGTGTAGAATCATCATCTCAGCAAGCCATTCATGGTCAACTGAGTCAAAAGCTTTCTTGACATCAATCCAGGCCATGCTCAAGTTACGTTTCCCTCTGTGACAGTCTTGTGTGACCATTCTATCAATGAGCAGGTTATCAACAGTGCCACTGCATCCTGATTTAGCGCCTCTCTGTTCTCCCTCCATTAGGCCATATTCATTTAGGTGACGATCCATTGGTCCTAATAAGCATGATGTCAACCACTTATACATAGTGTTCAAGCAGGTAATTGGTCTTTGGTTGCTACTTGAGAATTCTCCTGGCTTAGGGATCAACGTCGTTTTTCCCTCGGCAAACCACATGGGGTATTCAGAAGGACTCTGGCCGATGGATTGGAACGATTTGGTCACACCCTCATGCAGCGCATGTGCTTTCTTCCACCAATAGTTGGCGATTCTATCTGGCCCAGGAGCGCTCCAATTTCTTTTCTTCATGATAGTTTTCACTGCTTCAGTTGATTCAAGGACAAAATTCTCATTTGATGGTGGTGGGACATATTTATTAACTGCCTCTCTTACATCCTCAAGCCAGGTAGCATTTCTGTTTCCTGTTCCTCCTTCACTCCACACTTGCCTCCAAAATGAGCTTGCTTCTTCGATGTCTTCAAACTGATTGGCATCTGTTTCATTACTGATAGTGCTTGGGCGAGGTTTGTACTTAGGTCTGTTTAGATCCTTATCTTCCGCTATCATTTCTCCGAACTTTGCGTATACACGCCCTGGGTCAGTCTGGAACTGGTTGTTGAGTTCTCTGGATTGCTGTTGCTTTTTTCTCCGCGAATACTCTCTCTTTAATCTTCTCACAGTCGACTTTTTCTTTTCCATGTAATTCACTAGTTGCGCGACGGACAAGATCTTTTTCCGCATTTCAGATACCTTTCTTTCGTATTTAGCTTTCATTTTGTTTTGATAGTTGTTTTGTGTCGTTTGTGATGTTGAGCTTTTTTGTTTTTTCCATCCTTTATGCAGAAGGAACGCTACAGTGACTGCGTAAAGCGCACAGTTTGCGATCCACAGATAAACAAAGGGGTCGTTAGTTTGGAAACTCGTGGTTTTTGTCAGTTCGGTGATGGCTTTATTGATGTTTTCAATTTCTTTTTGACTTGGTCTTTCTTTTGTTCTGGTGTCAATGTCCCGATTCATGAATTCCCCGGGCTCTGAACTAATTGAGTCAAATATCTTGATAGCCGAGTCCAACAAAAGCTTTGTTTCTTGACACAGCGATTCCTGTGGGACAGAGTGCTGTAACTCTGGCTCATTTGCATTTTCAAAAGTTTGTTTTTGCAAAGATTGAGAATTATTATCAAGCATATTGCAGATTTCTCTATCATTTTCAGTAGGTGGTCTCCTTGTCCCAACTCGTTCGCAAATAGGTTCTCCAACATTCCCCAGTGATTTTTCCTGCCTCGCCGCTTGATCTCTTAGGTGCTGGCACGTAAAATCATGACCCTGGTATCCCAATTCGTCCCACAGTTCTTTCATTATTTTCATGTAGCCTTTCTTTCGCCCGTTCTCTTGGCGTGGAGGGTAGCTTGATGATGCTAATTCCAGTGCCTTCCTTTTGCATTGCAGTAAATCGCTTATCATCTCATCCGTCCATCGTACTCTTCCTGTCGGCTTTCTGCCGATTTGGCGATTTCTTTCGCATCCTTCCTGTCCTGACATTCCATCTTCTTCAGTCGCCATTTTCGATTCAAATTGAGTGAAGTTAAAAACTTAAAATGTCTGATATTAACAACGTTAAAATCGGTGTGAATAAGTGTTTTGAGTCGCCAACTTGCATGAGCAAGTAACCAAGTAGTTAAAAATACTTTATGAAATGGATTTGACGCTCTAAACTTAGCAGGCTTTCAGAGGACGAAAATACACGTCCGCTCTACTCGCCGCTCTCGCTCTCTTATTATTATTATTATTATTATTATTATTATTATTATTATTATTATTATTATTATTATTATTATTATTATTATTATTATTATTATCATCATCAATATTATTATTATTATTATTATTATTGCTAACCTTCACAAGTAACCTTCATAAACATTAGTACTTTTGGGTTTTGCCATGCAGCAAATTTTGGGGCAGGTACAAAACACAGGTCACCGTTTTACCAAATGATACAGAAAGTATCCTGAACATTCATTAAAGCTAACCTTGGGTCTAATTGGGCCTAAACAAACGTTTTTAGGCTCAATGTTAGCACTGGTAAACGGTTAGGGTTGTTTGAGTGTTGGTAAAACAATGATCTGTGTGTTGTACCTGCCCCAAATTTAGTTATGTGGTGTATTCGACATTGCTTGTTAACTTGAAACATCCCTAACGCTATCATTCGCTATTTCCTCCTCTTCACGAGTCTTGTGCTTCCCAATTGGCCAAAGCGGAAAATACCATAATACTCTTTCTTTGCGGTCTTTCCCCCCCTCTTCTCCCTCAATTTTCAATAACAATAACAATGCTTATGCAAAATTTGGGGGAACAAACATAGAATATTATGGTATTTTCCGACTCGGCCAATTGTTTTTTCCCTGTTAATCCGCTCGAGACTTCGACGCACCGTGGTCATTGGATCGTGCACGATCGTTTGGGAGTCGGAATCCGAAGAATTGCTCATAACGACTCCAATGTTGAATAAATCCCAATGCTGTGTTTACCCAGTAGATTACGGCCAATGGATCATCAATGCAGAGCTTATAACAGGATGAATAAAACTTAGCCCAGAAAAAGATACAGCACACAAAGAATCGTGTCAGATTTAACATGAGCTCAAAATCACTATTCTTTTAGTCACTAGATACGTTGTCACAACAATTTTTAAATTGTTGTTTTTACAAGACGGCTTTTGCTATTCCTTAAACATTCAAAAGTTTGACTAGAATAATTGTCTGTATTTTGCTTTTGAGCTCTGTTCTTCGTGGTCGTTGCAGGTTTTATGATACGTGTCACCCATCAGTCAAGCACTCCTGTAAGGACAACAAAGCTTGGTCACGAAGTCATGACCACTGGTCACGTAATCTTCTGCTGAAGGAACGAATGCTACGCCCATTGGTACCTAACACACTTGGAAATGGTCAAACCAGGTGCAATGTTCGACAAAAAACAACTACCAGGGTCAAACAACGATTAATTGTTTGGGCGGTTCCACGGACCGCTTATGAAAGACGCAAGAATTGTGACTAGAGATTTTGGAGATGGTCAGGCGACACGCCCTACGAAGATAACTGTCAACTAAAGTGATTTATTACGCCGGGGATGGAGATCCAAAAGCTTGGTCTCGTTGAAACAAAAATGGTCTTCAGCAATAATTGCTCAAAAACTTTTGAAAATCATTTGTGTCGGCCTCCTCTTCCCTGTTGTTTCATTTGATTTTGGCACTGTGGACAAAACCATTTTCCCTTCGGAGCGTCTGTTAATCCAACGCAGCCATAATGGAACCATTTTATAGGACACTGAAAAGACCAGAGCGTAAAGTTAGCGTTCAAATTACTGTCAAGATTTAAACAAACAATGTCACAGAGAGGAAAATTAAGGAGAGACGTTGTTTGAAATTCGTGAACTTAAAAGGGTTGGCTACTGATTGTTCTTAAAAATTGGTCTCCCTTTGTCTTTGGACTACATACATGTAAATGTGACAGTGCAACAATGCGTTATAACGCTTAGGGCAACGCGGACGTGTTTATTCGTTCATGTTAAATCTAAGAATAACTGGACTTCACGTACTATCCGAGTATCCCTTTCTATAACCTTTATTTTCCCTTGATTTTGGCTTCTCCGTCATGACATGAAACGAATCATTCCTTGTTTCTTTTCTAAAGAGAATTCTTTGGAAAAGGAATTAAAAACTATGTTTGAACGACAACTTGTTCACACCAACGATGATCTTGAAAATTCTGAGTATATTTTATCACGTCCATGCACCATTCGCCACTTGTCTGAATCATAACAACAAAGTGGCTCCTTTTACTTTCAAAGGAATATTCATTTACCTCTGGATTATCGCATCCAACCATTTCACCATAAGATACCTGAAAAGAAAATCCAGACAAACCACTGTTAGTACTTACACTAAACTCATCGTCATCAAACTTAATCACGGAATCTTAGTCGTCGAGGCTTTCTCACCAAAATGGGATTTTCCGACGAGTCATGCATGTATTGTCACTAAGGCATAGAATAACCTAATAAATACCGAACACTATGCTAAAAAAACTTTTAAATATCCATAACATATCCTATACGTCCAATTAATTATGGAAGTATCAAAACTATTTGGACCAGTGGCCTGCTTAGCCTCGACGACTAACGGATTGCTCTATGTGGCAGTGCCCCTATAATTTATCTCTTTATGAGGGCACTGATGTACCATAGTGTTGAATTGGATTCCTAAATACAGGTAACACAGGTGCTGCAGCGGGTACTGTGCCACATTGTGAGATAAGTTGCATGCACTTATTAAAGAGGAACCGTCGATTGTACTTTCCGCAATGTTATTGAGCTTTTACTTCAAGTAACGAAGAAAAAACAAGACAAGCAAAACCCAATGAACACTACAAGCAAATATACACTGACTCCCAAACAACAGTTACGCTATTACATCCATTAGGTTGGTATTCCTGTAGGGTTACACGAGCTTCAGCTCTCAGCATCATCGTACTAGGCCTAAGGAGATTGGAAGTCGAGATTTTAGTGCGCATGTTCGTCTTCCAATTAACGGTTGCTATTAACCCTTTTTCTTGCTTGCCTTGTTTTAGGTTCGAACAGTACCCAGACTAACTCGCAAAAATGTTGCAAGCAATTTCATCGCAATGACGTCACTATTAAGGATGGCTTTTCTCGGCAAAGAGCGTATGCAGGAGTAACATATATAAACAGTTGCATGAACTTCTATTGTAGTTGATTGGTGTCCTCTGTTCTACCAAAAGTTGCAAAGTTGCTAATGTTCAAGTCCGCTCATAATGCTTGCGCTTCCGCTAATAAAAATCAACCCCCACCCCCAACAGCTCTATCCCTGAACCTAATCAAACAGCAAGGGGACACCTTGTGACGTCTATGCAAACGAACATAAATCGATTTATGCCGACATATCGCGGGACATGTATGTACTGGACTGACCTGATTACAGAGACAGTACCAAGGCTCATTGGGATCGTAAACCCAATCGGGAACAGCAGCGGCTGCCACTGCAGCTTCCTGTTGGGCCACCTGGGCGGAAGCTACAGCTGTAACTTGAGTTGCGCTTTTATTTCTACAGAAATACAAAGATAGGAAAATACAGAGTAAAGCAAAATACCATCGCAGCCATGAGAGCAGCTAAAGCAGTAGCAAAGGGATGAAGAAAGAATGAGAAAAAAAACCGGGTTTAAAGAGCACTCGAGCCATTGACCGTGCGATTGTTCTACACATTGCTGTATTAATGATCATAAAGCCGTCTTGGAGGTGGCCGATTGTCAGTTCCATTCTAATTTCGCGTGCGGACAGGTCAGAGTAGGAAGGGAAATAGGCCATTTCCGAGTTCATGTCTACCTCCTCTTCAAGGCGAGTCTAAGTTTTTGTTATGAAAATTAAGTTTCATTCATATGTAAAGTAGAACTAATTACCATCACAAAAACTTCGCACTTAGACTCGCTTTGAAGAGAAGGCAGACATGAACTCGGAAATTGCCTATTTGATACACGACTTTCATACATTCTCATGAGACTATTGTCATTGTCAAAATCAACTTTATTTTTAGGGGGTTGAAAGAATGTGCCTGTATTGCTTTC
Source organism: Montipora cactus (assembly GCA_014634245.1). NCBI lineage: Eukaryota > Metazoa > Cnidaria > Anthozoa > Scleractinia > Acroporidae > Montipora > Montipora cactus. The sequence continues at coordinate 939,416 of BLFO01004747.1, read as the reverse complement.
AATTAGGTAAACACATCGGGAAATCAATCGATCAATCGATGGCAATCGATTGCGTTTAATTAATTGGTATTAATTGGCATCAATGGCTGGCATCAATGACCAATCGATAATATCACACAGAAGTAGTGGTGAACTTCATCGAGTGTCATCGATTGTGATCAATCACCGATTCCATCAATTGGTCAGGCCCTAAGTGAAATACATGTAGCCGACGCTTTTTGTCAGCTGTCGGTGCTTTTAGGTCATCGCCGCCATGTTGGTGGACGAAAACAAAAGATCTCTCATTAGCTCTTTTCGTTCGTCCACCAGCAAATGTACATTACATTATTGTTATCTGTGTCTTTAGAGATTGGTTGCAAAGCATCTATGGAAACCACTAACAACCATAACCCTGACTCTCTTGTATTGGAGTCCCGTAGAAGCCTGGGTTTTTCCACAACCCAGTAGTCTAAGTAAGAAGCATTACTGAACCAATGCAGAAATCTGAAGAGATTAAAATGCCAGAGTATTTCGTAGTACAGGAAAGCTACAAGAGGTTGCAAAAATAGTGGAGACACTTCACCTTCTTGGGGCGTTATCAATTTACCTATTACCTCTCACACCGCATCCCCCCTCTCCCCCTCCTATCAGTGTTGCTAGCAAGAGAAAAAAATTGTCGCAAACTTAAACAGTTAACATTGAAAGGGGGAGAGGGGAAGGCAAGTGGGAAAGGTTTAAATTCTAGATACGGCGTGTATAGGAAGCTAGAAAAGGTGTTTTTTTTAAGTGTCTCAACAATTTTGCAACTTGTAGCTTCATAGGCTGATACTGCACTTACTTTTTTTTCTGTTTTGTTGAGGTCGTTTTGAGAGAGGCTCGCACATCACTTGGTGTAACTGGAATACTAACTCAGTTTACACTAGATGACGTTGAATCAAACGGCATTCCTAAGGAACTACTAACAAGCAAACCATTTAAGCTGTTTGATGGTGCTGGTAAACTGCTTGCAGTTCCTCCTGTTGTTTCAAAATCAAGACAAAACTACTTTAGTTTCCAAGAGAGATTTAGTTACAATACAGAGTTAGATGAAATTATGAATTTTTATGGTTTTACAAAGGCATACTCAGGGAAAATCGTCATGCTCCTACAAGAATGCAAAGCCATGATCCTCTGATTTCAAGTTTAGAAGTTCCGCCAGATGAGCTACAGCTGGTGTGATTTATTATCGGAGCATGAAGTTGACAACTTGATGAACTCGAAACATAAAGCATTAGGCTATTCATGTCTACCGCGTCCTGCCGTTTACCGCGATGTTGCTTAATGCGGCAAACCTAGGTAAAACCTCGGTCAAATTTCGGCACACCTCGTCTTGGCCGAGGTGAGAACACAGAATCCATCTGCGAATCGTCCGCGGTAAAATCTCAGCAAATGGCTAAATACTTTTGTGCGGTACAGTGTAAAAGAATTGTCGGAGCTAACGATGTTAAAGTACAAAGTTCACGTGGCAAACTAGTGTCTTATTGTGAGAAGGTGAGTTTTAGGTCCAATAAATGAATGAAATAAGGATTAATATTAATATTAACAAGCAATGTATATATTCTTCTCTGGTTCCTTTAGACCTTCCTGGTCAGTAAAAATACGACTTAGTGCAATTTAGAGCACTTCACAAAAATGACAAAACAATGAGTATGTGCAGTTCTGCTACATTATTCAGGAGACGAGTTAATAGGAATGCAGTACCCCAGAATCATGAGGTTGGAATTTCACGTTCTCTGGACAACGGTAGAGATAAGAACTCAAATGCACACAAGATGTACTGCACAATTTTCCACTGACTGAACCTACTGTTTTGTGGTGTTGCTATTGTTGTAACTAAATCTCTAATCCCGGGTCTCTAATATCTTACCAAGTGCAGCAGCATATGGCGCTTTTAAAGCTTCAGTGCCTCTTCTACCATGCTGCATGGGAAGAGTTGCTATGGCAGCATGATTGTCTTGCTGCTACAGCAACAGCTGCCAAAACCAGCACCAACTTCACCTGGAAACAAAAAGAACCATAGGGATCAAAGAAAGTATATGTTTACAAACACTGTTTTTATTATTCAAATATGCCAACCAAAGGAACAAAAGACCCTTTAAATTGTTTCGACAGCCAATGAGGCTCTGGTTGGCACATTAATCACAATAGGTGACGTCAACGATATCTTCGCTATTCGTGTGGACAGGGTCTTAGTTTTGAGAAAGGTAGCCGACAACTATCATATCTTTGGACATCGTTAGTTAGATTGTTTCTCAGTTGGCTAAGCGTGAAGAATTTGTGTCAAAAACTTTGAAATAATTTTATCCCGTTAAGAAATTCAACAACAAAATTGGCTCTAATTTTCAGCCAGTAATCTTCTATACTCTTACTTGCATGGATTGTATAGACCCGTTTCAGTTAATTTCCAATCTGGAGGACAAAACAATAAGATTGTTTTGGATCTGAAGGGTTTGTTTCTCTCACGGGAGAGAACAACCATTGTTTTGTCCTTCACTGATTGGGAAGTACTGAAATGGGTCTATTTGCTTTCAAGCCAACTCGCGTGAGCTGCAGCATCGCAAACGAAGAGATATTACCGGCAGGTACAAATCACAGGTCACAGGTCATTGTTTTACCAATACAGAAAGTATCCTAAACATTCATAAAAGCTAACCTTAGGCCTAAAATTTTTTGTTTCGGCCTAATTAGGCCTAAGATTTTAGCTTTTATGAATTGTTTAGGATATTTTCTGTATTGGTAAAGGGGTAACCTGTGACCTGTGACCTGTGTTTTGTACCTGCCTCCCTACACTTCGAATCCACTGCAAACAAAGTATCCTTGAAACTGCAAACAAAAGTTTCTTCGCAAACTGCAAACATATAAAACCACACACTCCGTACTGCACGCGCAATAACATGCGAAGGGCTGGAAACGGCTCCAACAAATATGTTTGTGGAAATCGAAGGTGTTGGAGCAAACATATCTTGGGATTACTTTTGACAGATAACGGTTTTCATTCTGATCGATTACTAGTCGGCATTTTATTTCAGCTTCAAGCATACCGTACAACGGCACGGAACAACCTACTAGGGATAGAGTTTTAAGAAATAGGGGTCACTCTTTCATTATGCTGCAATAATATAAAATAATATAAGGAATGAACAATTTAAAAGTGTTTTTACCAATAGAACTTTCATTAATTTTAGATAGTTAGATAATTTTAGACATTTTTAAAGTGTTTTTATTTGATGTTCAGTAATGTTTTTATTGTGTACGATAAAAACTATTATCATTATCACTATTATTATCATTATCATTATCATTATCATTATCATTATCATTATCATTATCATTATCATTATCATTATCATTATTATTATTATTATTATTATTATTATTATTATTATTATAAAATACGAAACGGGTTGTTTCCATGGTAATGGTCCGTACTGTAAAATCTCGACCGAACACCAGCCAGTCAGAGTTCTCTATTTAGCCTGATAATTGCTTTCCATTTCACAATATCCAAGTATTTGTTCCTTAGTTTATACCAATTCTCTGTTATGCAGATTAAAAGAAGCATTATCTAAAGCGTTATACCATGGAATCTCCGTTTTGTAAAGTGATAAGTTTCTCCTTTGTCCTAATTCTTTCAAAAAGCCATTTCTATTAGGCAGAGCTCCGTGATCTCAGCCTACAACACTTCACAAAGGTCACCCACTTGCCCTCCCTTTATCACTTTAACTGTATTATTTTCAAAGCTCGCTGTCTGCATAAAAGCCAAATTTCTGGGAATCAGAGAACCAAAACAAAACAATCAACAGACTTTTAAAACACATCGCAATGATTGGCTAATGGTCACCTGATTCCAAGAAAAGCTAAAGATAGAAATCACGAGACTTCGAATATCATACTCAAAGGCACTCAGTTCATGAAGGCGTGGAGATTAGCAATATGGATATCCCAAAGTTGCTTTTCAATCTTCGCGAAGAAGCCTCGTGTCCGGTGTGTCAAGACATCCTCAGAGATCCAAGATACCTTCCATGTTTGCACAGTTTCTGTCTGAACTGTTTGATCAACTGGCATCGAGCGAGCGGCGGTGAAGTTAATTTGAGGTGTCCGAAATGCCAAGGCCGTAGTAGAGTTCCTGCAAGCGGTGATTTGAAAGATCTTCCCACAAGCTTTTTTCTCAGCGGCTTCATCGATGCCCTAGCTATTAAAGAATCTGACAAGACTCAAGTAACATGCGGAAACTGCGACAAGAAAAGCTCTAAAACCTCTTACTGCTTCGAGTGTTGCAAGTTTTATTGTGATGAGTGTTTGATTGGGCACAACATCATGCGAGGCTACAAAGAACACCGCGTTCTGGCCGTGAAAGATTTTCAAGAAAAAGACTATGAGGTAGTAGTGAAACGACCCGTGTTTTGCTCAAGGAAGGGACATGAGAAAGAAGAGGTAAAGTTCTTTTGCAAAATTTGTCCCGAAAACTCAGTTTGTCAAACTTGTGTCATCTTAGATCACGCAGGACACAAAGTGACATTAATCCAAGAGGAAGCCGAAGCTCAAAAGATCGAGTTAGCAGGTCTAACTGAAACGCCGAAAAAAACCTTGAACGCAAAGATGAAGATGGTCACTCAAATTGACGAGGAGTACGCTCAGCTTGTTCAGCGAAGCGAAGACATGCTAAGAGACGTCGATGTTTTTGTTGATAACTTAATGAGGAGACTTCAAGAGGAAAGGCAAAATATCAAAGCAGCAGTGGAAAACGAAACCAAGAAATCACTGGAGAGTCTATCGACAAAAAAAACAGTGATTCAGGAGGAAATAAAGAAGATCGAATTAGCGCTGGAAAAAGCTGAGAAACTTCTAACACAAAGCACACACGCCGAGGTGGTTCTGCTAAAGAAACCATTGCAAACCATTCTAGAACGGGTAGAACAAGTGAAGCCAGTTGGGCGCGACCCTGAAAGCCTGTTTGAATTAGTTTTCGTGGAAAATAACAAGATCCTGGATACAATCAACAGCGAAGGCATTGGTCTTTTGAATTTGCCAACTGATGCAAAGGAATCTGTTGTCGAAGGCAAAGGACTTTGCGAAGGAACTGTTGGGCTTGAAGCTCAATTCAATTTAACGACAAGAAATGCGGCTGCCGAACAATGTTATAATAAGAATTACAATGTAATGGTAGACTTGAGAGATGAGCGAGGGCAGGAAAGCAAAACGATTTTTCTTGTTAATGACAACAAAGACGGGACCTACAAAATCAGCTACTTTCCTACATTTGAAGGTAAATTCAATTTGTCAGTTAAGGTAAACGGGCAACATATCCGCGGTAGCCCTTTCTGTGTTGTAATTAAACCTTTCAATGTCAGACCTGTTTTATCTTTTGGAAAACAAGGCTCGAAGGATGGAATCCTTAGTTATCCTTTGGGGGTAGCAGTAAATTCCAGGGATGAAATCGCAGTCACTTCATGTCACAAGGTGCAGATATTTGACTGCAAGGGTAATTTTCTGAGATCCTTTGGTCGTCAGGGTAGCAACAAGGGACAGTTTCAAGAGCCTACAGGAACAGCTTTTGGTAAAGATAAGAATATTTATGTTGCGGACTGGGGGAACCATCGAATCCAAATTTTTAACGAGGAGGGGCAGTACTTGAGTATGTTTGGTGGGGAAGGAAGCCTTGATAGCCAGCTCAAGTATCCTCGTGGTTTATCTTTGGATTCCAATGGAAATATTATTGTTACTGATGCTGGTAACAAATTCATTAAGTTCTTTTCCCCTGATGGAAATTTTCTAACAAAGATAGGTGGACCCAGTTCTCTAACTGTTCCTATTCATTGTGTTCAGTCTGGTGACTATCTCATTGTGTCAGACTGTGTTGATTACAGTGTGAAAGTATTCACCCGGGAGGGGGACTATAAGTATCAGTTTGGCACAAGAGGGACTGGGAATGGAGAGTTCGGTTATACCGGTTCTTTGTCAGTGTGTAAATCCGGACATGTACTTGTCTGTGATTGGCGTAATCATAGAGTGCAAGTCTTTGAACTGAATGGTAAGTTTGTTGGTAAGTTTGGAAAAAGAGGCAGCAACTTAGGAGAGTTTGAGTATCCATTTTCAGTAGCGCTCCTCAGTAATGGACAAATTGTTGTGTCTGACCATGGGAATCATCGCATTCAAATATTTAATTAATCTTGAGCAGACACTTGCTAAAAGCCAAGTAACAATAATGTATTATCTAAAGGAAGTTTGATTTTCAGCTTTCATGAACCCTTTTTACTATCTGATTTGCTTGTAATTTGTTGAACTGTTTCTGTATTTTTGAAGCATTTCACTTATTATGAATATTTTACCGCTTTGTACCTGAGATTGATTTCTGTAAAAGGGAACAGAAGGTATAACTGTTTTTTTTTTTTATTGAATTCATCTTCTAAGAAATCTTCTTGTAAGAAAGCATGAATTTTTAGCAGGATGAATAGCTCAATTTCGATATATTAAAATTCAGTCCTAAACAAAACGCACCATCTCGTTGCTCTGAGTATGCAATAAACTCATACAAATCCTTATAATTATTCCCCAGTGCCTCGAGATGATGCCTTTTGTTTAGTATTGATTTTTAATATATCGAGATTGGTCTGTTATATTGCCCAGTGAGTTCCCATGTAGTTATCATTAACTGAGCTATTAGTGATTAAAGTGTTTGACTTTAAGCGAGTAGTTTTCTTTCAAGCTTTGATTTGATAAGGAAATAATGCAGTTCACGTTTAAGAACGTTTTAAGCATTTATATTCAACATTTTCGTAATAACCGCTTTCGTGACAGCAAATAATTGTAAATAGAACGTTTTAGCTCTCAGTGTTTAAAAAAAAGACTGTTTCGTATATTTTAGTGTGTATAAGCAAGTATGTACCCTTGTTACTTAATAATAGGTTTGATATCAAAAGAAATATACTGTGGAATCATTCTGCAGAAGCAATATGGTAGCTTTAGTAAGTATATTATCTTTATAATGATGATATTCAAGTGCTGTGAACCGTTTGATTGAAAGGTAGAAGAAATGGAAATAAAGGTCTCATGTGGATATGTTTGTATACTTTAGTGGTCTGTGTTTATTTCCCTGGGGTTTGGTGTGTAGGGTGGCTGTAGGTAGGGATAGTCTCTGGGGGGAGGTGACAGTAAATCTTCTTCTGCGAAATGCGAGTATTTTGGCTTTCTACAGAGCCTCTTTATAATAATCATTCGTAAGGCGCGCCTTTGCTGACACTCTAGTTCATTCGAAATGGATGCTGGCAGCCCGTTGCGAAAACTTAAGCAGCAAATGTTGACAGTCTCGACTCGAAACTCGATCCGCGATCCTCGATGTTTCGAGAATCGGTGATCGAGATTAGAGAGTCGAGAACTGAGAGAATAGAGTTTTCGATGGTAAAGGCAAAAAGAAAATCGAAGTGAAACATAACTTCTTGAAAACAAAACAATGGTGTAGACAAAAGGGCTTGACAAGCGGTCCCCTTTATTTGCACAACTGACAGACATATCGAAATATTTCTTCACGCTTGCGTCTATTATTTTTTTAGCACATCGCTCATGTTTTCTTGACTTCAGAGTTTATAACTGCTGAATGACCGGAATACTATTGATAAACCCTAACCCGGAAGCTGAAAAATTCTAGAAAACACATTTATAATGAGTCACGCATGCACACAATAAACTTTATTTGCACTCGAATTTAAAAGCAAACGCATGCTAATATCTCCGAACTATAAATAAATACTTAAATCCCAAAATAAAAG
>BLFO01004747.1:894132-926632 GCA_014634245.1 Montipora cactus | reverse complement strand
CTCCAGAAAACTACAGTTTGTAGTTGTAACACAATCTGCGCCAGCTGTTTTCATCAGCTTTTCCATCACTGATAGCCTTTTCTTGTCAGTGTCAAATCCAAATATTTTTCTGCAGGAAGGAAGTGATGGTTGACAGAGCATTCAAAATACGAGCATCTGAAAAGAATGTTCATCTTAACTCCAATATACATGTAAAACAGATTAAAAGAAGAGAAGCTGTCAAGTTTCGGACAAGTTGATGGAAAGAGGAAAGGATATATATTTTGTAACGTTTCGCTAATGACACCGGAGTGCGTTCATTATGTATGATTCATGTTAACTGTGGAAGTATTTTAGGCCGATCTCATGTTGAGTGCGATTCCAGTGAGAATTCTTCACACTGTTTACCTGTGGGTTTCTGGCTTCTGCTAATTACTCCTGACCGTGATTTTTTGGGCGGTGGATGGTACCAATGCACGTGATAAGCCTTACATCTACTCATATATCGATTATAATCGTATCCCGGGTCTCTCCAGTGGTATCATTGTTTCTTTCATTTTAGTGGGTCAACCTCTCGCACAAGCTCTGCTCTTTGGTCTGTATAAACTAACAAATTTTTTAAGTCTTAGATGTGGTAAAAAACCAACCGACTCTGGCAGCTTTTAGTTAGAGCCAGTCATCCCACAAATTGAATATTTTTCTGGGATTGAGATTTAACAGGAGCCCAGGCCATTACCTGGAGCCTCCATACGTATTATATAATTGAGTCAACCATGTCCCATATCTTTTTATTTTTAGAACTGCTATATCTTTTCATCATTTTGAAATACCTTTCGTGTTTCGAGTGTGCTGCAAGTGATGTAATTAGTGGCCGCCCATAAGTCTGTGGTGATTGGCTATTGTGAAAACACCCGCGAAAATCCCCCTGGGAGTTGTTTCTAAAAAAAAGAGATACGGGACTGGGTTGACTCAGGGGCCGATTACATGAACCGGGCCAGCTCGGTCAGACGGGCTGGTCGGGTTTGCTGGGTTGAGTTTCACCCCGGTATTACATGAGGTGGGGAGGTGAGCCAGTACGGCTTGGGTTAAATTTAGAATATGTCGCGTGAAAAAAGATTACAACAACAAGAAGTTGAGAGACGTTTGTCTCATTAAATTGTTATTTAAATTCACCTTTCTAAAATTTAAAGAAGCTTTAAGGTTTGCTGTGTTATTCATTTTTTATTTAAACATGAATTAACGAAAAGGATTCGATAACGCTAACGTCTACCTATTAGCCAATATCAAAAATACCATAATACTCTTTGTTTGATACCATAGAGAGAGCATGCGCACACATGTTTCATTAGCCCATATAAAAAAATACCATAATACTGTTTGTTTGTCCCTCCAAAATCATAAGCATTGTTTCCAGTTTCTCTTGAGACCATTATAAGCCCCAAGAGAAAATAAAAACAATGCTTATGCAGAATTTTGGAGAGACAAGCAAAGAGCATTGTATAAGACATGCGTGGGCATGCACTCTCTATGGTATCACGAGCCTCTGATGTCATAATATTCGAAAACCTCCTGTACGAATACGATACGTGTTCTGTGACCAACAACACTATATTCGTCTTTTCACGTGACCTCACGGCGGCCATGTCGGTGTCCCTAAACACTGGAACGGCAGCCATGTTGGTGTACCCAACTAATCCTGTGGGAATTGAGCTCTATTATCATGCAAACATTTTCTTTTGCTTCGTTGGAAAAAGGGCAACCCTAAAACCCGGAATCCGGAATCACAGTCATTGTTTTACCAATACAGAGAGTAAAAACTATCCTAAACATTCATAAAAGCTAACCTTAGGCCTAATTAGGCCTAAAAAAACGTTTTTAGGCCTAAGGTTAGCTTTTATGGATATTTAGGATAGTTTTTGCTCTCTGTATTGGTAAAACAATGACTGTGATTCCGGATTCCGGATTCCGGATTCCGGGTTTTAGGGTTGCCCTTATAAAACAAGGTTACTGACCGCGTTGGGTGAAAACCCTCTACAGCCATCTGTGGACGTCGTTGGCTAGATTGTTTCTCAGTTGGCTAAGCGCCGTAAAGAAGTTATGCTTATAACTTTGAAAGAACTCTATCCTGATGAAATTCAACAACAAAATTGTCTCTAATTTTGAGCCAGTAAACTCTTATACTCTTACTTATGGCTTGTATTTGCTTTCAAGCCAACTTGCTAAGTTCAGTACTGCATCACAAACGAAGAGATAAAGCACTTCGATCTTCTAATCCACTGCAGTTGAACGCTACAAATATGTAAGAATATATTTTTGCCTACTATATAATTACAGTTGAATAATTAATATGATATATGTTTTATTCTTATACTTAAATTACTAAAACAAATGTATAGGATCAACTTGCCTACACTAACCTTGAGGGCCACGAGTTTATCAGTATTTTTTACTGTCAAGTGCTACCCTCGAAAAACGAAGTTGATTATTATTATCAAGAGAAAATGAGGGGACAGAGAGGGAGGCTCCCGGTCCAGCCCTTGGGATATGTCATGTCCACGAAAGTTATTTTTAAACGAGCGGAAGTCTTCCGAGACGTCCGCATGCAGGCCAAACTCGGTCCGATGTTTGAATGAAAATAAATATTCATCAGCATTCCACGTGCACCATCATTTTTTCTTTTCACTAAGAACCTGAGAGCGAGGCAAGACTGCATGCAGACGTCTCGGAAGACAGACTTCCGCTAGAACAAAGACTTTCGCTCGTCTAAAAATAACTTTCGTGGACATAACATATCCCGGCCAACGCCCTGAGCCTCCCTCTCTGTCCCCTCATTTCTCTTGTTATTATTTATTATTATTAACCTTGAGATTAACCTAAGTCCTCGATCAAAATGATTCCCTCATATATTCAATGAGATAGTGAACGACGCGAAAGACTTCGACGTGATATGTACTTTGAAGTAAAGAATCCTTAATAAAATGTATTTATTTAGACAAGCAATGATGGGAAAATTCTTATCTACTTATGTTTAACGCTAGCTTGGTATTGTCAATTTATTCTTAGCCTACTACTGTTCAAACTCAAGAATTGATAAATACTATACTACTATCTGGTACCAGTTTTTTTGGTTCTTTTTTCTTCATTTTGTTTGTTTGTTTCTTTCCTCTAAATGTATTTCCATTAGATTAGTTAGATTTATTAATTTCATTATTTCATTACTTATCCTCTTGTCTATTCTATTAGTTGTGTGTGTGTTGAAACTACTCAGCTCGTTTAATTTAAAACTATTCTGAGTGGTCTTTTGCCTGATCAAATTAATTTACTCTGTTGTATAAAACGTTTTCTAATTTGGCAAATAAATGGATTGCTGTTGTTGTTGTGTGTTTTTACCTTGAGCTCATACGTCAATAAGGAGAGCTCCTGCCGTAATCTCGTTCCCAGAGCCCGTGCGTCTACTCATTATTATTGGTATTGTCAATTTATTCTTAGCCAGGAGCCCATTACCCGGAGCTTCCATCTGTTGTATTGTACCCTTGAGTCAACCCTGTCCCGTATCTTTCTATATTTAGAACGACTACCTTTTGACGTATGTGACGTATGTGACTGAGAACATACGTGAAGTGGTTCACATACGTCACTTACGTGTGTGACGTAATAAATGGCTGACCATGGGTCTCCTATGATTGGCTATTGTAAAAACACCCCGTAAAGCCCCCCTGCGAGGTGCTTCTAAAAATAGAAAGATACGGGACAGGGTTGACTCAGAGGGTTGATATGGAAGATGGAATAATGGGCTCCTGTCTTAGCCTATTACTGTTCAAACTCAAGAATTGATAAATACTATACTACTATCTCGTACCAGTTTTTTGGTTTTTTTTTTTTTTTTCATTTTGTTTGTTTGTTTTTTTCCTCTAAATGTACATCCATTAGATTACTTAGATTTATTAATTTCATTATTTCATTATTTATCCTCTTGTCTATTCTATTAGTTGTGTGTGTGTGTCATTTGCAGTACGACCCAGAAATGCAAGCAATAATTTTATATATATTGAAACTACTCAGCTCGTTTAGTTTATAACTATTCTGAGTGGTTTTTTGCCTGATCAAATTAATTTATTCTGTTGTATAAAACGTTTTCTAATTTGGCAAATAAATGGATGGCTGTTGTTGTTGTTGTTGTTGTTGTTGTTGTGTGTGTGTGTGTGTGTTTACCTTGAGTTCATACGTCAATAAGAAGAGCTCCTGACGAAATCTCGTTCCCAGACCCCGGGCGTCTACTTAAAGAGAACATCCGCCTTTCATATTTCAGGATAGGGAGTTTAAGAAGCGATGACGGCTGCGACAGCGATAACGCCACAAGAAAAGAACATCATTAGTTAACTTAAGAGGAAAATAATCGTGCTGCACGTGCGGCACGTATTTCAGTACATATTTTTGCGGGAACTAGATGTTTCTTAAGCCGCCCGCAAACGAGGAAACATTAGTGAGCTTTAGATTCTAGGACGAGAACGACTACGAGTACGAGATTTTCTCATATAATAAGAGTGAGGACGTCTCGCAAACCAGCGTCATTAGGGACTTTACGGTCTACGACGCGTTTTTCAACGAGAACGCCACGAAACAACAATATCATTGGTTAAAAGAGGAAAAATAATCGTGCTACAGGTGTTGCACGCATTTTAGCACAAATTCGTGCGTTGCTCTGCACAATAACGACATGAAATTACCAAATTTGAGATTTTGACGACAACGCGAGGGCACAAATGTGAATCTATCATTTTCTACTTTTACTTTGAAACCGCTCGTACCAAGTTATTCTTAGGATACTTCGCCCAGACTGTACGACGCGAACGAGATGGCCTGAGCGCGAGAAACTTACGATAGTGCAAAGTTATATTTTGAGGCGACATTTTCGTCGACGTCATCATCGTTGATCGTAAAGTCCCTATTTTGGAGGGAAAAACGTGATACTATCGTCATCTTAGTACGAGGTTTTGCAAAAATGTCGTCGTGTCAAAACAAGTCACCAACACGATAGCAGTTTTGGCATTTTTCGATCAGGAAAAGGCTCCTTTACCAGCAATAAGAATAACTGAGCAACCTATGCTGCTAACAAAGAGTAAGATTAAACGAGGTATTTTCGCTAAAATCGGACAGAAAGGAAATGAACTTTATTTAAGTGTCTAGTCGTTCTAGAACGACTAGACACTTAAATAAAATTCCTTTCCTTTGCTTTTCGTGACATAAAATACACTGCAAACAAATGTCAATGCACCCTGTAACGAAGAAAACTTAGCACACCGCAAACAAAATATCTTGGCACACTGCAAACAAAGTATCCTATTATTATTATTATTATTATTATTATTATTATTATTATTATTATTAAATACGAAACGGACCGTTTCCATGGTTATGGTCCGTACCGTAAAATCCCTACCGAACACCAGCCAATCAGAGTGCTCCATTTATCCTGAGAATTGCTTGCTAATAATAATAATAATAATAATAATAATAATAACAATAATAGAGAACTTAGCAAAGAAAACGGTGACGACAACTACGGAGAACGTTATAAATTTGCATATTTAGTGGGCAAAAACAATAGCTTAGCACTCGCCGCACGTGTATTTTTCAGTTTTGTGCATTTCTTTGCAGCCGTCTGCAAAACAAAAACGTGAAATTGCCAAATTTGAGGTTTTATGGAGAACGTCAGCACTTGGGAGATAAATTTCATTTTCTCCCCTAAATTAAGCGCCGCTCATAACGATTTCATTTCTGAGGGACTGCTATACCTTTGTCATATTAAAAAGCTTGGAATAGTCGCGAAGTGATTACAATAACGCGAATTTATGTTTTTAGATGACCTTCGCGTTGCCGTAACGACACATGCAGGTTAAGATGAAGCCAAATGAAATCGTACAAACCTGAGAAGGAAGCGGTTGGTGGGATAGATGCAGTACGATAGAGATTCTGCGATCTCGAGCACTGCAAATTGAAAGCATGGCAATAAAACAAAACTTACAATTCAGACCGATTCGCCATAAATCAAAATAAAACCTATCCTTACCTCACTTTTCTGATAATTTCTGAGCATTTAATGCCTCAGAAATTGTTGCTGAGACGGCAGAGGAGAGCAGTCTTGTCAAGTCTCGTCTGTGCTCCTAAAAATCAAAACATTTGACCACGAGCCGGGCAGGCATGAATTTCATGCGTTTGCGGTTATATTAAATCGCAAAAGTGCGATTTATAAATCGCAAATGTGCAATTCTCAAATTGCAATTTAGGTGCGATTTAAGTTCGTCGCAGACGGATTATGCGTCTTTCATGGTTCGTCCCGTCTTTACACTAGCCGGATAAAGTGAGAGAGAAAAAGAGGAGTCGTGACCGACGGTAATGCGATATCAAGTCTACCTTGTTTTGTTTTATGGAATCTTCCATTTTATGTTTCGAAACCTAAATGGTTTTTAAAGCATATCTTGACATGAATTTCAGTCTCAAACAACCTAATTTTTTAAATTTCCCAGGAGACATGCCCCCGGATCTCCCCCCCTCCCCTCTGGAGGCTCAAGCCTCGAGCGCTCCTTTGGTCCGTCGCCTCGTTGGATAGCACACTCCCGCAAAAAAATAAACCTGCCTACGAGCCTGAGTTATCTGTAAGTATAGGCACATTAAAAAATACAACAACAACAACTTGATGTCGGTTCTAGGAACTTAGAAAGTTCCGCAACCAACCAGGCTATGCCGTGCAGGCCAGGCTCTGCATTCAAAATAGCCACTGGCAATAGACCCATATCACTCAATGTCCAAACAAAAGATTTTGCCCGTCGAACCTCTCATTCAGTGTGAGGCTGGACGGGCAAAGACAATGCAAAGACAAAGCCTTTATTCCCCACGGACTCCAAAATGGCCGCAGAGTGATAAAGGTGAATGGCACTGCGTTTGGAGACACATCGTCCTCTTGAGAATTTAGTATACAGAGAATAGCATAATATGTGCGATACGAAGTTTAGCATATATTTGTATTCTGTGCGTTTGGAATCCGTGCAGGTGCAGGTAGTCATGTGTCCCTTGGGTTTTCCGTGGTGGGTGTATTTAAGCAAGTGTTTGGTATGGGTTTTTTCTCTCGGCGTGTTACCAGCGCTGTTTCATATTGTTTTTCTTCGATTCTGTGATGCCGCAAGACGAGCCGATTTCTGGCGGAGTCGGGCCTGAAGTTCAAGAGGCGATTAAGCATTCGTTTTCGGATTTATCTGCCAATCTAACTACGGTTATCGAGTTTAGGTTATCGGATTTTAAGTGGGATTTGGTCGAGGAGCGTGATTCTTCGGTGGCTTCCGTGGTTAAGCGAGTTAAGAGAAATGAAGTCGAGTTCAAATCGAAGGGCAACAAGAAGCAGTTCGAGCATCAGCAGCAAGTTCTTGATTGCCTTGCTGAGGCTCAACATTCCCTGGCCAGCTCTAAGTACGAAAAGGCAAAGAGAGCTATCGAAGAAGGTATAGAGCTGACCGAAAAGCGTATTAAAGTAATTAAGTTGGCTGACCGGAGCGAGTTTGGCTGGTTGACAGTCTCCGAATATTTATCGGACAAGTTGGCGTCAAATTCAGAGGACGAGAAGCGCATTTTTTGCTCGGAGAGGCGTGCTGAGCGTCGTTCTAAGCAAGCGGGCTTGTCTGTTTTTGATTGTCGGTTTGTTTTTGTATTTACCTTTGGTGTGCTTTAGACTTTGCTTGCACTGTTCAGCATTTGCCTGCGGTTAACCGAATGGCCCGTGTGTGGCATGCGTTTGCTACAGTTAATTACCGGGCGGCATAGTTGTGTGAGTTGCTGCACTCTTACGAGTTTTGAGCGTGGTCTTAGTTGTATACTACGATTTGGCTCTCGAAGTGCGATGCTGCTCTTACCAGAGTTTCATGTTGCCTACTTTAGGCGGATAAATTAGAGAGGTTGCATTGTTTGCCCTCTGTTGTAGCTGTTTGTTGATGGCTGCTCCTGCCTGGATTATATATTTTACCTTTGTGACTTTGCGCAGTGTTTGTTTGCTGCTATATTTTTGCTCACTAACCTTATTTTGGTTTCTTTTTTTTATTTTTTGTTTTTAAAAGATATCTTGCCGGACGGGGGCTTCACGGCGAATCTCCAGGTTCCATCGTTGCAGTTAATGGTTCCTCGTCTGGTTGATATTGTGTTAGAGTCTAGCACAGCAAACACAGCCTACAAGTACAGTCAGGTCCCTCGATTCCTCAATGAAGGACAGGCATGCTGGTTGGAAGAATCCGAAGTCTAAGTTTCGTTATCTTGAAGCTGTGCCAGAACAGCTTATTGAGATTAATACTCGGTCTGTGAGCATTTAGTTCGTTTTTTAAGGGTCCAGTAGGAGGGCCAAACAGCCGTACTAGCCTACTTTAGTTCCTACCCAGATTTCCTGCGCCAATCTTGGTGAGGTTTTTTCTGGCCTCCGAGTATCCGCTGCGGCGGATACGTGCTCGGCTTGCCTTGTATTGCATGAGCTGGGGTATCCAACCCCCGGGGCCGGGAGTGTTGTGTTGCCTATTTTTGTGTCTGTAATAAAGTCAGTGCTGGTTACCGCGGCACACTGCATAATTCTCCATATCGTTGTTGTATTTTGTTGTTTCTATGGTACGGTAAATAGCACAGAATTTATTTTGTTTGGTGCAATGTCTTAAATCGTCCTGCCGCATTTTCATGAATATTTTTGTTCGCCTTTGTTTTTAGAATTACTTCCTGTCACGCTTATATGTCGTTTTCGTAATCATTATCCTGTTAGCTTTTCCCTGCATAATTTTGCCTTTGTTTAGTTTATTAGTATAAAATTCGCCGCTTTGCTAAAATACATTATGATTTTGTACTTCGGAGAGTCTACGTTGCCTTATTGAAGTTTTATCGTCCCTTGCTTTAGTTTGTTCCGTTTTTAAAAGCCGTACAACGTTTGTAAGTATTATTTCCACTCGTCATTTCCTTTTTTTCGTCGTTTGTGATTCTTTTGTCGATTTCTGTTCACTTAGCTCATCAGTGCAGTAACGTATGTGTTCGTTCGCAAATCAAATAAAATCGACGAAGTTGATCACATTGCGATTTATAAATCGCGAAGTTGGTAACCTTGTGATTTACAAATCGCGAAATGCGTAATCTTTCGATTTGTAAATCGCAAAGTTGGAGATCGTGCGATTTATAATTCGCAAAGGTACTCAAATGTGTTAAGAGAAGCCGTATCGAAAGCGTTATACCATGGAATCTCGGTTTTGTAAAATGTTAAGCTCCTTTGTCCTAATTCGTTCATAAAGCCATTTCTATTATGCAAAGCTCCGTGATCTCAGCCTACAAAACTTCACTAAGGTCACCTATCTGCCCTCCTTTATCGCTTTAATTGTGTTATTTTCAAAGCTCGCTGGCTGCATAAAAGCCAAATTTCTGGGAATCAGAGAACCAAATCAAAACAGTCAACAGACTCTTAAAACACATCGCAATGATTGGCTAATGGTCACCTGATTCCACGAAAAGCTGAAGATAGAAATCACGAGACTTGGAATATCATAGTCAACGGCACTCAGTTCGTGAAGGCGTACAGATTAGCAATATGGATATCCCAAAGATGCTATTCAATCTTCGCGAAGAAGCCTCGTGTCCGGTGTGTCAAGAAATCCTTAGAGATCCAAGATACCTTCCATGTTTGCACAGTTTCTGTCTGAACTGTTTGAAAAACTGGCATCGAGCAAGTGGTGGTCAAGTTGATCTGAGGTGTCCGAAATGCCAAGTCCGTTGTAGAGTTCCTGCAAGCGTTGATTTGAAAGATCTTCCCACAAGCTTTTTTCTCAGCGGCTTCATCGATGCCCTAACTATTAAAGAATCTAACAATACGCAAGTAACCTGCGGAAACTGCGACAAGAAAACCTCTAAAATCTCGTACTGCTTCGAGTGTTGCATGTTTTATTGTGATGAGTGTTTGATTGGGCACAACATCTGGCGAGGCTACAAAGATCACCGCGTTCTGGCCGTGAGAGATTTTCAAGAAAAAGACTATGAAATATTAGTGAAGCGACCCGTGTTTTGCTCAAGGAAGGGGCACGAGAAAGAAGAGCTCAAGTTTTTCTGCAAGATTTGTTCCGAAAACTCAGTTTGTCAAACTTGTGTCATCTTAGATCACGCAGGACATAAAGTAACATTAATCCAAGAGGAAGCCGAAGCTCAAAAGATCGAGTTAACAGGTCTAACTCAAGCGCCGAAAAAAACCTTGAAAGCAAAGATGAAGATTGTCACTCAAATTGAGGAGGACTACGCTCAGCTTGTTCAACGAAGCGAAGACATGCTAAGAGACGTCGATGTTTTTGTTGATAATTTAATTAGGAGACTTCAAGAGGAAAGGCAAAATATCAAGGAAGCAGTGGAAAACGAGACCAAGAAATCACTGGAGAGTCTAACGACCAAAAAAACAGCAATTCAACAGGAAATGAAGGAGATCGAATCAGCGTTGGAAAAAGCTGAGAAACTTCTAAAACAAAGCACAGACGCCGAGGTGGTTCAGCTAAAGAAACCATTGCAAACCATTCTAGAACGGGTAGCAGAAGTGAAGCCAGTTGAGAGCGATCCTGAAAGCCTGTTTGAATTAAATTTTGTGGAAAATAACAAGATCCTGGAGACAATCAACAACGAAGGCATTGGTCTTTTAAAATTTCCAACTGATGCAAAGGAATCTGTTGTCGAAGGTAAAGGACTTTGTGAAGGAACTGTTGGGCGTGAAGCTCAATTCAATTTAACGACAAGAAACGCGGCTGCCAAACAATGTTATAATAAGAATGACAATGTAATGGTAGACTTGAGAGACGAGCGAGGGCAGGAATGCATAACCACATTTCTTGTTAATGATAACAAAGACGGGACCTACAAAATCAGCTATTGTCCTACATTTGGAGGTAAATACAATTTGTCAGTTAAGGTAAACGGGCAACATATCCGCGGTAGCCCTTTCTGTGTTGTAATTAAACCTTTCAATGTCACGCCTGTTTTATCTTTTGGAAAACGAGGCTCGAATGATGGAATGTTTGATAATTATCCTTGGGGGGTAGCAGTAAATTCCAGGGATGAAATCGCAGTCACTTCCTGGCACAAGGTGCAGATATTTGACTGCAAGGGCAATTTTCTGAGATCCTTTGGTCGTCAGGGTAGCGACAAGGGACAGTTTCAAAACCCTAAAGGAATAGCTTTTGGTAAAGATAGGAATATTTATGTTGCAGACGACGGGAACCATCGAATCCAAATTTTTAACGAGGAGGGGCGGTACTTGAGTATGTTTGGTGGGGAAGGAAGCCTTGATAGCCAGCTCAAGAATCCTTATGGTTTATCATTGGATTCCAATGGCAATATTATTGTGGCTGATTCCAGTAACAAATTCATTAAGTTCTTTTCCCCTGATGGAAAGTTTCTAACAAAGATAGGTGGACCCAGTTCTCTTAATGGTCCTATTCATTGTGTTCAGTCTGGTGATTATCTCATTGTGTCAGACAATGGTGATCGCAGTGTTAAAGTATTCACCCGGGAGGGGTACTATAACTATCAGTTTGGCACAAGTGGGAAGGGGAATGGGGAGTTCGATTGTCCCTATTGTTTGTCAGTGACTAAATCAGGTCATGTACTTGTCTGTGATTGTGATAATCATAGAGTGCAAGTCTTTGAACTGAATGGTAAGTTTGTTGGTAAGTTTGGAAAACGGGGCAGCAACTTAGGAGAGTTTCAGTATCCATTTTCAGTGGGGCTCCTCAGTAATGGCCAAATTGTTGTGTCTGACTGGTTTAATAATCGCATTCAAATATTTCATTAATCTTGAGCAGACACTTGGTAAAAGCCAAGTAACAATAATCTTTTATCTAAAGGAAGTTTGATTTTCAGCTTTCATGAGTCCTTTTTACTATCTGATTTGCTTGTAATTTGTTGAACTGTTTCTGTATTTTTGAGGCATTTCACTTATAATGAATACTCTACCGCTTTGTACCTGAGATTGATTTTTGTGAAAGGGAACAGAAGGTATAACCGTTTTTTGTTTTTTTTTTTTGGATTGAAATTCATCTTTTAGGAAACCTACTTGTAAGAAAGCATGAATTTTTAGCAGGAATTAATAGCCCACTTTCGATATATTAAAATTCAGCCCTAAACAAAACGGACCATCTCGTGGCCTGGGGAATAAACTCATACAAATCCTTATAATTATTCCCCAGAGCCTAGAGATGATGCGTTTTGTTTAGTATTGGTCTTTCATATTGCCCAGTGAGTTCCGGTGTAGTTATCATTAACTGAGCCATGACTGCTTAAAGTGTTTGACTTTAAGGGAGTAGTTTTCTTTAAAGCTTTGATTTGATTAATATTCATTTATATTCAACATTTTCGTAATAACCGCTTGCGTGACAGCAAATAATTGTAAATATAACGTTTGAGCTCTCAGTGTTTAAAAAAAAGCTGTTTCGTATATTTTAGTGTATATAAGCAAGTATGTACCCTTGTTACTTAATAATAGGTTTGATATCAAAAGAAATGTACTGTGGAATCATTCTGCAGAAGCAATATGGTAGCTTTAGTAAGTATATTATCTTTATCATGATATTCAAGTGCTGTGAACCTTGTGATTGAAAGGTAGAAGAAGTGGAAATAAAGTCTCATGTGAATATGTTTGTATACTTTAGTGATCTGTGTTTATTTCCCTGGGCTTGGGGTGTAGGGTGGCTGTAGGTAGGGATAGTTTCTGGGGGGAGGTGACAGTAAATCTTCTTCTGCGAAATGTGGGTATTTTGGCTTTCTACAGAGCCTCTTTATAATAATCATTCGTAAGGCGCGCCTTTGCTGACACTCTAGTTCATCCGAAAAGGATGCTGGCAGCCCGTTGCGAAAACTTAAGCAGCAAATGTTGACAGTCTCGACCCGAAACTCGATCCGCGATCCTCGATGTTTCGAGAATCGGTGATCGACATTACAGAGTGGAGAACTGAGAATAGAGTTTTCGATGGTGAAGGCGAAAAGAAAATCGCGGTGAAACATAACTTCTTGAAAACAAAACAATGGTGTAGACAAAAGGGCTTGACAAGCGGTCCCCTTTATTTGCACAACTGATAGACATATCGAAATATTTCTTCACGCTTGCGTCTATTATTTTTTTAGCACATCGCTTATGTTTTCTTGACTTCAGCGTTTATAACTGCTGAATTACCGGAATACTATTGATAAACCCTAACCCGGAAGCTGAAAATTTCTAGAAAACACATTTATAATGAGTCACGCATGCACACAATAAACTTTATTTGCACTCGAATTTAAAAGCAAATGCATGCTAATATCTCCGAACTATGAATAAATACTTAAATCCCAAAATAAAAGGAAATTCTGCAATAATTACTAGATAGCTTAATAAAGATGAAAAATCAACGGCCACGAAAGGTGCAGCAGTCAGTATCAAAATTCACTTTAAAAATTGCAGACTTAAATTTACTTAATTCCTGGATTATTCTCATATGGTTTGCAAGAGAATTCCATATCTTACTATCGCAATACGACAAGGTATGAAGACCTCAACTAGTGGTGTTTGCTCCAGGCGCTATAAACTAGTTATCTCCCCGCAAATTATTGCTAGAATTTTGCGATGTGAATAACTTAAAAATAGTTCGGGCACCAGCCCATGTAAAGCCTTATATAGAAGAATTCAAATATTATAAATTCTCCTATTAAAGAAAGTGGGATGATTTATGCGCTCCAACAAGTCATCATATGTACTAATATGACATCATTATAAAATAAAGCGCAATTAAGTTTTTCCAATTTGTTTGAATTACGCCTACCACAGTAATGCCATTCAATAGAACAATAGTCTAAGTGAGGCAAAAGATAAGCATTATACAATCCGATCTTAGCATCTGTACGTGTCAATTAATTTCTTATGCCTTTGCAAGACCCGCATCTGGTTGCCAACCAGTTACGTGCAATATCCGCTTTTTGCTTATCAAAATTTAAATCCTTATCAAGAGTTACACCTAAAAGTTTTATATCCTCAGCAAGACTAATATCGTCCCTGCTTATCCTAAAACAGGATGTGTTCATGCTCTATTCTTGGGTTTCACTCACGTGATCAACAGCCATGTTTTTCAACGAAACCAAAAGAAGACGCTAGCATAATAATAGCTTTCAATTCCCGGAGGATTGGATCGGGACACCAACATGGCCGCCATTTCATTGTTTGGGGACACCAACATGGCGGCCGTGACTTCATGTGAAATCATGCCAAGAATTCTCACTGGGGCCATCTCGTACAAACGCCCCAAATCCCTTCGGGATTCAAGGATAAAATTCCCACGCGCTCATAGTCTCCTGGGTGTTCGGTTTCACACAGCTTTTATATAAAGAGGCCTGTTTTGGCCTGGTTAATTCTCTTTTCGTTAAACGTTCGCCAGTCGATTGCTTGGCGTTTTTCTTTTTACCGGTCATCGCTGTGCCATCTTCGAAGATTTTCTTCGTTTTCCATGACGGACCAAGTTCCTGTTGTTCCCGCGGATGGGGCTGTTGCAGCGGCCGTTGACCGTCCAGCCGTCGCTGCCGTTGAGAACAACGCACAGAACGCTAACGGCAACGTGGTTCCTGCGCCCCAACCTGCAGCTCCGGAGCCCGAGGTTAGTGTTTCTCTTGTCGTTGTATTCGTTTAGCTTGGTTCTCGCTTCTGCGTTATTTGTATTAGTTTTCGCGTTTGTGCTACCAATTTAGTTTTCGCATCTGTGTGTAGATTTACAGTTCTCGCGTCTGTGTTAGTACTTTCGCGTTTGTGTTACCACTTTAGTTGGCGCCTGTGTATCAATTCAGTTTTCACGTCTGCATACAACTTTAGTTTTCCGTCTGTGTGACAAGTTTTGGTTTCGCGTCTGTGTGACAGGTCTGTGTGACATATTTAATTTTTCGCGTTTGTGTGACAAATTTAGCTTTCCGTCTGTGTGACAAGTCTGTGTGACAAATTTAGTTTTCGCGTCTGTGTGACCCAAGTTTAGTTTTCGCGTCTCTGTTACAAGTTTAATCTTTTGAGTTTCTGTTATGAGTTTAGTTTTTTTGCGTCTTGTGTGACAAGTTTGGTCTTCGCGTCTGTGTGACAAGATTTTTCACCTGCGTGTGGAGCTTTCACTTTTTTCTCATTTTTTCCTTTATCCCTTCGTAGGGTTATGAGGACCTTCGCCAAACAGTAAAGTCTTTGCAATCGGCCCTTAATGTTCCTAAAGTTATTCAGTCCTTGGAATCAGTTAGACTCCTCGCCTCTCGTCCTGCCGCGCTTCTCGATCCTTTCGCCTTCCTTGCGGCCTTGGAACAACTGTCAGACCACGCTAGGGACGCGAACCACCCTCAACGCAAAGTTTGATGCTAAGAGTTTCTCCCCCCCTTGCAAACTCCAACTCACTTGCTGAAGTGTTGCTGCAACTCCTTGGGGATAAGGAGGAAAGAGATATGGCTTCCCAGATCCGAACGATTTTAAGGTCACTCTTCTCCTAGAAGTTCAGCTCCAGCAAAGGTCTTTGATTTTTGAGGAGACAATTCCGGCGCCCCGCATCAGGGCCCCTATCCCGGAAGTTCATTTGGTCGCGGTGGACGACTGTCACGCCACAGTACTACCGGCCCGGAACCTTTACTAGGCGCTGTTTTAATTGCAGAAAAGTTGGTCAAATTGCTGGGTATTGCCCATTGGTCTCCGAAGCTGTTAAAAAGTAGCGTTTCTTTGCTATATATATTGGGAGTTTCGGTGCCTTTGATCGTTTGCCTTGTTAGTTATCTCGGTGTTCTTCTGTACTGAGGTCCACGCCACGTTATTTGCTTTGTCTATTACTTTGTGTTTGTTTCGCTTGTCTTTGTTCTTTCTAAGCTAACAACTGGTATCCCTCGAAGGGGTCTTCTTACGCCCTTAATTGCTCTGTCCCTGGACGGGGTATTTTGGGGGCTGCTTCGCGGTTGGCTTTTGCCCTTTTCTATATCGTGTTTCATTGGCGCTTTTTTCGTTGTCCTTTTTGTTTTAGACGCCCCCGTGCAAGAAACCTCGTTAGGATTTTCGCTCGGACGAAGTCTCTTCAAATTTTGTTCAGTGGTGCAATTGGAAAGGGGAAAAGCCTCCCGTTGCAGGCCCGAACCCCTCGCCCTACATGGTTTCCAAGGTTGTAAAGTTTGCAATAAAGCTTTTTGAGTTATGGGGAGAGTTACGGTCATCCATGTATTTTGTTGGGACCTTACCACCCTGCCTAGCTTTCGGGAGTAGCAGCCCTGAGTTCATTCCGGTAGTTGCACCAGATCGAAATTTTCATCATGTAAACCAATACAGAGCGAACATTAACCGGAGTAACTGCAGAATATCCTGCCACTTTTAAAGTAACCCATAGATGCGTGCATGGCTACGCAGTCGCTTTGTATTATATCAAGTGTCTTCTAAGAGAATACGCGGATACGCTGAGGAAAGCAACGCTCATTCCTGAAAAACAGTAAGTATCTTTCTTAAGTGGACACACGGATACACACTGTTGATCCCATGGAGGATTAACTATTATCCGAAGAGCTTATCCTAAAGAGACAAAATAGATTTCCCTCCACCCAAATCCTCGAAAGAAACTCCTTGCTCGCCCCAATCCCTTACCTTATGGCGGCGCGCCTTTCAGAGAGCGCAACCGTTGTAAAGAAACGGTTTGGTAAAAAGAAATGTATACACAAGTGTTATCAAGGGCAAACGGGAACCTTTTTATTCTTCTTTTTCTTTTGTTTTCTTTTATTATTAACGGGATTCGACCCATACTTTGCTATTCTAGGCACTGTTACAGGACGTTTCTGCAATTTTGAAACTTCTTGTTTCTTGCTTCCGTTTCGAAGCTTTTTCTTCAAAGTGACATGTGCAATATCTGACTCAAATTTGTTGCTTCTTGGTGGTGACACCATATCTTTGATTTTCCCTGTTGATTTTGTAGACGTAATATTCTCCAAATCATCGCTCTTTAGCTTCCTCTCTCTACCTTTGAAGGAGTCTCTACATAATGTGGCTTCGTTATCCATTTTGATGTCCTTTCTGACAAACAGTGCAACGAAAAATCCGTTGGTATAATCTTCAGTTGGTGAGGCACAAATGCACTTCTCGGCTGTGAGAATTGAAAAAAAGATTGTGTGTCGAACATGCACTAGAATCATACTTTCTGTCAATTACACTGCAAGTCTCGCGAGGTAAAAATATAATTGGCCATTTCCAAGTTCGTATTTGTCTCGGTTTCGAAGCGAGTCTTGGTGCTCAACTATTGAAATGGAAATGAGTTTGATTTGCATGAGAATAAGCGATTCATTTCCACTTGAATGGTTGAGCACCAGGACTCGCTTTGAAACTGAGGCATGCAGCAACTCGGAAATGGGCTGTTTATTTCATGTAGTTCAGTTCTTCGGGGTTCACGTGTGTTGAGTGCTTTTTTACGTGGTTTGGGCTGACCATCCCGGTCACAGCCAGAAAAATGTTGATGATATGTGCCGAGAGAATTGTGCTTCTAAACTTTGTTTCTCCTTTGACGAAATCTCGAATCGATCTCTTGGAAATGGACTTATACAACGGGAATTGGGAACTCTAGAAATAAAAAATTAAAAGAAAATTTCTGACGAATCATGATGTTGGCAGCCAATTGGTTGATTTTACTTGGTTAATTTGTCTGGTCTGTTGCAAACTGTTGGTTAATTTGTCTGGTCACGTTGCAAACGACCTCAACTTGTTTCACAGTCCAGCGCGCGCAATTAGGAACTTTACAATCTATGACGACGACGTCGACGAAACGACACCGCAAAATATAACTTTGCACTTCTATCGTAAGTCTTTCACGATTATTCCATCTTGTTCACGTCGTATATCGTGGGCAACGTATCCTAAAAATAAACTGGTATGAGCGGTTTCAGAGTAAAAATAAAGAATAAAGGTTCACATTTGTATGCTGATGTTGACGTCGCAGCATCAAAGGGAGCTTACGAAACGACGACGACGACGCTACAAAACAATAGATTTAGTGAGCAAAAACAATGGCTCTGCACGCTCTGCACGTGCGTTTTACATTTTGGTACATTTCTTTGCCGTCATCTCCTAAATGATGACGTGAAATGACCAAATTCAAGATTTTGTGGAGGACGTTAGCGCATGACGATGAATTTTCAGTTCTCTCTCTACGCCTCCAACCCACTCATACCAGTTTAATTCCTCGACAGTTACTACACATTTTTAACGCGAAACGACATGAAATAGTTTCGTAGTGATATGAATAACGCGAACTTGTATTTTTAAATGAAGTCCTCGCAGCCGTCGTCGTCCTCGTTTCGTAAGCTCCCTAAATTTGGTGATTTTTCACGTCGTTGTTAAGCCGAGTAGCGCAAAAGTAGGTGGTAAAATGCGTGCCACACGTGCAGCACGATCATTTTTCCCTTTTAATCGATGACATTGGCCGTGTTTTCACGACACCTGTTGTCTCGCTTAACATTCCTGAAAGTGGTTTGTTTGCAGACTTCGTTAAGCGACTTAAAAATGATCTGTGTTTCCAAGGGTAAGATTAAATGAGAGAGCACGTGCCAATACAATAATAGAAATAGTAAAAATGGCACGCCTATGTATTTCCGATTTGAAAAACCGCAAGCGACTCCTGACTGGCCGAAAGTAATTGCCAACTCGCTTAAACTGCCTGGTTTGGTGGCTTAAATTTAATGAAAATTGTATTGAAGTTTGCCGACTCGCTTAACTTTAAATGAGTCGGGAAAGAAACTGTTTTCAAGGAATTTTCGATTGTCACTTTCTAAGCGACCTGAAAAACCGTTCGTGAAAACACGTCCATTATTGTTTTGTGGCGTTGTCGTTTCTTAAATTCGCTTATGATTTAATTTCATCAGTCAAACCGAGAAATATGACTGGCTCTCGTTCAAACCTACCTCCTTGAAACACAGCTTTTCCACGGTGAGTCCAAGAAGGAAGACAATGCTCCAGAGTGAAGCTATCACTGTTCGCTTTCAAAGCCGCTTGAACCACATCCTCATTTTCCTTAAATTTGTACAGTGGACAAGGAATAAAAAAAGGAAGTAGAGTTAGAAGAAAATCCCCACTACTTTAAAATCGAAGATGCAGCTCTTTTTCGATAGTGACTTGGGGACACTCGAACAAGATTCTGGCGACAAATGTTCCGAAAACATACAGTCAGGATACAAATTGTAGAAATGGAGCAAATTTGCTATTATATTTAAGGAAATGTTAGAGGTTAACCCCGGTGCAGGAAACGAAGAGATGGTTTCTTCCATGGTGCCTTGGGGATACACGGAAAAAATCTGAATGCTCCTCGGTTGGGGTCGACCTTCCGTCGTACAGAGCTTCTGACAGGGAGCGCAGGCGCGGGACCGCACAATTCTATCAAACCCGCTTAACAACGCACAATTGCTAAAAATCCGCAAAATCCTGCACAATCACTGAGTGAAATGCTTAGAGTTTTTATAACTACACGTTTTACTTTTCATAACCAAGATTGAAACTTATTCAAGCGATTTTCGGGCCGGGGCCATTTTCTTTCCGAAAACACCTTGTCGAACATTGATAAAAAAAAAGATGTATACAAGGTGTTCTTTGTAGCTCTGCGTGGTCCTGTGCTTTAGCTCGGTTCCACTTCATTGTCGGATCGGAACAGTCGCTCTTATCTCCTCTGGCGGGTCTTGAATGCCCAAAAACACTAAAACTTCTTCAATTTTAGACACGAAGAAAAAAGCAAGCTACGTTATTCACAATGTATGTCAATTCCTACTGAAGGAATCTGGAAGGCGAGGTTCGTAGTTGTTTACCTCAACATTTTATTCCAATAAATAAGGTGAATTTATTTTGCCTTTTACTTTCCTCTTCTGGACTGTACTCCTTTCTTCCATGGCTTCCGTAACAACTTTGTTTCCACGCCTCCAAGGCACAAGGAGGAGTCTCAATGTCAATCATTCTCATAACATAAGTGAACTTAAGCCGTTCAAAACAGAAGTAGTACAACCTTTGTCGTCACAACAATATACGTAAAAATCAATTTTGGAGTTTAAAGTGTGTAATAAAACATTCAACTTTTTTAGCTGAAATAAAACAACTGGATATGATCGACCTTTCTTGTTCTTATTTTTATCCTTATTCCTGTTCCGGTTGCGGTTCCGGTCTCAGATTCCGGATCCGGTTCCAGATTCCCTGCTTTTTCAGACGCCCAACATAGGGCCTATGTTTATGCCAAGTATCGACCTCAAACGAACTGTGCAGGTATTTTATTTTGTTCTTTCATTTTCGATTTTTTTTCGAATGTTAAACAAAGTGATTCCTAAGTCACAAGCTTGTACAGCGAGTAGACAGTTTTGACTCATTTATATTTCAACAACTTCGTGTAAATTGTCGCTGTTATATTTTTAAACTGCACACCGGCCTTTAGAGTTTAATTTATAACACAAATTGTGAAGTATATTTTTAGCGCCAGTGAAATAAAAGAGACATTTTATCAAGAAAACGTAGAGTGTGGTGTATTTTTTATGATAGCGTCTGTTCTGCAGAAACAACTTTAGCTACTAACGAAATCTTCTTTTTTGCGAACTTCAATCGCCCCTTAGCCTGCGTCGCAGACGTAATCTAACAAAGGTTAGTGACGTATGCGAAGCAGCGCCGGGATCCTTGTTATGGACCCACAACGGACTCAAGCGGACATGCGTTTCCAATTTCCTTTTAACCTGATTGGCTATTACCTGTCTTGTGGGCCAATTGATGGCGTATCGAACGATTGATTTTTTAAGTGATTCCTCAGTATTGTAATGCGCATCCTGACTCGCGCATTTGGTGTGTTAATATTTATAAACTGCTCAAATTTGCAAAATTGTAAATATGGCGCAAGTCCATCATACACGCTGAAACAGTTCTCAAAACACGTGAGAGAAGTTGTCAATGATCCATAACTCTTTGCGAATAAGCGCGCGCATTCCGAGAACTTGGCGAGTTTTATTGTTTCGATCTACGATAATCGAAATAGACAGGTACGATGGTGTTTTACTCTTAAACGAGCACGGTGACCTATATTTTCTATTGCATAGTTTTGGTGTACAAATTATCTCCTTTAAATAAAAAAATTAAAGTAAAATTTTTATTGGAAGGAAAAAGAGATAGAGCTAAAAACGTACACAGAGCCCCTTACCCAGGAATGTAAATTACGATCTTGAAAACAACGACTCGAGAAACGTTTTGAGTCGACGTCGTTTTAAGGTTAGTGATATTCCCATAGACTATGTAAGAAAGTGTTCCTTATGCTCTGGACGTTCTATCTATCATGTGCTTTTTCAAGTGTTACTTTAAAAACCCTCTCGTTTAGCTACCGCAAAATGTACCCTAAGGCGATGAAATAACGCGCGTGTTTAGTATCAGTACAGGCATCAATGGGGTAAGATTGTACCATTATATCTCTTAAGCAAGCACGGTGACTTATCATTTTTATTGTAGTTCTCAAAACAGGGATTAGTAGGGAATATTCAAGGAATTTGAACCTGGCAAAGTTTCTATGGAAACTAAAGAGTCAAGTGTGTTGTAGCTAAGAATTCACTTCTTGTTGTCTTGGCAACGAATCTCACTAAGTGATATTTCACTTGGCTCCAAATTAAGGCCACAAGACTGAGAGTGTTCCTGGTTTGCTTGCTTCAGTCAACTTGTATTTCGTTTATTTTCGTACTTAACAATTTAACTCATACCTCTTGATGAACAGAGCATGTTGAATACACGACTCTCTTTACCAAAGGAAAGGACAACGCGTGGTTCAAGACTGATAACTGAAACGTGGCCAGAGATTCAAGTCTCTTCTACAGAGGAAGCGAAAGAGAAAATCAAATACAAAGAAACTATAACAAGAGGCAGTTGGCTAGTGCGCGGCTTTCGGAGCGAGAGGTCCCCGGTTCGATCCTCGGTGACTTAAACGTCCCTTTTGGAGTTTCCTCTGATCCGTGTAGCTATAGCTTCAAATGGGGTAAAGGGCGCACTGTTGGCTTCCATTGATACCAACCTCATAGCTGAAGGAACTACCGACATTAAATAAAGTTACTTTACCTTTACCTTTAAGATACATTTTCAAGAAAACAGTGGAGAATATATTGCAATGGAGAAGACTGAAAAATTCAGGACTTCAACAGGGTTTGAGCCTGTAACCTCGCGATGCCGGTGCAACGCTCTAACCACCTGAGCTACGAAGCCACTGGTATGAGAGCTTGTCATTTGGGGGTTTAAATGTTCCTGTGTCTGAATAAATCAACGAACGAAATGATATATGAAATCAATCACATATTGAAATGTGGATATGAAATCAAGTGAAGCTATGATCCTCGCAGTTACGACCGCAATTTTAGCAATTGCATAGCTTCACTCGAATGCATATCCGCAGTTCATTATATGATTCATTTCATATATTATTTCGATTGTTGACAATAGCAGTAATCAAAGATTCATGATCATAACGCAAAGCAAGAACACTAAATTGAGTGCAAAGTGCTGGAAAACGAATCCCAAAATTGTAAGAAAATGAAAGAGAAAGTAGCAATTGCCATCCCACTTTTAATCCAATCACCCAATGTAGCTTTGGAAAACACAACTAACATTCGCTACATTACAATTGACACTCTACGGAAAACCTCTTTTTTAGCCAGCGCATTTGGCAGAACATTAAGCCTTACTGACAAATAAAGCTGAGTATGTACCTTTTTCTCAGCTGTTTCTTGTTCGTCATCTACAACCCTATCCATTCTGGTCGTGATACCAGACCCACTGCAAGATGGATCAACCACAATGTACTCAACTTTGCTGTATTTCTCGTCAAAGGGATCAACCTGACACATTCCAAATTAAAGGATTTGACAAGAACAAGGACATACAGTGAATCAACTAACCGAGTTCGAGGTCCATACTGTAAAATTACGGACTGCTTCGCGCTTGGGTCACAAATCATTGGGAAAATAAAAGGATCCGTAATTATACAGTACCGACCACGAAAATGAGGTTAGTAAGATGTTTATTATATCTCTGTGGTTATGTGTGGTAATCTGAGCCGTGAGGGAAAAGAAACTAGTTTTAATAGCCAATCACAGGGCACGTACTATCTGAGAGATATAATAAAAATGGATTATTGTACAACGTGATTAAGATGGAATAATTTTGAAATCCTCACAATTAGCATAAAGTTATAACCCTTGAAGCGGTTTTCTGTAGATATTACTTTTACTCAAAATGGCTAATATAAACTTTATTCCTGGCATTGTCGTTGCCATTGTCAAGTGTTTTAGATTTCAACTCCCTTCTACAGAGAGTTCACTTGACAGAGAGACACTAACTTAATACCAACCTCCAGAAAACTACAGTTTGTCGTTGTAACACAGTCTACTCCAGCTGTTTTCATCAGCTTTTCCATTACTGATAGCCTCTTCTTGTCAGTGTCAAATCCAAATATTTTTCTGCAGGAGGGAAATGATGGTTGACAGAGCATTCAAAATACGAGCATCTGAAAAGAAGATTTATCTTAACTCCAATATACAATCCCATGTAAAATATAAAAAAAAGAGAAGCTGTCAAGTTTCGGACAAGTTGATGGAAAGAGGAAAGGCTACATATTTTGTAACGTTTCGCTAATGACACGGGAGTGCATTCATTATGTATGATTCATGTTAACTGCAGAAGTATTTTAGGCGTGTTTGTTGATGTTGAATCCCTCGGGGCTACTAGGCAATGCAAGAGCCATTTGAAGGCATCTCTTTCAACTTTGCTTTATTGTTTTTCCACTGCTATATTTTCCTTATGGTGATAATGTAAACGCTCGCTGTATCATGTATTATTCAATAAACGAGATGCCCGACCCTGATACTGTGTTTGTGTTTATTAAGATTAGTTACAAAATATTTTATAATCGTTTCAATGTGATTAGAGTATAAAATATAATTTTGAATCATAGTCAATGAAAAAAAGGAAATATTAAACTGTTAAATTTTGAAGACACTATTAAAGGCTGAGAAAGAGAGAGAGAATGAATAAGTCATGGGGTTCCCCAAAATAAGAAATATTAATAAATAATACTTTAATTGATTGACTGATCATACCCTTTATTGCTCATTATGCTGGCTACATGGCTACTTTTGTTCCCTGGGGCTGCGCAGGCATCATTCACATGAGAACCAGGGGGAGGTAGCAAGACGTGAGCTGGAATACAGCTGACCTATACAGAAAATATTCAAAGAATGCTGAGATTCCAATACTAATTACCACCACTGGATGTGATCTTGTTGAAAGCAGGTGACAAGGGTATTCTGACATTGTATCATGTATCATTGAAAATTAAAGGATGTACTGTAATGGGCTTCCTGCATAGAAAAAATTATTGACAAAGGAATTGAACAATAGTACATTATATGAGTGTGGCAAACATACACGTCAGGTGTACTGTGCCTGTATGCTGTAGTAACCTTAATTTAATGGAAAGTTCTAAAGCATCCGTTTAGGATATACCACGGCAAATAGTGGCTAAATTCCCCTTCTGTATAGATCCCTGGGCATTGGAGAGACAGACGAGGAGATGGACATGAACGCCTCATGCATAACCAATAAAACTGCAAGCTACCGGTAATTGAATTGTTAAATGATGTACAATGCTGGTGTCCGACTTTTTCTAATTAAATTTGCCTCAGAAAAACACTAATTGTCTTATTGAAGATTTACAAAGTATTACACAACACATGTTTGTTTAAGAACATTGTTTTGCCTTTCAAAGACATTTCATAACTATAATAGAAATGAGTGGGTTCATTTGGACGGATGGTCTTGTAACACAGGATTGCTCGTTTGTGGCAGAATAAATTCGGTTCAGTTCTGTTTTTCTATTTTTGAGTTCTTAATAGCCATCACTACAAACAGGACGAAACTTTATGTTAACAGTTGTACCTTGTCTTGAAGGAGGATTTCTCCACTGACATACAAAGGATGATCATGGAGATCAGTGCCAGAAGGGAAAACAAGTACATCTGAAAAGTGTTCATCACACAAGAACTGCTTAGTGTGTATGGCTTTGCTCTACAAACAAAAGGAAAGAAAGTTCTCAAGAAAGGCACATGGAAAAATCCAGCAGCATAAGGGAATATATATGGATTAAATGAGTTCCCTTGAATATTGATACTAAAATAACCGTATTCGATTCTACAATGCAGCTGGGAGATCTGCCACGAAAAGTAGGGTACCTGAAAACGTTTTTCATATGCAAAACAATAGTATTTTGGGATTTTGAAAATAACCTACAATCTTGGACAAAAAGGGTTGAGAATATTAAAAACAGGGGTTATTTTGCGCACTACGTCCTCAATATCGCACATTATTAGCGATCCCCCTCCCCCCTACAACCAATGTTGATAAGCCCAGGTTCGACATGCTTTGTTTCGTCCAGCAACATTGATCAGGGGGGGGGGTGGGGGCGAAAAGAGAGCTTATTTTTCATACTCGTGATCGAGGTTTAGTCCAAAAGCTGAGTTTTCTCAAAATTATTTTGTCCAAGATTGTAGACTTTCGTTTAAAGTGCCTATCACCTCAAATCACATTTCCACTTTATTAATTCTCCGAAATCATCCCAAATACATTGTCAGTGTTGTTTTTGGAACCTTTTGATTGAAATTTCACTTTTTTGTTGGCTTTGAAAGATGAGAAACGTGGTCATTCTTTGATCAATAACCAAGCAATGAAGTCAGGGAAATGGTTAAAGGGTTTTTGAGTGGAGCTAGAGCTTGCTAAGAAAAAGGTGGCGAGGGTTGTCAATGGAATTGTCCCTGTACCTGCGTGACAAAAGATGCTACATTAGTTTGATTAGCTTGCTCATAACCACTTTCTTTGAAATGTTGGATTACATGTTCCATGGAGGTCTTTATTGTGTTAACTCTGACATAACGTGGGATCAAATCTATGTGAAACATCAAAAGAAATTAGTACATATGTCATCATAAATCTCTGTTTATAACACATGAATGTAATACATGTCAAAAAGCTTACTCTGTTCATGAACACTCCACAAAAATTAACATTTCTCTCTGAGTAAAAGAAATGCCCGTTATGGAGTTTGTAACAATTATTATCGAGGTGTTAAGCCGAAGATGAAGAAGACGAAGCGGATAATGGCGGTTCAACAAGAGCACATGTTTTTATTCTTCAAAACGAGGCTAACCGACGTCACGGTTTACAATGATAGCCAATGTTAAGCAATATTGTTACATCCTCCCCTTTTTTTTTTTTTTTTTTTTTTTTTTTTTAGCGAAAATGAACTAAAGCAACGCTGCGAGTGTCTCTCAGTCCTTACAAAAGAGTAATAGAAAAAAAAAACAACAAACAAAAAAACAAAAAATGATTAAGTCTTAACATAGTCCTGGAATCTAACTGGTTCTTTGATGACACGGCCCGAGCGAGTACACACAGGTGACGACTGCTTGGTGGTCCTTGCTTCCAGGTGGCTTTTCTGGCCGTTCGCAGCTCTTGTGTTTGGCAATTGAGTATCCTGACCCCGTTGAGGTCCAGGCAGTGGATCTGGTACAGGCAGTGCATCCGCTGCGGGAATGGAAGGGCTCTTCACTAGGTGCTGCCTATTGCGTCTAAAGCTGGAACCGTGTGACTGGACTTCATAGGATCTCTCATCTAGTCGCTTTGTCACGTGACCCTCATCCCAACTGTGTTTACCAAGGACAAATGGTTTCATTCTAACTGTGTCGCCAGCTTTTAAGGCCGGAAGGTCATGGGATGACCGATTGTAGTAATGCTGCTGCCTCTTTTGGTTGAGCTGGAGTTGTTCCCTTTCATAGAGGCTGGGTGGGCTTCTGGGTTCCAGGAGCGATCTTGTGGACGGTAACAAGCTTCTTGTCCTTCTCCCCAAAAGACGCTGTGCCGGGCTACTGGCAACACCTTGAGTTGGTGTGTTCCGGATATTGAGTAGAGCTAGGTACTGGTCTTCTCCTGACTTTGATGTCTTGCGTAACATTCTTTTTGCCGTCTTCACAGCCGATTCAACTTTTCCATTTGCCTGGCTGTGGTGCGGTGATATGGTAGTGTGCTCAATGCCCCATGTCTTGGTAAAAGATTTGAATTCACGTGATGTAAATTGGGGGCCATTATCTGTAACCAGTTGTCTAGGAATACCATATCGTGCCAGGTGTGACTTCAATCTTTTGATCACAGTTGATGATTTGGTGTCGGTGAGTGGATCCAATTCCCAGAAGTTGGACTTGTAGCAGACGGTGACGAGGTACTCTTTGTCATTACAGGTGAAAAGGTCTGCCCCAATTTTCTCCCAAGCTCCGTCCGGGATTTCATGAGACATGAGCGTCTCTTTACAAGGTGTTAGTTCATACTCGCGGCATGTCTCACAGGTGCGAATCCAAGCTTTTAATTCCTTGTTCATGCCGGGCCAATAAACATGTTCCCTTGCACGGCGCAGGCAGGCCTCAATTCCTTGGTGTCCACTGTGGACATCTTTTTTGACAGCTGTGCGCATTCCCTTTGGTATAACAAGCCGCTCGCCACGAAATATAAGGCCATCAGTGACTGCGAGCTCATCCCTAACACTGAAGTATGGGGTGACAAGGGGTGGGAGCGATTTCTCATCTGCTGGCCAACCTTCCTGTATTACGCGTTTCAGCTGTTGAAGAGAGGTGTCATCGTTGGTGTATTGGCGGATCTCGCGGATCTTCTCGTCAGGCATGATCAGGTAGGAGAGGGCATTTATGGTTTCGAATTCTTCTTGTCCACAATCAGAGGCTTTTGGCAGGTGAGCCCTGCTGAGCGTGTCGGCCAGGTACATCTCTTTACCATTTAGGTATCGCACTTCAATGTCATATGCCAGGGCGCGCATTAGCATTCCCTGTAAGCGTTTAGGGGCTCTGTCCAAGGGTTTCTTTACGATGCTTGCAAGTGGTTTATGATCTGAGTACACAGTCACAGGGCGGCCAAACGTGTACTGGTGCCACTTTTCTAGGGAAAATACAATTGCGAGCATCTCCTTCTCTATGGTAGCATATCTCGTTTCTGCCTCACTCAAAGCGCGGCTGGCGTATGCTAGCGGCTGACCGTCTTGAAGTAGGGCGGCTCCCAGTCCCTGTCCACTAGCGTCACACTGGATCGATAGGTTTTTACTTGGATCGAAGTAGGCTAGCACAGGTGCGTTTGTCAGCAAACGCTTCATCTCTGTAAAGGCTTTCTCGTGTACAGCATCCCACATCCACTCGGAGGTAGGGAGAGCTAGGTCATAGATTGGACGCATCACATCGGCAAGGTTTGGAACAAATTTAGACAGGTAATTTACTGTTCCTCGTAGTCTTTCTACAGATGCTTTGTCTTGAGGAGGAACCATGTTTTGGACTGCTTCCACTTTAGTGGGGTCTGGCTTGAGGCCATCACTGGTTAAGACATGACCCATGAACGGAATCTCGCTGAGACCAAAGCGGCACTTCTCTTTGCTCAAGGTGATACCCTTATCAACACAGCAGTTGAGGAAGGTACGGACACGTGTATCGTGTTCCTCATCTGTTCGACCCCAGATAATCACATCGTCAGCGATACAGCGCACCCCTTCAAGGCCCTCAAGAGCATGATGCAGACGTTTTTGGAAGATTTCGCTGCTGACTTTCAAACCAAATGGGAGACGCAGCCACCGATAACGCCCAAAAGGGGTGGCAAATGTGGTTAACAAACTTGATGCATGATCGAGCTCACAGTGGAGGTACCCAGACTTGAGATCACAAACAGAGAATACTTTCGCCTTGGTAAGTTCTGGAAGTACATTTTCCAGAGTGGGAAGCTGGTAGTGTTCGCGCTTCAGTGCGTCATTTAGAGGTCGGGGATCAATGCAGATACGAATTCCAGCTTTCTTTTCAGCAACAGACATCTGGATTATTCTCATATGGTTTGCAAGAGAATTCCATAACTTACTATCGCAATACGACAAGGTATGAAGACCTCAACTAGTGGTGTTTGCTCCAGGCGCTATAAACTAGTTATCTGCCCGCAAATTATTGCTACAATTCTGCGATGTGAATAACTTAAAAATAGTTCGGGAACCAGCCCATGTAAAGCCTTATATACAAGAATTCAAATATTATAAATTCTTCTATCATACAAAGTGGGATGATTTATGCGCTCCAACAAGTCATCATATGTACTAATATGACATCATTATAAAATAAAGCGCAATTAAGTTTTTCCAATTTGTTTGAATTACGCCTACCGCAGTGATGCCATTCATTAGAACAATAGTCTAAGTGAGGCAAAAGATAAACATTATACAATCCGATCTTAGCATCTGTTACAATTAATTTCTTATGTCTTTGCAAGACCCGCATGATCTGGTTATCAACCTTACGTGCAATATCAGCTATATGCTTATCAAACTTTAAATCCTTATCAAGAGTTACATCTAAAAGTTTTATATTCTCCGCAAGACTAATCTCGTCCTTGCCTATCCTAAAACAGGATGTGTTCATGCTCTATTCTCACTGGGGCCATCTCGAACAAACACCCCAAATCCCTTCGGGATTCAAGGATAAAATTCCCACGCGCTCATAGTCTCCTGGGTGTTCGGTTTCACACAGGTTTTGTATAAATAGGCCTGTTTTGGTCTGGTTAATTCTCTTTTCGTTAAACGTTCGCCAGTCGTTAGCTTGGCGTCGCTCCCTCCTCCCCGCAGCGATGATCTCTGTTGCCATCGCAGCTAGCTCCCCCTCCTTTTCGCCTCCGGGCTCGCTTCTTTCCTTATCTTATCCTTGCCTGGGGCGTTTGGGAGTGAGGGCTCCCAGTGGGAATTTATTACTTTCCTAACTACATAGTGATACACTTGTCTGGATTCACCACAAGGCCATTGAAGCAGAACCAGGAATTTGCAGCAAGAAAATCAGTTTGCAGATCCCTATGTAATTGGGAGACACCTTTACTTATGTTAAATATTTGTGTATCATCAGCTATGAACTAATCTTGGACTGAAGCCAAGGAAAATATTAAAAAGAAGAGGGCCTAATACAGACCCTTGTGGGATACCACTTAAAAGTGGGCTCCAGTCAGAAAACTGGTCACCTAATTTAACTCCCTGAAAACGATCAGTAACCTCATCCCCTATAAGCGAACAATTATTACATGATAATCCATAACGGTTTAACGAAAAGTTAATCACTTGGCAAGCTGTCAAAGGCTTTGGACAAATCAATATCGATGATGGAATTGAAGCAAAATGCCGTTTGTCCAAACCATTCCGAAATTCCTCTAACAAATTAAGTAAAGTAGCCTCTCAGCTGTTGGCTGACAAAAACTGAAACAGCTTATCCCCCAAAACATGTTCCAACTGACTTCCAATAACCCACTCAAAGATACTGCATGAATATACGTGAGGGAATGTATTCCTCCATCTACATGTATGAACTCTTACCTGAACTAAACAAAAACTCAGTAAATCTTAGGATAAAGCGCAAGTTCCACATTAAGTATAACACTAATAGGTTTAGGGACAGTTTCATTTTATCCAATGCTTTAAAGTTATAGCTGTTCTACGCATTATATTATATACTAAGTTTTATA
This sequence comes from Montipora cactus, assembly GCA_014634245.1. NCBI lineage: Eukaryota > Metazoa > Cnidaria > Anthozoa > Scleractinia > Acroporidae > Montipora > Montipora cactus. The sequence continues at coordinate 896,025 of BLFO01004747.1, read as the reverse complement.
TACGTATATATATATAAGTCATATTTATAGGATCAACTAACATGGTTTAGGGTTAGTAGTCTACGCAGGCCATTTTATCCAATGATTTTATCCAATGATTCTTTTACTTGTAAGTTATATATTTATTAGGTATATTTAGTGTTTTACTATTATTCGACTTCTTATTGTTGATTTAGCATAATTCAGCCCTTTGGCTGCAAAGCTTTTTGTAAATGGCTCAGTTGGTTGAGCACCGGGCTGTCACGCGGGAGGTCGTGAGTTCAACTCCGGCCGGACCAACACTCAGGGTCTTAAAATGAACTGAGGAGAAAGTGCTGCCTTTGTAATTACATCTGCAAATGGGTAGACTCTCCAGTCTTCTCGGATAAGGACGATAAGCCGGAGGTCCCGTCTCACAACCCTTCAATGTTCATAATCCTGTGGAACGTAAAAGAACTCACAAAGAGTAGGGCACGTAGTTCCCGGTGTTGTGGTCTGTCTTCTGTGATATATCATGGCTGGGAGGGTAAAAAGGCGCACTTAATTTAGAGGTTCGCTCTGTTGTGCGACCCTCACCACAGCCTGTTTCTCTGTTGTGGTAAAAGTGATTAAATAAATAAATAAATAAATAAATAAATGTATACATAAATCATTCATCCATCCATCCATCTATCTTAAGAAGCCCACTTTTATCAACAAGGGTTTTTTGAGACAAGAATAAAAAATACGTTTAAAAAAAAAAAAAAGAACAACAATACAATACAAACTTAATTGTCCGCTCCCCATAGGGGCTTTTCAGGGCCAATGAAACACAAACAAGGAAACGACGGAACAGAACACCAACAACAACTGTTAAGAATCCCAAATGGCCAGAGGCAAACCAGTTGACTATTTACAAGTGCAGTTGGGAAGTTGAACCATGGATCTCCAGGATCAACTTCAATGAGTGGACACAGCAGGTCTTGAACCCTGGATATCCGGGATCTCAAGGCAGGCGCCCTAACCGCTGAGCCACACTACCTCCTAACGACGTTTCCAAAAACATTGCGAAATCCCACACAATTTAAGTTAGTTCCCGCACAATTTGCCTCGAAAATCCCGTACAATTTTAAATTCCTTTCCGCACCCAATCAGAAGCCTTGTAATCCGATGACTACTTCGGATGCCCTACAACAGAGTTCCGATCTTCTCCCCTCTCTTCTTCTCTCAACAAACTCGGTTCGATGATGACTCGGGGATTCCCGAACAGGAGTCGATTACCTTCCGATGAATACTTCGGATGCCCTACAACTGAGTTCCGAGCTTGTCTCCCTCCTTCTTCTCTCAAAAAACTCGTTCGATGATGACTCGAGGACTCCCGAACCGGAGTCGAACCTACGACCTTCCGGTTACTAGTTCGGATTCTCGAACACCGAAATACAGGAGACCCATGGCAGCCAGGCCATCAAAATGGGTTCAGATTACAAATTGTCGGTTTTTGAAAACCTCTTATACCTGGGAAACAAACTGGGAATAGATTGGCTCCGATCTCTTCTGCCTCCTTCTCTCAACAAATTCCGTTCGAAGGTTAAAGGTCCTTGGTCCAGCGTAAGATAAGTATCCGGGGGTGAACATGTCCATAACCTGGCAAAGTTTCTATGGAAACTAAAGAGTCAAATGCGTTGTAGCTAAGAGTTTAGTATTGGTTGTCTTGGCAACGAGAGATTGTGCCTGTTTTGCTTGCTTCAGTCAATTTTTATTTAGTTTGTTTTTCCTACTTAACAATTTACGACAAAAATGAAACTCATACCTCTTGATGAACAGAGCATGTTGAATACGCGACTCTCTTTACCAAAGGAAAGGACAACGCATGGTTCAAGACTGATAACTGAGAAATTCAAGTCTCCGCAAGGAGGGGGAGGGGGGGGGGGGGGG
>BLFO01004747.1:875439-885915 GCA_014634245.1 Montipora cactus | reverse complement strand
AGTAAGCAAACCAAATTTTATTGTAATATAGCAAAATGATTTTATAATATTAATATCATACTCTAAAATATTAATATCATACTCTAGTACTCCAGTATTTGGCAGCATTCTTTGATGGCATCAGAATACAACAGATGTCATCCTCATTCAATCAAAAGCAAGTAAATACCAGCCAAAGGGCATTTTGCAGTTTTGAGGGAATCAATTCTCCTAGGTAAATGCCAGGCCTTGGACGTTTGAAAGGTGCATAGCTCTGTTAACCTATTATTATGAAAAACGCGTGTGACATTTTGGTTTTGTTTTGTACACCAAAATGACCGTCTAATCACGTGAGTGCAAGCCAAGAGTACATTGTCACTTATAGATTTGCACGTCCTGGATCAAGAACCAGTGCTTCAAAGTGGCCGTCGTCCGGTCGTCAAAGACAACCAGAAAGTTTACAGGGTGACTAGTTTTTGGTAAAATGAAAAGGTTCGTTCCCCGAAGAAAAAACAACGAACAACGGACAACCCAGCCAAAAATAGAAAATGTATTACAGTTTACTTAAGCAGCATCTGACTCACTCGATGGTTTTGTGTTGTCAATGTCCAATACTAATGTAAAGTTATGTTAGGATACTTTCTGTATTGGTAAAACAATGACCTGTGACCTGTGTTTTGTACCTGCTTTAAAGCGAACAGATAAAGACATTTGCTGCGCGTATACTTTTCACTAACGGAACAAATGATCAAATATTTGAAACCAGCTGATCCTGGCATACGATGGTTACTTACACTTCAGAGTTTCACACACAAGAGCATATAGTTTTTTCTTCTTAGGAAAGTGGCTACCAATGGCCAAGGACTTTGGGGTTCCACGTTTCTTCAGCATTTTGTCGATGATATTCGCGGCGCACGAATACACTGCGGCCATCTTGAATAGGGAAGCAACTGACCAGTATAGTTTGTGAACTCACATTCTTTCCCTCCCCTTCCCTTGGGCCGCTAAGCACGTTGTTTGAAACCAAACGAGAAAAGAACATTCAAAAAACCCAGTCAACTCCAAAAATGGGGAAAAACACGAAAACACAATCTCAAGCGCCAAGGGATTGCGACATTTTTATCCGAATATTTGGTCATCACAATCATTATTGCAGGATTATTTTGCAGGGATGGCGCAGTGGTGTCAGAGCACTCGCCTCCCAGGATGTTGCCCGTGCTTCGATTCCCAGATCCGAGGTCATGTGAGAGACACGACGGTGTTCGCAACCTACTTACCTCACTTGTTGGTAAGGTTTGCAGTAACGTTGAAGTCGAACCACAACTACAACCTCTTGATAATGAGCGATTCAATCTTAGAAGCGCCGTAACAAGCCCGGAGGCAAGACTGGACTTCAAGGCAGGGGGCTTTTGGTCTCGTGGAGTTACAGCATTTTTTGATGTCAGAGTAACGCATGTTAACTCCAAGTGTAACCAGGGAAAAACAACATCCACAATCTTTAAGGAGCAGGAGGATGAGAAAAAGCGGAAGTACCAACAGATGGTACTGGACGTTGAAATGAGATCTTTTACTCCCCTAGTCTTTGGAACCAACGGCGGGATGGGAGTCGACTGCAACTGCTTTCTCAAGCGCTTAGCCGAGAAGCTCTCAGAAAAGAATGAGGAACCGTATCTTTTGAGATTTTAAGTAAGAGGTTCCAGGACACCCTTCCACAAAATCCCACAAGAGGATTTCATTGATGACTGCTGCTTAAACGCTATTAGTATTTTAGGATCTTTTTAATATTCTTGGTTTCACTTTTAATCGAAATGAATTGTATTTTATTTTATTTTATTATTATTTTTTTGTTAAAGATGTTGTCGTTAGATACTAGGGTGTTGAATATCTATATTTTCCCTACAATATATTGTATTTTTTTTTTAATAGCTTTCTTAATGTAGATAGATTAGGCTATCAGTTTTTTTTTACCTAAGTGCCAGACCGTCTGACAATAAGTTAATTGTGGCAAAATAAAAGATTTGTTTTTATTATTATTATTATTATTGTTATTGTTATTATTATTATTATTATTATTGTTATTGTTATTGTTATTGTTATTGTTATTGTTATTGTTATTATTATTATTATTATTGTTATTATTATTATTATTATTATTATTATTATTATTATTATTATTATTATTATTATTATTATTATTAACCCTCACAAGTAGCCCTTGGGCTTCGATTTGCAAGCCATCATAAGCATTAGTACTTTTGGGTTTCGCCATCCAGCAAATTTTGCAGCAGGTACAAAACACAGGTCACCGTTTTACCAATACAGAAAGTATCCCGAACATTCATTAAAGCTACCCTTGGGTCTACTGATTAGGCCTAAACAAAAGTTTTTAGGCCCAATGTTAGCACTGGTAAACGGTTAGGGTTGTTTGAGTGTTGGTAAAACAATGACCTGTGTTTTGTACCTGCCCCAAATTTGGCTGCGGTGCATTCGACATTGCTTGTTAACTTGAAACATCCCTAACGCTATCATTAGCTATTCCCCTAAGGAAACAGGGGAAAAGCAACAATGATCCCTCTTTCTTCAGGAGTCTTGCCCGAAGCAAAAAATACCATAATACTCTTTGCTTCCTGCCCCCTCCCCCTCTCCCAATTTTGAATATGCATTTTTTTTTCTCTTAGGACCAGAAACAATGCTTATGAAAAATTTGGGGGAACAAATATAGAAGATTATGATATTTTCCGACTCGGCAAAATGTTTTTTCCTTGTTAATTCGCTCGAGACTCCGAAGCATAGTCATCATTGGATCGTGCACGATCGTTTGGGAGTCGGACTCCGAAGAATTGCTCATAACGACTCCAATGTTGAATAAATCCCAATACTGTGTTTACCCTGTAGATTACAGCCAATGGATCATCAACGCAGAGCTTTTAACAGTATGAACAAAACTTAGTCCAGAAAAACATACAGCTCACAAAGAATCGTGACATATTTAATATCAGATCAAAATAACTATTCTTTTAGTCACTAGATACGCTGTCACAAACATTTTTAAATTGTTGTTTTTACAAGACGGCTTTTCTATTTCTTAAACATGACTAGAACAATTGTCTGTATTTTGCTACTGAGCTCTTTTCTTCGTGGTCGTTGCAGTTTTTATGTTACGTGACACCCATCAGTCAAGCACTCCTGTATGGACAACAAAGCTTGGTCACGAAGTCATGCCCATTTGGTCACGCAATCTTCTCTTGAAGTAACGTGTGCTACGCCCATTGGTACCTAACACACTTGGAAATGGTCAATCCACGTTCAATGTTCGACAAAGGACAACTGCCAGGGTCAAACAACGATTAGTTGTGTAGACGGTTCCACGGATCGATTATGCAAGACGCAAGTATGGTGACTAGAGATTTTGGAGATGGTCAGGCGACACGCCCTACGAAGACAACTGTCAATTAATGTGATTTAATACGCCGGAGATGGAGATCCAAAAGCTTGGTCTCGTTGAGCCAAAAATGGTCTTCAGCAATAATTGCTCAAAAACGTTTTGAAAATCATTTGTGTCGGCCTCCTCTTCTCTGTTGTTTCATTTGATTTTGGCACTGTGGACAAAACCAAATCCAACACAGCCATAATGGACCATTCTATAGGACACTGAAAAAGACCAGAACGCAATGTTAGCGTTCAAATTACTGTCAAGATTTAAACAAACAATGTCTCAGAGAGGAAAGTTAAGGAGAGGTGTTGATTGAAATTCGTGAACTTAAAAAGGTTGGCTACTGAATCAGAATGTTCTTAAAATTGGTCTCCCTTTGTCTTTAGACTACATACATGTAAATGTGACAGTGCAACAAAGAACGCGGACGTGTCCATTCGTTCATGTTGAATCTAAGAATAACAGGACTTCACATACTATCCGAGTATCCCTTTTTATAACCTTTATTTTCCCTTGATTTTGGCTTCTCCTTCATGACATGAAACGAATCATTCCTTGTTTCTTTTCTACAGAGAATTCTTTGGAAAAGGAATTAAAACTCTGCTTGAACGACAAATTGTTCACACCAACGATGACCTTGAAAATTCTGAGTATATTTTATCACTTCCACCCTTCGCCACTTGTCTGAATCATAACAACAAAGTGGCTCCTTTTACTTCAAAAGGAATAATCATTTACCTCTGGATTATCGCATCAAACCATTTAACCACTGTTAGTACTTACACAAAACTCATCCTCATCAAACTTAATCACGGAATCTTTTTCACCAAAAAGGGATTTTCCAACGAGCCATGCATGTATTGTCACTAAGGCATAGAGTAACCTAATAAATACCAAACACTATGCTAAAAAAACTTTTAAATATCCTTATCAATAAAGGGCAAAATTACTGAGCGCTGATTGCCTAAGACAGAGAGCATTTTTTCTTAATCGAGGGCATTTTTGGTAATCAAGAGAGGGCTTGATTACCTATCAATGATTGGTTAATCCGTTGCATAGCAACCGATTTGCCGTAGCGCTAAACAGGCTTCCCAGATAAAAATAGACTGCGCACCTGATTTTCCTTCGTATAAATTTTGCCCTTTATTGATAAACAAGTGATCGCATGAGTCCTCGTACTATAAAGGATTAATTGCACTTGCGTTTTGGAAAATTTCCAAAACACTCGTGCAATTAATCCTTAATAGTACTCGGCCTCATGTGATTACCTGTACATAACATATCCTATACGTCCAATTAATTATGGACGTATCAAAACTATTTAGACCAGTGGCCTGCTTAGCCTCGACGACTAACGGATTGCTCTATGTGGCAGTGCCCCTATAATTTTTCTCTTAATGAGGGAAATGATGTACCATTAGATTCCTAAATACAAGTAACACAGGTGCTGCAGCGGGTACTGTGCCACATTGTGAGATAAGTTGCACATATTAAAGAAGAACTCGATTCTACTTTCCGCAATGTTATTGGGGTTTTACTTCAAGTAACGAACGAAAAACGAGACGAACAAAACCAAATGAGCACTACCAAGCCAATATACACTGACTCCAAAACAACAGTTACGCTATTACATCCATTAGGTTGGTATTCCTGTAGGAAGTTACACGAGCTTCAGCTCTCATCGTCATCGTACTAGGGGTCCAGAAGTCGAGGTTTTTAGTGGGCATGTTCGTCCTCCAATCAACTCGGAAAAATGTTGCAAGCAATTTGATCGCAATGACGTCATTAATAAGGATGGCTTTTTTCGGCAAAGAGCGTATACAGGAATAACATACACAGATGCATGAACGTGTACTGTAGTTGATCAGTGTCCTCTGACCTACCAAAAGTTGCAAAGTTACTAATGTTCAAGTCCGCTCATAATGCTTGTACTTCCGCTAGTAAAAATCAGTCCCCAACCGGCCAACAGTTCTATCCCTGAACCTGATCAATCATCAAAGGGAAACCTCGTGACGTCTATGCAAACGAACATAAATCAATTTATTTGGTTTTATCAACGGTGTTGATAATGTAAATTGGCCACCGTACAGAGATTCTAAAAGGTGCCGTTTCGAGCGGTAGCCCTTCGTCAGAGCGAATCAAGGAATTGTGGGTTACGTGAAGTTTTTATAGTAGAGTAGGATCTACGCAATTGGTGGTAACATAGCAACGTGAAAAATAGGAATACATTCGTTAAATGAAAAGCGTTCGTTAATACCGTGAGGATTCTCCAGATTCTTGCGGCTTTCCGTCGTACCTAGATGTAGGGAAAAGCCGTCGCTCTGACGAAGGGCTAACGCTCGAAACATATTCAACTTTTCTATACGGGGCCAATTTACATTATCAACTCCGTTGATAAAACCAATTTTGTACAGTACTTCCTAACCGACGCAGCACCACAGTTTCTTTAGTAACTACCCCCTTCATAAACCGATTTATGCCGACACATCGGACATGTTTGTTCTGGACTGAGCTGATTACAGAGACAGTACCGAGGCTCATTGGGATCTTAAACCAAATCGGGAACAGCAGCGGCTGCCACTGCAGCTTCCTGTTCGGCCACCTGGGCGGAAGCTACAGCTGTAACTTGAGTTGGGCTTTTATTTCTACAGAAACACAGCAGAGTAAAGCAAAATACCATCGCGGTCATGAGAGCAGCTAAAGCAGTGGCAAAGGGATGAAAAAAGAAAGAGAAAAAAAAAAACAGGCTAAAACCGCACAAAAGTAACTGACCGTCCAATTGTTCTACACATTACTTTATCGTTCAGTATAAAATGCAGACTGCAGAGTGACTAAAATGCAAACTGAGGCCTAAGCTTAGGCCTGGGCCGAGGCCTATTTTGTACCTAGTCTGCATTTTAGACCTCGTCTGCAGTCTGCATTTTATACTGACCGATTCCTTTATTAATGATCATCGCGCCATGTTGGAGCTGGCCGATTGTCACTTCGATTCTAATTGCGCGGGCGGAGAGGTCAGAGTATGACGGGGATTATATACACGACATTCATACATTCTCATCCAAGGGGCTTCAATAACATTTGAAGCTGGTGGCTGGTTTGAGTTGAAAAACCGGCTGCCGCCATTTCGAAAATAAATTTTAGTCTTAGGGTTGAAAGAATTTGTGAAGTGAAGTACATGCAGCCGATGCTGTCCGTGTCCGTGTCCGTGTTTTTAGGTGTTTCTCATGTGACTTCTTCGCCGCCATACTGGTGGACGAAAACAAAAGACCTCTCATTGGCTCCTTTTCAGGGGCACCCAAGCTCTAAAATTTTTGGTACATTTATTAAAAAATTTCTTGCTTCCCTACCGGTCCTAGGATTATCGAACATCTAAAACATGGTATAATTGCCCATTTTTAACGGATTTTTAGCCTAAAAAGGTCAACTAGAATTTTCGGGAGCCTTTTTTATGGCTGAAATTTTCAAAAAGGTAAGTTTTGATCCCTATAATTTTCTGATCACTAGACTTTCAGGTAGGGAAGCCGAACTGTTAAAAAACTTTTAAGGGATAAAAATATGCTTATATTTACCGTTTGAATACCAAAATACGTTTAAAAATGCTATGTTTCAGTGGTTTTGAAATATATTCTCGTTGGGTTCCCCTGCCTTTTGTTCGTCCACCAGCAAATGTGCATGTAGATTACATCATTGTTATCTGTTTCTCTACAGATTGTTTGTAAACCATCTATTGAAACCACTGACAAACATAATCCTGACTCTCTTGCACTGGAGTCCCGTAGAAGCCTGGGTTTTTCCACGACCCAGTAGTCTGAGACCAATGCAGAAATCTGAAGAGATTTAAATGCCAGAATATTTCTCAGTACAGGAAAGCTAGGTTCATAGGCTGATACTATACTTATTTTTTTGTTCGTTTTGTTGAAGTCGGTGCCACATTAAGAGAGGCTCGCACATCACTTGGTGTAACTGGAATACTAACTGAGTTTACACTAGATGACGTTCAGTCAAACGGTATCCCTAAGGAACTACTACCAGGCAAACCATTTAAGCTGTTTGATGGTGTTGGTAAACTGCTTACAGTTCCTCCTGTTGTTACAAAATCAAGACAAAACTACTTTAGTTTCCAAAAGACATTTAGTTACAATACAGAGTTTGATGAAATTATGAATTTTTCTGGTTTTACACAGGCATAGTCAGGGAAAATCGTCATGCTCCTACAAGAAGGCAAAGCCATAACTTTCTGATTTCAAGTTTAGAAGCTTCACCAGCTGAGCTACAGCGATTTCAGTATCCTCGGAGCATGAAATTGAGAACTTGATGAACTCGAAACATAAAGATAAGCAAGGCTATTCATCTCTACTGCGTCTTGCCGTCTACCACGGTATTGCTTGCCGCGGCAAACCTAGGTAAAACCTCCGTGAAATTTCGGAACACCTCGTCTTGGCTGAGGTGAGAACACAGAATCAATCTGCGAAACTTGGCCCATGGTAAAATCTCGGCAAACGGGTAAATACTTTCGGGGGGAACTGTGTAGAGAATTCTCGGAGCTAACGATTTTAAGGTATAGGGTTCACGTGACAAAGTGTCTTATAATAATAATTATTATTATACGGTGAGAAGATGAATTTTAGGTCCAATAAATGAATGAAAAAAGGATTAATATTAATATTAATGAGCAACATTTCTTTTTTTCTCTGGTTCCTTTAGACCTTTCTGGTCAACAAAAATTACATAACATTGAGTATGTGTAGTTCTTCTACATTATTCAGGAGATGAATTAATAGCGATGCAGTACCTCAGAATCATGAGGTTGGAATTTCACGTTCTCTGGACACCGGCAGAGATAAGAACTCAAATATACACAAGATGTACAGCACCATTTTTCACTGACTGAACCTACTGTTTTGTGGTGTTGCTATTGTTGTAACTAAATCTCTAATATCTTACCAAGTGCAGCAGCATATGCCGCTTTTAAAGTTCCAGTGCAACTTCTACCATGCTGCATGGGAAGAGTTGCTATGGCAGCATGTGCTGCTGCTACAGCAACAGCTGCCGAACCAGCACCAACTTCACCTGGAAACAAAAAGCACCATAGGAATCAAAGAAAGTATATGTTTACAACACTGTTTTTATTATTCAAATATGCCAACCAAAGGAACAAAAGACCCTTTAAATTGTTTCGACAGCCAATGAGGCTCTGGTTGGCGCATTAATGACAATAGGTGACGTCAACGATGTCTTCGCTATACATGTGGACGGGGTCTTAGTTTTGAGAAAGATAGCCGACAACTATCATATCTTTGGACATCGTTAGTTAGATTGTTTCTCAGTTGGCTAAGCGTGAAGAATTTGTGTCAAAAACTTTGAAGTAATTTTATCCCGTTAAGAAATTCAACAACAAAATTGGCTCTAATTTTCAGCCAGTAATCTTCTATACTCTTACTTGCATGGATTGTATAGACCCCTTTTAGTTAATTTCCACTCTGGAGGACAAAACAATAAGATTGTTTTGCATCTGAAGAGTTTGTTTCTCTCACGGGAGAGAACAACCATTGTTTTGTCCTCCAGATTGGGAAGTACTTAAATGGGTCTATTTGCTTTCAAGCCAACTCGCGTGCGCTGCAGCATCGCAAACGAAGAGATATTACCGGCAGGTACAAATCACAGGTCACAGGCCATTGTTTTACCAACACAGAAAGTATCCTAAACATTCATAAAAGCTAACCTTAGGCCTAAAAACGTTTGTTTCGACCTAATTAGGCCTACGATTTTAGTTTTTATTAATGTTTAGGATACTTTCTGTATTGGTAAAGGAGTAACCTGTGACCTGTGTTTTGTACCTGCCGGACATAATACACTTCGAATCCACTGCAAACAAAGTATCCTTGCAAACTGCAAACAAAAGTTTCTTCGCAAAGTGCAAACATATAAAACCACACACTCCGTACTGCGCGCGCAAGAACATGCGAAGGACTGGAAACGGCTCCAACAAACATGTTTGTGGAAATCGAAGTTTTTGGAGCAAACATACCTTGGGATGACTTTTGACAGATAACGGTTTTCATTCTGAGCGATTACTAGTCGGCATTTTATTTCAGCTTCAAGCATACCGTACAACGGCACGGAACAACCTACTAGGAATAGAGTTTTAAGAAATAGGGGTCACTCTTAATATAATATAAGGAATGAACAATTTAAAAGTGTTTTTACCAATAGAACTTTCATTAATTTTAGATAGTTAGATAATTTTAATTTAGACATTTTTAAAGTGAACATGTTTGTCGTTCAGTAATGTTTTTATTGTGCACGATAAAGACTATTATTATCATCATCATCATCGGCCAGTTGGAAAACATGGACTGGACTATGGACTGGACTGGACTGGACTGGACTGGACTGGACTCTGGACTGGACTGGACTGGGGGTTAATTTTTTAGAATCAGTTTCATTACAAATAGTCACCCGAGATCAACACAGCAGTATTTGGCTCCATTTCTTATTAATTTGAGGTAATCTTTTAAGCGAGTATTTACAAGCTTCGCTACACATACTTAGAAAATTCTCCGTAATACCATCCCTCAGGCTGTTTTTTCCGTCGTAATTCCTCGCGGAGAGTTTCCCTGTGGGTGAAGAGGTCACACCCAAACCACAGATTCCGCAACTATTTTTAATGTAAGACAGAATCATGACCTGTCCCAGTACCCTGTGTGACTTTTCTTGTCAATGCTTTCAATCAGTGATCTGTCTTTGACCTTTTAAATATAACGCAATATATATTTTGTCACATTCTATTTGGTGCTTTCTTTCATGAATGCCAAAGGACTCAGGCCTCGCTTTATTTATCCAGCTTACTGAGTTGTACCAAGCTCGCTATTCGTGTGGGTTCTGGAGTATACGTCTCAAATTGGGACCTTTAGCATCGCGTTTACGGCAAACGGCAAACGGCTGCTAGCGGTTTGAGGTTTCCCGTTTGCCGTCGGCACCAAAATTGACTTTAGCATGGCGTTGACGTCTTTTGGCGGGAAAAAGAGCCTTTTTATCTTCTTCAAGGTATTTTGAGATAAGGC
>BLFO01004747.1:858056-869871 GCA_014634245.1 Montipora cactus | reverse complement strand
TGTCAAACTTGTGTCATCTTGGATCACGCAGGACATAAAGTGACATTAATCCATGAGGAAGCCGAAGCTCAAAAGATCGAGATAGCAGGTCTAATTCAAACGCCAAGAGACAACTTGCACGCAAAGGTGAAGATGGTCACTCAAATTGACGAGGAGTACGCTCAGCTTGTTCAACGAAGCGAAGACATGCTAAGAGACGTCGATGTTTTTGTTGATAACTTAATGAGGAGACTTCAAGAGGAAAGGCAAAATATCAAGTCGGCAGTGGAAACCGAAACCAAGAAATCACTGGAGAGTCTAACGACTAAAAAAACAGTGATTCAGGAGGAAATAAAGAAGATCGAGTTAGCGCTGGAAAAAGCTGAGAAACTTTTAACACAAAGCACAGACGCCGAGGTGGTACAGCTAAAGAAACCATTGCAAACCATCCTAGAACGGGTAGCACAAGTGAAGCCAGTTGAGCGCGACCCTGAAAGCTTCTTTGAATTAGTTTTCATGGAAAATAACAAGATCCTGGAGACAATCAACAGCGAAGGCATTGGTCTTTTGAAATTTCCAACTGATGCAAAGGAATCTGTTGCCGAAGGCAAAGGACTTTGTGAAGGAACTGTTGGGCGTGAAGCTCAATTCAATTTAACGACAAGAAACGTGGCTGGCGAACAATGTTATAATAAGAATGACAATGTAACGGTAGACTTGCGAGACGAGCGAGGGCAGAAATGCATGACCACATTTCTTGTTAATGACAGGAAAGACGGGACCTGCAAAATCAGCTATTGTCCTACATTTGAAGGTAAATTCAATTTGTCAGTTAAGGTAAACGGGCAACATATCCGCGGTAGCCCTTTCTGTCTTGTAATTAAACCTATCAATGTCAAACCTGTCTTATCTTTTGGAAAACATGGCTCGAATGATGGAATGCTTGATTGTCCTTGGGGGGTAGCAGTAAATTCCAGGGATAAAATCGCAGTCACTTCCAAACACGAGGTGCAGATATTTGACTGTAAGGGCAATTTTCTGAGATCCTTTGGTCGTCAGGGTAGCGACAAGGGACAGTTTCAAGAGCCTACAGGAATAGCTTTTGGTAAACATAGGACTATTTATGTTGCAGACAACAGGAACCATCGAATCCAAATTTTTAACGAGAAGGGGCGGTATTTGAGCATGTTTGGTGGGGAAGGAAGCCTTGATAGCCAGCTCAAGTGTCCTCGTGGTTTATCATTGGATACCAATGGTAATATTATTGTGGTTGATGGGGGCAACAAATTTATTAAGAAATTTTCCCCTGATGGAAAGTTTCTAACAAAGATAGGTGGACCCAGTTCTCTTAGTTCTCCTGTTCATTGTGTTCAGTCTGGTGATTATCTCATTGTGTCAGACCAATTGAAAAACCGCAAGCGACTCCTGATTGGCCGAAAGTAATTGCCAACTCGATTAAACTATCTGGTGACGTAATTTGGAGGAATGGGAAGACAAATTTTAACGCCGTATCTCACAACCGCGCGCAGCCTTAGGTTTTGTTTCCACGAATTTCTTGCAGTATTTCCATCGCCAAAACTCTACAGATCATTCCGTGTCTCCCACATTTCCTGTTACTGAATGAGCATTCAAGTGGAAGCTGCCGAGATCTAACCTAGCCTCTGCCATGTTGAATTCGGAAATAACATTCAAGGCCGCGTGCGGTTGTGGAATACGGCGTTAAAATTTATCTCCCCAGTCCTCCGAATTACGTAACCAGATCACCTGGCTGGTTTGGTGGCTTAAATTTAATGAGAATTCTATTGAAATTTGCCGACTTGCTTAACTTTAAACGAGTGGGGAAAGAAACTGTTTTCAAGGAATTTTCGATTGTCACTCGCTAAGCGACCTGAAAAACCGTTCGTGAAAACACGGCCATTAATGTTTTGTGGCGTTGTCGTTTCTTAAAGTCGCTTATGATTTAATTTCATCTGTCAAACCGAGAAATATGACTGGCTCTCGTTCAAACCTACCTCCTTGAAACACAGCTTTTCCACGGTGAGTCCAAGAAGGAAGACAATGCTCCAGAGTGAAGCTATCACTGTTCGCTTTCAAAGCTGCTTGAACCACATCCTCATTTTCCTTAAATTTGTACAGTGACCAAGGAAATAAAAAAAGGAAGTAGAGTTAGAAGAAAATTCCCACTACTTTAAAATCGAAGATGCAGCTCTTTTTAGATAGTGACTTGGGGACACTCGAACAAGATTCTGGCGACAAATGTTCCGAAAACATACAGTCAGGATACAAATTGTCGAAATGGAGCAAATTTGCTATTATATTTAAGGAAATGTTAGAGGTTAACCCCGGTGCATGAAACGAAGAGATGGTTTCTTCCATGGTGCCTTGGGGATACACGGAAAAAATCTGAATGCTCCTCGGTTGGGGTCGACCTTCCGTCGTACAGAGCTTCTGACAGGGTGCGCAGGTGCGGGACCGCACAATTCTATCAAACCCGCTTAACAACGCACAATTGCTAAAAATCCGCAAAATCCTGCACAATACCGAGTGAAATGCTTAGAGTTTTTATGACTACACGTTTTACTTTTTATAACCAAGATTGAAAATTTTTCAAGCGATTTTCGGGCCGGGGCCATTTTCTTTCCGAAAACACCTTGTCGAACATTGATAAAAAAAAAGATGTATAGAAGGTGTTCTTTGTAGCTCTGCGTGGTCCGTGGTCTCGGTTCCACTTCATTGTTGGATCGGAACAGTCGCTCTTATCTCCTCTGGCGGGTCTTGAATGCCCAAAAACACTAAAACTTCTTCAATTTTAGACACGAAGAAAAATGCAAGCTACGTTATTCACGATGTATGTAAATTCCCACTGAAGGAATCTGGAAGGCGAGGTTCGTAGTTGTTTACGTCAACATTTTATTCCAATAAATAAGGTGAATTTATTTTGCCTTTTACTTTCCTCTTCTGGACTCCTTTCTTCCATGGCTTCCGTAACAACTTTGTTTCCACGCCTCCAAGGCACAAGGAGGAGTCTCAATGTCAATCATTGTCGTAACATAAGTGAACTTAAGCCGCTCAAAACAGGAGTAGTACAAACTTTGTCGTCACAACAATATACGTAAAAATCAATTTTGGAGTTTAAAGTGTGTAATAAAACATTCAACTTTTTTAGCTGAAATAAAACAACTGGATATGATCGACCTTTCTTGTTCTTATTTTTATCGTTATTCCTGTTCCGGTTGCGGTTCCGGTCTCAGATTCCGGATCCGGTTCCAGATTCCCTATGTTTATGCCAAGTATTGACCTCAAACGAACCGTGCAGGTATTTTATTTTGTTCTTTCATTTTCGATTTTTTTTCCAATGTTAAACAAAGTGATTCCTAAGTCACAAGCTTGTACAGCGAGTAGACAGTTTTGACTCATTTATATTTCAACAACTTCGTGTAAATTGTCGCTGTTATATTTTTAAACTGCACACCGGCCTTAGAGTTTAATTTATAACACAAATTGTGAAGTATATTTTTAGCGCCGGTGAAATAAAAGAGACATTTTATCAAGAAAACGTTGAGTGTGGTGTATTTTTTATGATAGCGTATGTTCTGTAGAAACAAGGTTAGCTACTAACAAAATCTTCTTTTTTGCGAAGTTCAATCGCTCCTTAGCCTGCGTCGCAGACGTAATCTAACAAAGGTTAGTAAGCGGACATGCGTTTCCAATTTCCCTTTAACCTGATTGGCTATTACCAGTCTTGTGCGCCAATTGATGGCGTATCGAACGATTGATTTTTTAAGGTGATTCCTCAGTATTGCAATGCGCATCCTGACTGCGCATTTGGTGTGTTAATATTTAAAAACTGCTCAAATTTGCAAAATTGTAAATATGGCGCAAGTTGTTCATACACGCTGAAACAGTTCTCAAAACACGTGAGAGAAGTTGTCAATGACCCATAACTCTTTGCGAATAAGCGCGCGCATTCCGAGAACTTGGCGAGTTTTATTGTTTCGATCTACGATAATCGAGATAGACAGGTACGATGGTGTTTTACTCTTAAACGAGCACGGTGACCTATATTTTCTATTGCATAGTTTTGGTGTACAAATTATCCTCTTTAAATAAAAAATTAAAGTAAAATTTTTATTGGAAGGAAAAAAAAGATAGAGCTAAAAACGTACACAGAGCCCCTTACCCAGGAATGTAAATTACGATCTTGAAAACAACGACTCGAGAAACGTTTTGAGTCGACGTCGTTTTAAGGTGAGTGATATTCCCATAAACTATATAAGAAAGTGTTCCATATGCTCTGGACGTTCTATCTATCATGTGCTTTTTCAAGCGTTACTTTAAAAACCCTCTCGTTTAGCTACCGCAAAATGTACCCTAAGGCGATGAAATAACGCACGTGTTTAGTATCAGTACAGGCATTAATGGGGTAACATTGTACCATTATATCTCTTAAGCAAGCACGGTGACTTATCATTTTTATTGTAGTTCTCAAAACAGGGATTAGTAGGGAATATTCAAGGAATTTGAACCTGGCAAAGTTTCTATGGAAACTAAAGAGCCAAGTGTGTTGTAGCTAAGAATTCACTTCTTGTTGTCTTGACAACGAATCTCACTAAGTGATATTTCACTTGGCTCCAAATTAAGGCCACAAGACTGAGAGTGTCCCTGGTTTGCTTGCTTCAGTCAACTTTTATTTCGTTTATTTTCGTACTTAACACTTTAACTCATATACCTCTTGATGAACAGAGCATGTTGAATACACGACTCTCTTTACCAAAGGAAAGGACAACGCATGGTTCAAGACTGATAACTGAAACGTGGCCAGAGATTCAAGTCTCTTCTACAGAGGAAGAGAAAGAGAAAATCAAATACAAAGAAACTATAACAAGAGGCAGTTGGCTAGTGCGCGGCTTTCGGAGCGAGAGGTCCCCGGTTCGATCCTCGGTGACTTAAACGTCCCTTTTGGAGTTTCCTCTGATCCGTGTAGCTATAGCTTCAAATGGGGTAAAGGGCGCACTGTTGGCTTCCAATGATACCAGCCTCATAGCTGAAGGAACTACCGACATGAAATAAAGTTACTTTACCTTTACCTTTACGATACATTTTCAAGAAAACAGTGGAGAAAATATTGCAATGGAGAAGCCTGAAAAATTCAGGACTTCAACGGGGTTTGAGCCTGTGCGATGCGGGTGCAACGCTCTAACCAACTGAGCTACGAAGCCACTGATATTGAGAGCTTGTCATTTGGGGGTTTAAATGTTCCTGTGTCGGAATAAATCAACGAACGAAATGATATATGAAATCAATCATATATTGAAATGCGGATATGAAATCAAGTGAGGCTATGATCCTCGCAGTTACGAACGCAATTTTAGTAATTACACAGCTTCACTTGAATGCATATCCGCAGTTCATTACATGATTCATTTCATATATCAATTCGTTTGTTGACAATAGCAGTAATCAAAGATTCATGATCATAACGCAAAGCAAGCACACTAGATTGAGTGCAAAGAGCTGGAAAACGAATCCCAAAAATGTAAGAAAATGAAAGAGAAAGTAGGAATTGCCATCCCATTTTTAATCCAATCACCCAATGATTCAGCCAATGTAGCTTTGGAAAACGCAACTAACATTCGCTACATTACATTTGACACTCTATGGAAAACCTCTTTTTTTTAGCCAGCGCATTTGGCAGAACATTAAGCCTTACTCACAAATAAGGCTGAGTATGTACCTTTTTCTCAGCTGTTTCTTGTTCCTCTTCTACAAGTGTATCCATTCTGGTCGTGATACCAGACCCACTGCAAGATGGATCAACCACAATGTACTCAACTTTGCTGTATTTCTTGTCAAAGGGATCAACCTGACACATTCCAAATTAAATAAAGGATTTGACGAGAACATGGGCATACAGTGAATCAACTAGCCGAGTTCGAGGTCCATACTGTAAAATTACGGACTGCTTTGCGCTTGGGTCATA
This sequence comes from Montipora cactus, assembly GCA_014634245.1. NCBI lineage: Eukaryota > Metazoa > Cnidaria > Anthozoa > Scleractinia > Acroporidae > Montipora > Montipora cactus. The sequence continues at coordinate 863,912 of BLFO01004747.1, read as the reverse complement.
AATCAACGGGAAAATACAAGGATTCGTAATTTTACAGTACCGACCACGAAAATGAGGTTAGTAAGATGTTTATTATATCTCTGTGGTTATGTGTGGTAATCTGAGCCGTGAGGGAAAAGAAACTAGTTTTAATAGCCAATCACAGGGTAAGTACTATCTGACAGATATAATAAAAATGGATTATTGTACAACGTGATTAAGATGGAATAATTTTGAAATCCTCACAATTAGCATAAAGTTATAAACCTTGAAGTGGTCTTCTGTAGATATTACTTTTACTCAAAATGGCGAATATAAACTTTATTCCTGGTATTGTCGTTGCCACTGTCAAGTGTTTTAGATTTTAACTCCCTTCTACAGAGAGTTCACTTGAGAGAGAGACACTAACTTAACACCAACCTCCAGAAAGCTACAGTTTGTCGTTGTAACACAGTCTACGCCAGCTGTTTTCATCAGCTTTTCCATTACTGATAGCCTTTTCTTGTCAGTGTCACATCCAAATATTTTTCTGCAGGAAGGAAATGATGGTTGACAGAGGATTCAAAATACGAGCATCTGAAAAGAAGATTTATCTTAATTCCAATATACATGTAAAACAGATTAAAAGAAGAGAAGCTGTCAAGTTTTGGACAAGTTGATGGAAAGAGGAAAGGATATATATTTTGTAACGTTTCGCTAATGACACGGCATGATTCATGTTAACTGCAGAGGTATTTTAGGCGTGTTTGTTGGTATATTGAATCCCTAGGGGCTACTCGGCTATGTAAGAGCCATTTAAGGGCATCTCTTTCAACTTTGCTTTACTGTTTTTCCGCTGCTATATTTTCCTTATGGTGATAATGTAAACGCTCGCTGTATCAAGTATCATTCAATAAACGAGATGCCCGACCCTGAAGCTGTGTTTGTGTTTAATTTAAGATTAGTTACAAAATAATATAACCGTTTCAAGTCGATTAGAGTATAAAATATAATTTTGAATCATAGTCAATGGGAAAAGGAAATATTAAACTGTTAAATTTTGAAGACACTATTAAAGGCTGAGAAAGAGAGAGAGAGAATGAATAAGTCATGGGGTTCCCAAAAATAAGAAACATTAATTAACTATTATTCTGCGAGCCCGAATGAGCTATTGACTCAGAGGGCATGAGGGCGAGAGGAATAATTGTTTTAGTAAAATCCAACTAGTTGGTCAAAAAAATATCGAGACAAAACATCTTTCGCTAGTTAAAGCTAGACTTTAATCCTTTTCTGACGCCAAAACATTACAAATACATGTATGGCGGGCGCTTTCGCTACTAGTGGGCTATAACAAATAGCCTACTAGTAGCTCAACCAATCAGAACGCAGCATTGATAATAGACCACTAGTTGGATTTTACTAATAAACAATACTTAATGCTTATTGATTGACTGATCATACCCTTTATTGCTCATTACGCTTGCTACATGGATACTTTTGTTCCCTGGGCTGCGCAGGCATCTATCACATGAGAACCAGGGGGAGGTAACAAGACGTGAGCTGGAATACAGCTGGCCTATACAGAAAATATTCAAAGAATGGTGAGATTTCAATAGGCGACAAGGGTATTCTGACCTTAAATTGTAGCTGGCAGAGAGAGTTACATGTATCATGTCATTGAAAATTAAAGGATGTACTGTAATGGGCTTCCTGCATAGAAAAAATTATTGACAAAGGAATTGAACAATTATAGTACATTATATGTGTGTGGCAGACATAAGGTGTACTGTAACTGTGCCTGTATACTGTAGTGACCTTAAAATGGAAGGTTCTAAAGCATCCGTTTAGGATGTACCACGGCAAATAGTGGCTAAATTCCCCTTCTGGATAGATCCCTGGGCATTGGAGAGACAGAGGAGGAGATGGACATGAACGCCTGATGCATAACCAATAAAACTGCAAGCTACTGGTAATTGAATTGTTAAATGATGTACAATGCTGGTGTCCGACTTTTTCTAATTAAATTTGCCTCAGAAAAAACACTAATCGTCTTATTGAAGATTTACAAAGTATTACACAACACATGTTTGTTTATTAAGATTGTTTTACCTTTCAAAGACATTTTATGACTATAATAATGAGTGGGTTCATTCCATTGGTCCAAATTTTGGACGGATGCATGGTCTTGTAACACGGCATTGCTCGTTTGTGGTAGAATAAATTCGGTTTAGTTTTGTTTTTCTATTTTTGAGTTTTAAGCTGGTGTTCATTTATGTTCTTAAGGGCCATCAGTGCAAACGAGATGAAACTTCATGTTGACAGTTGTACGTACCTTATCTTGAAGGAGGATTTCTCCATTGACATACAAAGGATGATCATGGAGATCAGTGCCAGAAGGGAAAACCAGTACATCTGAAAAGTGTTCATCACACATGAACTGCTTACTATGTATGGCTTTGCTCTGAAAGTAAAAGGAAAGAAAGTTCTCAAGAAAGGCACATGGAAAATTCAAGCAGCATAAGGGATGAATTCCCTTGAATATTGATACTAAAATTAACGTATCCGATTCTACAATGCAGCTGGGAGATCTGCCACAAAAACTAGGGTAGCTGAAAACGTTTTTCATATGCAAAACAATATTATTTTGGGATTTTGAAAATAACCTAGACTTTCATATAAAGTGCCTATCTCCTCGAATCACATTTCCCCTTGATTTATTCTCCGAAATCATCCCAAATACATTGTCAGTGTTGTTTTTGGAACCTTTTGATTGAAATTACACTTTTTTGTTGGCTTTGAAAGATGAGAAACGTGGTCATTCTTTGATCAATAACCGAGCAATGAAGTCAGGGAAATGGTTAAAGGGTTTTTGAGTGGAGCTAGACCTTGCTAAGAAAAAGGTGGAGAGGGTTGTCAATGGAATTGAAAACTTACATGTACCTGCATGACCAAAGATGCTACATTGGTTTGATTAGCTTGCTCATAACCATTTTCTTTGAAACGTTGGATTACATGTTCCATGGAGGTCTTTATTGTGTTAACTCTGACATAACGTGGGATCAAATCTACGTGAAACATCGAAAGAACATATGTCATCATAAATCTCTGTTTATAACATGTGAATGTAATACATGTGAAAGTAAAGCTTACTCTCTTCATGAACACTCCACAAAAATTAATATTTCTCTCTGAGTAAAAGAAATACCCATTATGGAGTTAAAGAGGAGAACACAGGGAAACAAGTTTTGAATGTTGATCTGCTATCATGTCTTTTATAATAATTATGGTTGGGATCTATCTTGAGTATCAAATTAAGTCATTTTTACCAAGTTTGAGGTTTAATTTATCCCTAAGGCACTAAGCTATCTATATGTATTAGGATTAAAACCAACATTTGTAATGAAAAGAATTTGTGGGGATGTTTCAGCTGTTCACTCCGACCCACTGCCATGGAATGAAAACTGACCAAAGTTGGTTCACTTGCAAGGGGATATAGTTTTTGAGTGGAAATAAAAGTTGTTAACCCAGCCACTCCTAAAACACCCTGGACATCCCCCACTGACGAGTAAAATCGTCTGGTGTTAGACAGAGTAAAATCTATTGAGTCCCACTCCTAGAGGTCAATGGGTTAAAATCATGTAATCTAGACAATTTGTAAACTAGATGAAATCTAATGTCACTTTGTGAACAGTGGCTGCACAAGACTAATTCAATCAAAATAACTTCCTCGCTGTGCAAAACATAAATTATTGTATTTTGTGCATGCCTTTGTCTAAGATCTGCTTGGGTAAGAGGTCCTCATTCTTATAAACCTTGGCTTTGATCTTCAAACGAGCCAAACATGACTGCAGTGCAGACTTGTGTTTGGTGACACTGTGCTTCAAATCTCCACCACACTGAATCCCTTGACCAAACAGGAAGTCATACACTAACACAAGGGCATGATTATGCCTGAGCTACAAAAAACATAAAATGATTAACTCACATAAACGACAGCAAAAAGAAAAAACAGTACTTCAGTCACATCAATATGAGTAATTTTTTTTCATAAAATCTTTATATAAAACAGGTCGTCTGTACTGTACATATGTAAATACAATGTGCAAATTAACCACCATGCCTTAGTGCTATAAACAGAAATAATAATAAGAATTATTATTAAAATGTTATTAAATGTTCGACCTCAGATACTGCATTTCTAGTTTTCTGATTGGTTCACTCAATCTCCATTATAAACTCATAATTTCACGTATACCATAATGACCTAAAATGGAAACTGATTAAGTGTTAAGTAAACTGATTGACTTTAATTTCCAAGTGTCCAAGCGTTCAGAATTTTAATGAAAATTAAATAAAACAATATTTTATTCCATTCGCACTTGTTGGATATGAGACTGGTTATAGCCAACTCTGCGCTATTCGCCTTGTTGGCTATTAAATTTAACCATCTGATCTCCAACACGCAATCATGGAATAACTTATTCCCTAAGATTTCCTCCAGAATTGCTTTGTCTAAGAAAAAGAAATTAATATGAGCAAACAAAATTTTATTGTAATAAATTATGGCAAAATGATTTTATAATATTAATATCATACTCTAAAATATTAATGTCATACTCTAGTACTCCAGTAAAGATGTAGGGGAATGACTAAAGTATACCTTGCCACCATTTTTTAGTATTTGGCAGTATTCTTTGATGGCATCAGAATACAACAGATGTCATCCTCATTCAATCACAAGCAAATAAGTACCAGCCAAAGGGCATTCTGCAGTTGAACAAAGATTTATCTGTTTTGATGGAATCAATTCTCCTAGGTAAATGCCAGGCCTTGGACGTTTGAAAGGTGCTTAGCTCTGTTAACCAAATCATCAAATATTCACATGTTTACCTAAACTGGTAGTAAGGTTGACAGAATTCACACTATCAATCTTTCAGCGACACTGTTTGAAACATGACAGTCCAAGCCTTAAGTTCTGTCTGCATCTTTATGAAAGAGTCAAAGTGTCCAAAGTTTGCCCCCATTTCATGAAGGAAATATCCGCTTTAGCCTACCCTCCCTCTCCATAACACAAAAACACAAAGTCTGTGGCTAGAAAATTGAATTACCCTGTGTGGATGGCACAGTCTACCCAGGGACAGCTTTAAGCTTAGTCCTTGGCTTGCACCTCATGTCATGGCATCCATGTTGGTGTACTGAACAATAGCAAAAAAAAAGAAAACGTCTTTTGGGAATTGGGCTCTATTATTATGCAAAACGCATGTGACATTTTGGTTTTGTTTTGTACACCAAAATGACCGTCTAATCACGTGAGTGCAAGCCAAGAGTACATTGTCACTTAGATTTGCACGTCCTGGAACAACAACCAGTACTTGTCAAAGTAGCCGTCGTCCGGTTGTCCTAGACAACCAGAAAGTTTACAGGGTGACTAGTTTTTGGTAAAATGAAAAGGTTAGTTCCCCGAAGAAAAATCAACGGACAACCCAGCCAAAAATAGAAAAAGTATTACTTCAAGCGGTCAGTGTAAAACGCAGACTGCAGACCGGGGGTAAAATTAAGACTGAGGTTATAATTTAACTGTTGAAAAAGCCCAAACCCATTAGAAATGCTAACAGTTAAGCCTAAATATTGTTTTAGGCCTAATTAGGCCTAAGGTTACATTTCCAAGGGGTTTGGGCTTTTTCAACAATTACGTTATAACCTCGAGCTCAGTCTGCATTTTACCCCTGGTCTGCAGTCCGGCAGGTTAGTTTTGCAGGTTGCAGGTTGCAGGTTGCAGGTTGAAATTTACTGTGACTGTTACATGAATAGCTAACCTTAGGCCTAATTAGGCCTAAAGAAACGTTTTTAGGCCTAAGGAGGCCTAAAGAAACGTTTTTAGGCCTAATTAGGCCTAAG
>BLFO01004747.1:851675-856423 GCA_014634245.1 Montipora cactus | reverse complement strand
AGATACAGCACACAAAGAATCGTGTCAGATTTAACATCAGATCGAAATAACTATTCCTTTAGTCACAAGACACGCTGTGACAAACATTGTTGTTTTTACAACATGGCTTTTGATATTCCTTAAACATTCAAAAGTGTGACTAGAACAATTGTCTGTATTTTGCTTTTGAGCTCTGTTCTTCGTGGTCGTTGCAGTTTTTATGTTGCGTGACACCCATCAGTCAAGCACTACTGTATGGACAACAAAGCTTGGTCACGAACTCATGCCCATTGGTCACGCAATCTTCTGCTGAAGGAAAGTATGCTACGCCCATTGGTACCTAACATACTTGGAAATGGTCAATCCACGTACAATGTTGGACAAAAAACAACTCCCAGGGTCAAACAACGATTAGTTTTTTTGGGCAATTCCACGGACCGCTTATGCAAGACGCAGGTATGGTGACTAGAGATTTTGGGGATAGTCAGGCGACACGCCCTACGAAGACAACTGTCAACTAATGTGATTTAATGCGCCGGAGATGGAGATCCAAAAGCTTGGTCTCGTTGAGCCAAAAATGGTCTTCAGAAATAATTGTTTCAAAACGTTTTGAAAATCATTTGTGTCGGCCTCCTCTTCTCTGTTGTTTCATTTGATTTTGGCACTGCGGACAAAACCATTTTCCCTTCGGAGCGTCTGTTAATCCAACACAGCCATAATGGAACCATTCTATAGGACACTGAAAAAGAACCGAACGTGAAGTTAGCGTTCAAATTAATGTCAAGATTTAAACAAACAATGTCGCAGAGAGGAGAATTAAGGAGAGGCGTTCATTGAAATTCGTGACCTTAAAAAGATTGGCTACTGAATGTTCTTAAAATTAGTCTCTCTTTGTCTTTGGACTACATAGATGTAAATGTGGCAGTGCAACAATGCGTTATAACGCAACGTGGACGTGTTCATACGTTCATGTTGAATCTAAGAATAACTGGACTTCACATACTATCCGTGTCTCCCTTTCTACAACCTTTATTTTCTCTTGATTTTGGCTTCTCCGTCATGACACGAAACGAATCATTCCTTGTTTCTTTTCTAAAGCTTCACCGGCTTCACCGGGAAACAAAAAGAACCATAGGAATCAAAGAAAGTATATATTTACAAACATTGTTTTTATTATTCAGATATGCCAACCATGCGAAGGAACAAAAGACTCTTTAAATTGTTTCGACAGCCAATGAGGCTCTGGTTGGCGCATTAATGACAATAGGTGACGTCAACGATATCTTCGCTATACCTGTGGACAGGGTCTTAGTTTTGAGAAAGATAGCCGACAACTATACTATGTTTTGTCCTCCAGATTGGGAAGTACTAAAATGGGTCTATTTGCTTTCAAGCCAACTCTCGTGAGCTGCAGAATCGTAAACGTAGATATAATACCGGCAGGTACAAATCACAGGTCACAGGTCATTGGTTTACCAATACAGAAAGTATCCTAAACATTCATGAAAGCTAACCTTAGGCCTAAAAAAATTGTTTCGGCCTAATTAGGCCTAAGGTTAGCTTTTCTGAATGTTTAGGATACTTTCTGTATTGGTAAGGGGGTAACCTGTGACCTGTGACCTGTGACCTGTGTTTTATACCTGCCGGAGATTATACACTTCTTGGAATCCACTGCAGTCGAACACTATAAATATGTAAGAATATATTTTTGTCTACTATACAATTACAGTTAATTTATATCATATAAATTTTATTATTATACTTAAAATACTAAAACAAATGTATTAGATCAACTTGTCTACACTAAGCAAAGTCCTTGATCAAAATGATACAGTGGCCGACGGGAAAGACTTCGAATTGATACGTACTGTTAACTGAAGAAATCTTAATATAACGTATTTTTTAACTTTGACTTATTATTTTATTCAAATAATAAGATAATTTCGATTGACCAACATAAATTCAACTTGAACTAGAATCCAAGATGGTGTCAGCAACGTGCGCCACCTTGTCCATTCTGTACCTGCCTGTTTTTACTTTCATACGTCAATCAGGAGAGCTCCTGGCCTAATGTCATTCCCAGAGCCCGCGCTTCTGCTTAAAGAGAACGTGCGCCTTTCAGATTTCATGATAAAGAGCTTAAAAAAGCGACGTCTGTTACTGCAACGATAACGCCACGAAGCATTAACATCATTGGTTAAAAGAGGAAAATAAAGGTGCTGCGCGTGCGCCACGCATTTCAGCACATATTTCTGCGATTCCGTTACATAAAATCATCAAATTTGAGGTTTTGACGACAGCCCGCTCGTCCGCAATTAATTTTTCTGAAAATTCGCACACATTGTACGACGTTCTCGTGATGGAATCATTCCATTAGTTTTCGCATTTGCGTCCACCTTTTAACCAGCTTTCAAGCACGGGTGTTTTGCAGAAATGGAAGGCGACGTGAACTCGATGTTTCTTATTCCAAGTTTTCGCCAAATACTTTAAGTAAATTGCTTATTTCGGAAAATATCACACTTCCAGTTTACATTGGTCGCCTAATCACCTGTTATTATCGCCGGGATTTCTTCCGCTTTGCAAATTCATATAAACAAACATCGCTTACTATAAACCCCTTTTACACACGCACAAAAATTGGCACGGCACTCCAAAAAGTGGCACGGTACCAATATTTAAAGTGACGAGCACCCCTCCATAGTTGTGCTGGGCACCACTATAATTTCTGGCCCGGGTTCCTTATACGCATTGTGTTTGTTCTGTTCACGCACGAAAAATTTACCGTAACGTGCCCGAAAAACATCGGTACGGTACCGAGATTTCGAGGTGCCATGCCAGATTTTTGTGCCAGTGTAAAGCCGGCTTTAGTATTAAATTAAACTTTTAAGGTTTGGGAGTCTACGGCTTCAGGTTTTTGGTGCTTTACTTTTGTCTAAGAGTTTTTTCTGCAGATAATAATTTGGTTTAAATTTATTTTCTCTCTCCTGAAGAAAAAAATCCAAAATTCTTTTTGATCCGCCTTAGATTTGATTTGCAGGCTCCGCTAGCTTTGCGCTTAATTAACCATATAAGCTTGAGCCTTTAGTAAAGGAACTGTTCCTATACGTATATTATGATTTTAAGCTGGAAGAGAGCGAGATGGCACGAAACATTGGTTGTGGTCGCATTAGGGAGTTGACACTAGTGTTAAATCATTGAAGTTCTTTCGTTCATTGTTCCCCTAGGGATTCAAAATACCAGTGAGTTGACACTAAAGTACTGTCAACACCACACTGTGTTTCTCTCAGGTGTGAGCGCAACCAATGTGATAGATCGACAAAACACCATCGCTCTACAGGCACGCCCTGCACCTGCGTTTTCCACCTTGGTACATTTCTTTCTCGAGGTACGTATCTATGGGTTACTTTAAAAGCGGTAGGGTATTTTGCAGTTACTCCGGTTAATGCGATACAAATGCTGCCCCTCGAATAAGAAACATTACTTGAAAATTCAAGCAATTTTAGTTTAGTATTACATACATAAAATACATAACTTTATTTATACTCGAATCTATTGGAGGTTGTTAGGCTAATGTGTCGAGTTAACAAATAATTTTATGAAAATTAGTTGAGAAGTAAGAGTATTCGAGTTAACAAAAATTGGCTAAAAAAGTAGGTGGAGTATTTACACATTAGGAAACTGAAAGGAAGTAAAATTAATTATACATGATATACAACTAAATAATAAAAGATAAATGGTATGAAAGCGAGAAGATTGAACACAAATCTATGTACAGCAAAAATAACAATTACAAGTATCCAATGTTATTTTTCTAATTTGTCATACAAAGCTTTTGATGATGGGAGCAGTTCTTAATTCATCCTGCAAGGAGTTCCATATCTTCGGACCAAAATACCTAAAAGTACGCAGTCCATACTTACATGTGTTTGCTCTAGGTAGAATCAGCTTCATTGTAGCACGCAGATTTCATTTATAACTTCTTAATGACAAGAGACCACCAATAGATGTTGGTGCAGTTGCGTAGTTAGCTTTGTATATGAGTATGCACATGTCCTGAGTCCTTCTATTGTTCAGACTTGGCAAATTTGCCTTTATTAGTAATTCGTCATAGGTACTGAAGATGTTATTAAAAATGCATCGTATAGCACGCTAGTTTAGCTTTTCGATTTTTCAAGCTGCTGGTTTTCCACAATGCATCCATACGGTAGAGCAATAGGTAAAATGCGGTAGAATATAGGCATTGTACAACAAAAGTTTTGTTTTAGTACTCAACAGCTTCTTAAACCTGCTTATGATCGCTATTTGTTTGCTTGTTCTCATACATAATGATGTAAAATGTTTACCAAAGTTCAGATTTTCATCAACGTGAACACCATTATTGAAAAACACTTCAAAATCTGCAGAATTCTTTAACTGAGGTTATGCATCAAGAGGCAACTAGCGAGGAAACTGCTTCGAAGTTGAGCGGTAAAATGTATCGCCAGGGGGTTTTTACATTTTGTGACAATGGTAGGTTTTCCATTCCTGTACGAGTTGGTCCCAGTTCTCCCTTGCTGCTCTGTATTCGTTTACATGATGATACTGGTATGAGAATTTCGATCTGGTACAACTACCGGAATGAACTCATACCGAGAATGGGATTTTGGACCTACATCGTGTAAACGAATAAAGTGTTTTCGCTCACGTGATCAGTAATCTTGTTTTTCCACCGAAACAAAAGAAAACGTTTGCATGATAATAAAGCTCAATTCCCAGAGGATTATTCGGGT
>BLFO01004747.1:827353-837353 GCA_014634245.1 Montipora cactus | reverse complement strand
TCTGTTGTTCAGTGATGTTTTTCATGTGAACGATAATTATTGCTTACTAACCGAGCGCGAGCTCCGTACTGGAAATTACTGGCCCGAGGTCGTAGCAGTACTGCCACGACCGAGGGCCAATATTCCCCAGTACGGCTCAAGCAAGTGAGGTTAGTAAGTTGTTTATTCTATGGCATTGTTTCTTTGACAAACAGTGGTCAAGCTCGGAAGCAAGGAAGCTTTTAATTTTCTCATTTTTCATATTATGAGCTTCTATATAGCGAAGAATAGTGTTCATATATCAGTATAGCCGTCTTCTTGTTTATGTTTGCACTTTTCTGTTGGCTGATAAAATCGTCTATCGCCTCCTGGTTTTCGATGATGCCTGTTTCAGTTCCCGCACCAAAAGTTTCCAGATCTTCAGGATAATAAAATGTTCGTCTGAAGTCTTCATCCATCTTTAACGGTCCGCACTGCGGCAAAATCCTGACCGAGAAAGAACCAATCAGAGCGCTGGGATTTGCCCAAGACTGGCTTTGCCATATAATAAAGATTATTATTATTATTATTATTATTATTATTATTATTAGATACGAAACGGAAAGTTACCATGGTAATGGTCCGTACTGTAACTTTTACACCACCCAATCAGAGTGTTTCATTAGTCTGAGAATTGCTTCCCATTTCATAATATCAAAGTATTTTGTTCCTTATTTTATACCAGTTCTCTGTTATGCAGATTAAAAGAAGCATTATCAAAAGCGTTACACCATGGAGTCTCGGTTTTGTAAAATGTGAAGCATCTCCCTTGTCCTAATTCGTTCGTAAAGCCATTTCTATTAGGCAAAGCTCCTTTATCTAAGCCTACAACACTTCACAAAGGTCATCCATTTGCCCAGCTTTGCCCTCCCTCTGTCGCTTAAGGACGTTCGCGCTAATTGTTTGTGCGCAACGTTACTGCGCAGGTAACGCGACTGTAATATGTCACGCATTACTTCGAGCATTTGTGAAGTTGAGGTTTTAAAACCTTTGCAAAAACCGTGGACGATAAGTCTTGCACAGCGTTAGATCAGAGAACATCTTAATCAGTCAAAATTGATTTAAAATATTTATGAAAGTCAAGTAGACTACTGCACGAATGATATTCGTGAGGTTTTATCAGTCGTGCACTAGTCTACTTGACTTTCACACAGATTTTTCAAGCATCAGTTAAAATAACATGGCGACAAAAACGCCGAGGAAAAAATTCCAGGCCGGCAAAAGAATGGCACATTTATTTCCGAATCATCATGAAACTTCAAAGAGAAGTGAGCGGGAGGATGGAAAAGCTCTGGAAAAGGTAGCTGATCGAGTAGACTAGTGGCTGAAAGTTTGGAAAACTCGAGGACGAACCGTTGCGTAAATTTAATGGGGCTGTTTCTTTTTAATGTTTTTATTACCCTACGAACTTAAGTTCAAAGTGAATGCATGTTTTTAAAGTTCTTTTCCTTTACTTTCGTGAAAATTGAGCAGTATTTTCGTCCTCGTCCGCTTGAATATTGCGGACCTGCGTGGAAACAATCAGCGATTGAATTTCACAAAAAACACACTCCAGAGGATGAGCATGACAGCAATGGAGAGATATTATACAAAACACCAACCAAATGAAGATGACCCCTGCTTAAAACTTCGTTGCTATGCTCGAGAAAGGTTTTTTTTTCGGTGAAAACCTTTCATCTCTCAACACGAACGATCCTCTCTTGGGTTCCAGTCCTTGCCCGACAGGTCACGCAAAAGCGTGACAAACGAACTTTTCCAAGAGCTTTGCAAAATCACATCGATTTTACTCGTTCAGATCATCGGTGACCCCTATTTTTTTAATCATGAATCACTTACTTTACTTGCTATCTACAAAATATGATGAAATGAAAAAATTCTCACCGTAAGAAGTTATCTTTTTTTAACATTTTCCTTCCTCGAGCCATCGAATTCCGGTAGTGGTTGCAACGGATAGAGCTTACGAAAACGCTCCTCGATGATGAACTCTACTGTTTACCACATCCCTAGCGGCATACAATTATCTAAAAATCTCACTCCTAAAAACCTATGCACGGAAACTTTCACTCCAACGGTTTATTTTTATGATTTTCGATGGATGAGCAGATGAGCCTACATCTCGCTATTATGACCGATTTCTCGAGATTAAGGCATTTTTCCACTGCCATTTTCTCCAAAACAAAGTCGGTGACCCCCATTTTTTTTTTTCATTTTTGGAGTAAGTACTTTATGACCTAACTCTAGGCGAGAAATGAAGAAAATCTCACCGTAGGAAGATTTTGGCGAGAACGTCCTTAAATTATGTTATTTCCAAAGCTCGATGGCTGCATAAAAGCCAAATTTCTGGGAATCAGAGAACCAAAACAAAACAATCAACAGACTTTTAAAGCACATCGCAATGATTGGCTAATGGCCACCTGATTCCAAGAAAAGCTAAAGATAGAAATCACGAGACTTGGAATGTCATACTCAAAGGCACTCAGTTCGTGAAAGCGTGGAGATTAGCAACGTGGATATCCCAAAGTCGCTTTTCAATCTTTCGTGCATCGTCTCCGGTGTGTCAAGACATCTTTAAAGATCCAAGATACATTCCCTGTTTGCACAGTTTCTGTACGCACTGTCTGCTGAGAGGACATTGGGATATTCGGTTTTGCGGTTTTGGTTATTTTTTACGATCGGGTTTTCGGTTTCTTGTGCCAAAAGACTTCGGTTTTTCGGTTTTGGTGTTCATTGCGGTTTGCGGATTTTTTGTTTTTTAGCATTTGCCTTTCGGTTTTCGAAGAAAATAGGAGCGGTTTTTCGGTTTTGTTATCCGATGTGCTTTTTGGGTTTTCCTATTTTGTCCTTTTTTGGGTTCCGGTTTCTCTTAGATTTGAGTGGCAATTGATCTCGAATAGAGGGAATAGAGTATTATTTCCCGAGCTTTCAGAAAAAGATTTAATTGTTGGGAATTATTAAAAATAAAGTTAACTCTGTCATCAAATGATAAAACAATTATTGAACTCGGTTATCGCAAAATATCGTGATTCGTCAGTGTCTCGCAGACTTGTCAGTGTCTCGCAGATCAATTATTTGTGGCTGCTCGCCACACATCGCAATGATAAAGCTAATGGCCACCTGATTCCATGAAAAGCTAAAGATAGAAATCACGAGACTTCGAATATCATAGTCAAAGGCATTCAGTTCGTGAAGGCGTGGAGATTATAGCAATATGGATATCCCAAAGTTGCTTTTCAATCTTCGCGAAGAAGCCTCGTGTCCGGTGTGTCAAGACATCCTTAGAGATCCAAGATACCTTCCATGTTTGCACAGTTTCTGTCTAAACTGTTTGATCAACTGGCATCGAGCGAGCGGCGGTGAAGTTAATTTGAGGTGTCCGAAATGCCAAGGCCGTAGTAGAGTTCCTGCAAGCGGTGATTTGAAAGATCTTCCCACAAGCTTTTTTCTCAGCGGCTTCATCGATGCCCTAGCTATTAAAGAATCTGACAAGACCCAAGTAACATGCGGAAACTGCGACAAGAAAAGCTCTAAAACCTTGTACTGCTTCGAGTGTTGCAAGTTTTATTGTGATGAGTGTTTAATTGGGCACAACATAATTCGAGGATACAAAGATCACCGCGTTCTGGCCGTGAAAGATTTTCAAGAAAAAGACTATGAGATAGTAGTGAAACGACCCGTGTTTTGCTCAAGGAAGGGACATGAGAAAGAAGAGCTAAAGTTCTTTTGCAAAATTTGTCCCGAAAACTCAGTTTGTCAAACTTGTGTCACCTTGGATCACGCAGGACATAAAGTAACATTAATCCATGAGGAAGCCGAAGCTCAAAAGATCGAGATAGCAGGTCTAATTCAAACGCCAAGAGACAACTTGCACGCAAAGGTAAAGATGGTCTCTCAAATTGACGAGGACTACGCTCAGCTTGTTCAACGAAGCGAAGACATGCTAAGAGACGTGGATGTTTTTGTTGATAATTTAATGAGGAGACTTCAAGAGGAAAGGCAAAATATCAAAGCAGCAGTGGAAAACGAAACGAAGAAATCACTGGAGAGTCTAACGACCAAAAAAACAGTGATTCAGGAGGAAATAAAGAAGATCGAATTAGCGCTGGAAAAAGCTGAGAAACTTCTAACACAAAGCACAGACGCCGAGGTGGTTCAGCTAAAGAAACCATTGCAAATCATTCTAGAACGGGTAGAACAAGTGAGGCCAGTTGAGCGCCACCCTGAAATCCTGTTTGAAGTAGTTTTCGTGGAAAATAACGAGATCCTGCATACAATTAACAGCGAAGGCATTGGTCTTTTGAAATTTCCAACTGATGCAAAGGAATCTGTTGCCGAAGGTAAAGGACTTTGTGAAGGAACTGTTGGGCGTGAAGCTCAATTCAATTTAACGACAAGAAACGCGGCTGCCGAACGATGTTATAATAAGAATGACAATGTAATGGTAGACTTGAGAGACGAGCGAGGGCAGGGATACATAACCACATTTCTTGTTAATGACAACAAAGACGGGACCTACAAAATCAGCTATTCTCCTACATTTAGAGGTAAATTCAATTTGTCAGTTAAGGTAAACGGGCAACATATCCGCGGTAGCCCTTTCTGTGTTGTAATAATTAAATATTTCAATGCCAAACCTGTTTTATCTTTTGGAAAACAAGGCTCGAATGATGGAATGTTTATGTATCCTTTTGGGCTAGCAGTAAATTTTAGGGATGAAATCGCAGTCACTTCCGAGCACAAGGTGCAGATATTTGATTGCAAGGGCAATTTTCTGAGATCCTTTGGTCGTCAGGGTAGCGACAAGGGACAGTTTCAATACCCTCAAGGAATAGCTTTTGACAAAGATGGGAATATTTATGTTGCAGACTACGGGAACCATCGAATCCAAATTTTTAACGAGGAAGGGAGGTTCATGAGTATGTTTGCTGGGGAAGGAAGCCTTGATAGCCAGCTCAAGGATCCTTATGGTTTATCATTGGGTTCCAATGGCAACATTATTGTGGCTGACTACAGTACCAAATTCATTAAGATCTTTTCCCCTGATGGACAGTTTCTAACAAAGATAGGTGGACCCAGTTCTCTCAGTGGTCCTACTCATTGTGTTCAGTCTGGTGATTATCTCATTGTGTCAGACTGTGCTGATCACAGTGTGAAAGTATTCACCCGGGAGGGCTACTATAAATATCAGTTTGGCACAAGAGGGAAGAGTAATGGAGAGTTTGATCGTCCCGGTTGTTTGTCAGTGAGTAAATCAGGACATGTACTTGTCTGTGATCAGTGTAATCACAGAGTGCAAGTCTTTGAACTGAATGGTAAGTTTGTTGGTAAGTTTGGAAAATACGGCAGCAACTTAGGAGAGGTTAAGAATCCAGTATCAGAAGCACTCCTCAGTAATGGCCAAATTGTTGTGTCTGACTGGCTGAATCATCGCATTCAAATATTTGATTAACCTTGAGCAGACACTTGCTAAAAGCCAATTAAAACTTTTTTTTGCGTTGAAATTCATCTTCTAGGAAATCTACTTGTAAGAAAGCATGAATTTTTAGTAGGATGAATAGTCCACTTTCGATATATTAGAATTCAGCCCCAAACAAAACGTGTCATCTCATAACCCGGGGAATAAACTCATACAAATCCTTATAATTATTCCCCAGAGCCTTGAGATGATGTCTTTTGTTTAGTATTGACTTTTAATATATCGAAATTGGTCTTTTATATTGCCCAGTGAGTTCCGGTGTCAGTTATCATTAATTGAGCCATGACTGATTAAAGTATTTGATTTTAAGCGAGTAGCTTTTTTCAAGCTTTGATTAAGGAAATAATGCAGTTCACTTTTAAGAACGCTTTTAGCATTTATATTCAACATTTTCGTAATAACCGCTTGCGTGACAGCAAATAATTTTAAATATAACGTTTTAGCTCTCAGTGTTTAAAAAAAACTGTTTCGTATATTTTAGTGTATATAAGCAAGTATGTACCATTGTTACTTAATAATAGGTTTGACATCAAAAGAAATGTACTGTGGTAAGTATATTATCTTTATAATGATATTCAAGTGCTGTGAACCTTGTGATTGAAAGGTAGAAGAAATGGAAATAAAGGTCTCATGTGAATATGTTTGTATGCTTTAGTGGTCTGTGTTTATTTCCCTGAGGGTTGGGGTGTACGGTGGCTGTAGGTAGGGATAGTTTCTGGGGGGAGGTGACAGTAAATCTTCTTCTGTGAAATGTGGGTATTTTGGCTTTCTACAGAGCCTCTTTATAACTGTACGCTGGAATAATCATTCGTAAGGTGCGCCTTCGCCGACACTCTAGTTTATCCGAAAAGGATGCTGGCAGCCCGTTGCGAAAACTTGAGCAGCAAATGTTGACATTCTCGACTCGAAACTCCATCCGCGATCTTCGATGTTTCGAGAATCGAGGACCGACATTAGAGAGGGGGCAACCCTAAAATCCGGAATCCGGAATCCGGAATCACAGTACAATACAGAGAGTAAACACTATCCTAAACATTCATAAAAGCTAACCTTAGGCCTAATTAGGCCTAAACAAACGTTTTTAGGCCTAATTAGGCCTAAGGTTAGCTTTTATGAATGTTTAGGATAGTGTTTACTCTCTGTATTGTACTGTGATTCCGGATTCCGGATTCCGGGTTTTAGGGTTGCTCTTAGAGAGGCGAGAACTGAGAATAGAGTTTTCGATGGTAAAGTCGAAAAGAAATTTCGAGCTGAAACATAACTTCTTGAAAACAAAACAATGGTGTAGAGAAAAGGGCTTGACAAGCGGTCCCCTTTATTTGCACAACTGACAGACATATCGAAATATTTCTTCACGCTTGCGTCTATTCTCATTTTTTTAGCCCATCGCTCATGTTTTCTTGTCTTCAGCGTTTATAACTGCTGAAATACTGGAATGCTTAATAAACCCTAACCCGGATGCTGAAAAATTCCAGAAAACACATTTATAATGAGTCACGCATGCACACAATAAACTTTATTTACACTCGAATTTAAAAGCAAATGCGTGCTAATATCTCCGAGCTATAAATAAATACTTAAATCCCAAAATAAAAGGAAATTCTGCAATAATTACTAGATAGCTCAATAAAGATGAAAAATCAACGGCCACGAAAGGTGCAGCAGTCAGTATCAAAATTCACTTTAAAAATTGCAGACTTAAATTTACTTAATTCCTGGATTATTCTAATCATCATCGAAAGCATCATCGAAAGCGTTATACCATGGAGTTTCGGTTTTGTAAAATGTGAAGCTTCTCCTTTGTCCTAATTCGTTCATAAAGCCATTTCTCTTAGGCAAAGCTCCGTGATCTCAGCCCACAACACTTCACAAAGTTCACCTATTTGCTCTCCCTTGATCGCTTTAATTGTGTTACTGTATTTTCAAAGCTCGTTGGCTGCATAAAAGCCAAATTTCTGGGAATCAGAGAACCAAAACAAAACAATCAACAAACTTTTAAAACACATCGCAATGATTGGCTAATGGTCACCTGATTCCAAGAAAAGCTAAAGATAGAAATCACGAGACTTGGAATATCATAGTGAAAAGCATTCAGTTCGTGAAGACGTGGAAATTATCAACATGGATATCCCAAAGTTGCTTTTCAATCTCCGCGAAGAAGCCTCGTGTCCGGTGTGTCAAGACATCCTTAAAGATCCAAGATATCTTCCCTGTTTGCACAGTTTCTGTATGCACTGTCTACTCAACTGGCATCGAGCAAGTGGTGGTCAAGTTGATTTGAGATGTCCGAAATGCCAAGGCCGTAGTAAAGTTCCTGCAAGCGGTGATTTGAAAGATCTTCCCACAAGCTTTTTTCTCAGCGGCTTCATCGATGCCCTAGCTATTAAAGAATCTGACAAGACGCAAGTAACATGCGGAAACTGCGATAAGAAAAGCTCTAAAACCTCGTACTGCTTCGAGTGTTGCAAATTTTATTGTGATGAGTGTTTAATTGGGCACAACATCATTCGAAGTTACAAAGATCACCGCTTTCTGGCCGTGAAAGATTTTCAAGAAAAAGACTATGAGGTAGTAGTGAAACGACCCGTGTTTTGCTCAAGGAAGGGACATGAGAAAGAAGAGCTAAAGTTCTTTTGCAAAATTTGTCCCGAAAACTCAGTTTGTCAAACTTGTGTCACCTTGGATCACGCAGGACATAAAGTGACATTAATCCACGAGGAAGCCGAAGCTCAAAAGATCGAGATAGCAGGTCTAATTCAAACGCCAAGAGACAACTTGCACGCAAAGGTAAAGATGGTCACCCAAATTGACGAGGAGTACGCTCAGCTTGTTCAACGAAGCGAAGACATGCTAAGAGACGTGGATGTTTTTGTTGATAACTTAATGAAGAGACTTCAAGAGGAAAGGCAAAATATTAAGGCAGCAGTAGAAAACGAAACCAAGAAATCCCTGGGTTCTCTAACGATCAAAAAAACAGTGATTCAGGAGGAAATAAAGAAGATCGAATTATCGCTGGAAAAAGCTGAGAAACTTCTAACACAAAGCACAGACGCCGAGGTGGTTCAGCTAAAGAAACCATTGCAAACCATTCTAGAACGGGTAGAACAAGTGAAGCCAGTTGAGCACCACCCTGAAAGCCTATTTAAATTATTTTTCGTGGAAAATAACAAGATCCTGGAGACAATCAACAGCGAAGGCATTGGTCTTTTGAAATTTCCAACTGATGCAAAGGAATCTGTTGCCGAAGGTAAAGGACTTTGTGAAGGAACTGTTGGGCGTGAAGCTCAATTCAATTTAACGACAAGAAATGCGGCTACCGAACGATGTTATAATAAGAATGACAATGTAATGGTAGACTTGAGAGATGAGCGAGGGCAAGAAAGCAAAACGACATTTCTTGTTAATGACAACAAAGACGGGACCTACAAAATCAGCTATTCTCCTACATTTAGAGGTAAATTCAATTTATCAGTTAAGGTAAACGGGCAACATATCCGCGGTAGCCCTTTCTGTGTTGTAATTAAGTCTTTCAATGTCCAGCCTATTTTATGTTTTGGAAAACAAGGCTCGAATGATGGAATGTTTAGTTATCCTTGGGGGGTAGCAGTAAATTCCAGTGATGAAATCGCAGTCACTTCCGATCACAAGGTGCAGATATTTGACTGCCTGGGCAATTTTGTGAAATCCTTTGGTCGTCAGGGTAGCGACAAGGGACAGTTTCAATACCCTAAAGGAATAGCTTTTGGTAAAGATAGGAATATTTATGTTGCAGACAACAGGAACAATCGAATCCAAATTTTTAACGAGGAGGGGAGGTATTTGAGTATGTTTGGTGGGAAAGGAAGCCTTGATAGCCAGCTCAAGGATCCTCGTGGTTTATCATTGGATTCCAATGGCAATATTGTTGTTAGTGATGCGGAAAACAAATTCATTAAGATCTTTTCCCCTGATGGAAAGTTTCTAACAAAGATAGGTGGACCCAGTTCCCTTAGTGACCCTGTTCATTGTGTTCAGTCTGGTGATTATCTCACTGTGTCAGACTATGGTGATCACAGTGTGAAAGTATTCACCCGGGAGGGGTACTATAAGTATCAGTTTGGCACAAGAGGGAAGGGGAATGGAGAGTTTGATCGTCCCTATTGTTTGTCAGTGACTAAATCAGGTCATGTACTTGTCTGTGATCGTAATAACAATAGAATGCAAGTCTTTGAACTGAATGGTAAGTTTGTTGGTAGGTTTGGAAAATACGGCAGCAACTTAGGAGAGGTTAATCTTCCATCATCAGTAGCGCTCCTCAGTAATGGCCAAATTGTTGTGTCTGACTTTGGGAATAATCGCATTCAAATATTTGATGAACCTTGAGCAGACACTTGCTAAAAGCCAAGTAACAATAATCTATCATCTGAAGGAAGTTTGATTTTGGGCTTTCATGAGTCCTTTTTACTATCCGATTTGCTTGTAATTTGTTGAACTGTATCTGTAATTTTGAGGCGTTTCACGTATAATGAA
>BLFO01004747.1:805134-811839 GCA_014634245.1 Montipora cactus | reverse complement strand
ACTAAATACAATAGGCTGAAACTTACGTCTGATCCTGTCTAAAGGGCTAGAGAAACTCCAACGTTACGTAACTCCGAAAAAGATAAAACTGCTCTGAAAACTCCGATGTTGCTCCGTAGATCTCCTAACTCCAACTCCACAAAAACTTAAGGGGCGTTCTCTGATAAGGGTAAAATTCACGTGTACAGTTGTAAAACCGGTTAAAAAAAAAAACTGGGAATGGCCAATTACATAATTGATTCAAACTGTGAACAATAGTACATGAAGATAGGGGCTTAAAACTCGATAAATGAAACAGAACAGAAACGTATCTTATCTAAGTCAAAACAAAACCAAGCTTAATTACGTAATCAAGTTCTCTTCGATTTAAAGTTCATTGTTCATCACACTCCTCGCCCAAGGATTCTTATCATTGCTACTCATATTGTCTTGGCTTTTACTGCTGGTCTGGATCAGCTGTGTCGGTCAGGAGTAGAACTAGCTCCTTAATTGGTCTAAGGTAGGTTTTCCTCTCTCCGCGGCTCTGACAACGTTTACTTTGACTTTCTTCACTCTGCCGTCATCGCTACTCAGGACTTCCGACACTTGCCCCAGTGGCCAATCGTTACGGTGTTGTGATTCGTCTCGCACGTTGCGTAGGAATTCCGGGCCTACCAGCCAGTTCGTCTCCATTAGCTTGCTTGAGGGAACTCCGTGCGTTGCTAGGTCCACCGGGTTCAAATCAGTCTCCACATATCTCCATTGTTCCGGGGTAGACATGCTCCTAATCAGCTCGACTCGGTTGGCTACGTACACATAGAACCGTCGACTCTCGTTGGTAACGTAGCCAAGTACCACTTTCGAGTCGGTGTAGTATATCACGTCAGAAATCTTCAGATCGATTTCTTTTATAACTCTCTGGGCTGCTTGTACAGCTAAGACCGCTCCGCACAGTTCTAGACGCGGTATACTCGTCGGATTTAACGGGGCGACTCTTGCTTGGCCGTAGACGAGAGCTGTAGTCACCTCGTTTGCTTCGTTGAACTGGCGAAGGTAGATTGCGGCTCCAATAGCGTCCTGACTTGCATCGGAAAAGGCGCGTAGCTCCGCTCTTGCCATGCTGCCGAAATCTTTAGGGCGGTAACAGCGAGGCACGAAAAGGTTCTGCAACTCTACGAGAGAGTCTCTCCAACGCGTCCACCGATTTATCATCGAGGTAGGGAGGGGGTCATCCCAGGTCAGGGAGGTATTGTTCTCCTTTGTCCGTTCTCCCATATGGACAAGGTGCTGCAGTATTTTTCTCCCTTCGAGCATAACAGGTACTGCGAAGCCAAGAAGGTCGTACACAGAGTTGACGATGGACAATACTCCTCTCCTTGTGAATGGCTTCTCCGGCAAGGATACCTTAAAGGTGAAGGCGTCTGTGTCCAGGTCCCAGAATACCCCGAGTGAGCGTTGAGCCGGTGAGCTGTCGTGGCGTAAATCCAGGTCACGCTCGTCTTTTGTTCGGTCTTCGGCCGGGAAGGCTTCCATGACTTCCACAGAGTTAGAAACTACTTTGTGCAGTCGAAGGTTAGCTGTGGCTTGGGTGGCTTGTGCACTCTTAACCAGGTCTGTCGCTCCTTGAATAGATGAAAGCGAGGTCAAACCATCATTGACGTAAAAGTTACGGCAAATGAACTTTTTGGCCTCTTCTCCATACTCCTCCTCGCCGTCAATGGCTGTTCTGCGTGGGCCGTAAGTAGCGACTGCGGCACTAGGTATACATTCATCTGATATTCTATGATGGGCTTTGACGGATCGTTACTCTCGAACCATAGGAAACGAAGGAAGTCTCTGTGTGGTGGGTAAACATAATAGGAATGAAACATTTGCTCGATGTCGCACAGTACTGCTATATTCTCCTTGCGAAATCGCATGAGGACTCCAATGAGGTTGTTCATCAGGTCAGGGCCTGATAAAAGTACTTTGTTCAATGAATTTCCTCCAAACTCGCAACTGGAATCAAATACGACAAGAACGGTGCGCTTTATATTGTGATAAGTCGCAAAATGCGGTAAGTACTAGGAACGGCCGGGAGGAGGCGGGACTTCTTTACTTGGGATAGCTGAGGCGTGGCCTTTGTTGATTATTTTTCCCATAAACTCCAGATAGTCTGCTCTCATCTCGGGTTTCCTCGCAAATGTCTTGAGAAGCCCTTGTAAGCGCTGCATTGCTTGATTTCGATTGTTTGGCATAGTCTGGCGATCGTTACGGAATGGTAGGGGCATCTCCCAGTTTCCCCTTGCGTTCTTGTGTATACCCCTATCCAGCATCTCTAGAAAGGTACGATCCTCGCAGGAGAGACCGGGATCGTTGTCATCTCGTGTCTTCCTAAATATGTCGTCAGTGGCACACTCCAAGAGGGGGTCTGTAACCTTGATCTGGTTGGGGCAAGGTACTAGCTCGTAAATTGTGCTTCCGGTCACAGGTTCTTTCTCCGTAACAGTGGATAGGCTGGTGAGGCGAGTGAGGACGTGTGCGGAACCACTGGCGAAGTCAAGGCACATCTGACCACTGATGGTCGCCAGTGAGCCGAGGGTCAGTCGCTGGGCCCAGGGAGCTCCTTTCGGGCCATTTTTGAACTCCCTGACTTTTAAAAGCTCTGGTGCGTCTCGGCCAAGTAGGAGGTGAATCTTAGCTGTCTCGTTTATGGGAGGTATTTCGCGCGCTATGGCCTTTAGGTGTGGGAAACTCCTCGCCATATCTGGGGAAGGGATTTCGCTCTTGTCTTGTGGGATAGTGTCGCACTCGGTGAGGGTCGGCGCGGCGAGGCGAACTCTCCTCCGCTAAGTGAACGTACTGTAATGCCTGCCACCCTTCGACCATGCTTCTCCTCCTACTCGCCGCTGCACGTGGACAAGAAGTATTTTTCTAAGGGTTTGTCCGCTCCAAGGTCGTCGGCTAGTTCACTAGTGACGAGGGAACTGTTGCTCTGCTCATCAACGATAGCATAGACGCGCTTAGCGAGGTGTGGGTTACGCCGGCTATAGACGTCAACGAGCAGAGTTTTGCTGCAGGACACGCCTCCTGTAGGTCCACAGAGTACGGTACATTTTGGGTTGACTGCTTCATTCTCCGGTTTAGAAGGTGGCCGCTTCTCCTTATGCAATACGGCACTGTGGCGCTTGTCTCCGCAGATAGCGCACTGTACCGGGGTGTTACACCGGCTTGCGACGTGGTAAGGGCTGTAACAGCGAAAGCATAGGTGGGCGTCTTTAATCCACTCCGTACGTTCTTCCAGGGGTTTCACTGTGAACGTTTTACACTCCTGCAGATTGTGTCCGTCTCTTTCGTGATACGGGCAATGTTCAGTCTTATTTTCTCTCTTTTCGGGGGCCTCTCTCCTATCCTCTCAGGCACCATCCTTTCCAGCTGCGGGCTGAGTGTCCGTTTTAAGCGTTTTCTTTTCTTTGCGTGGCTTAGGTGTTGAAACCTGAGTGGGGGTGGCTGCTTTACCGGCCAGAACGTTTGGATCGTTCTTTATCTTTGATTGCTCCTGGACTATTTTAGAAAATCTGGAGAAGGGGGGATACGCTCCGCCGTTGCTGTTCGAGTAACAGGCTATTTCTTTCTCCCATTTGGCGCAGATAAACCGTGGCAACTTCTCGGTTATTGGTTGCATGGCGTTAGGATAGTTGAGGCACGCAAGTCCGGGAAGATAAGTCACTTGACTTGATATCCGCGCAAAGATATGCGAACAGCTGCAGATTATCGTGTTCTCGCTCACAAAAGGTCGCAGCGTCCCGTAATCGCTCCAACAATGTATTACTAATCACGGCGACGCTCCCGAAACGCCTTTCTAGTTGGTCCCACAACTCCTTTAGAAACGCAACGGGGTCGCGCATTTGCCGCTTCCGGTAGTTATCAACTAGGCGTTGTGGCCTCCCGCTAGTAAAGCTTCTTAAATAGTTTATCTCCTGAGTTGGGGATACATCAGCGTCTAACAGCATAGCTTTGAAGGCGGTTTTCCAGGGATGGAAGAGGGTGGGGTCCCCGGAAAATATGTCGGGCTGGCATTTTGGGCGATTTTGTCTCGCTAGGCCGGCAACTATCTGTTGATTTGCGACTGTAAGCGAATCTATCAGCTGACTTCCGGTGATATCTCTCAAAGGGGTCGAAGATATGAGTGGTTGCCGATTGAAAATGGTATTTTACGGCCCTACACGATCCTTATCTGTGGGTTGCTGCCGAGGTAGATCCGGGTTTTGGACTTGAAGTTCAGGGAGGAGATCTGTTTTCTCTGATTTTCTTTCTTCGGGGGTGGGGCGCAATGGAAGCATTATTTGTTTTGGCGGGCTTAACGGCTCGTGATTTCGCTCGGAACGTGATACCTTTCCCGTGGTTAGGGGGTTGGAATGTACCCACTGGGAAGTCCTCTCCTCTGCTTTGATTTTGGGAACTTCTAACTCTGGTAATTGAAATCTTTTTCAAGTTCTTCTTCTAGAAGAGCCTCCTCGAAGACTTTAAGTTTAGCGTTCGCCATCGCGGCTTTTTTGTCTGCTCCCAGAATCGCGATCTCCCTTTCGAATTGCGCTATGTCCTGTTGTCGAATTTTCTGCGCTTCTGCTTCGCGTGTCCTGCGTTCAAGTTCTTTTTGCGCTATTAGCCGCGTGTACTGAGCTTCTTCTCTTGCCGTTTTAGCTTCGGCTAGCGCTTGCAATCTAGCGGTAGTGCTGCTAGTTTTGGAGGCTGCTGACGAATGGCGCGAGGAAGGACGAGAACACACAGATCTTGTTTCCAACAATTTGTCGGATTGTCTAGTAATTCTATTCTTTAGGTTGTCTAAAAGTAAGAGGCTCGGTTAAGGGTCTCGTTCTCTTCGCTAAGTCGAGCCTCTTCTAAGTAATCGCTGCATGAATCTTGCTCGTACAGGCCAATTAACTCCTGCAACAATCTTCCAAACTCCTCCGAGGCGAGCGTATGGTCACGCCCTACAGTATCAATATGGCTGTCATCACTTAGCCCTTCTACTGATTGCATAACACTAAGGAGCCTTTTACGCGATCTAAGAATTTGCCTCCGTTTAAGTTCTACCGCGCTTTGTAGAGCCTTTTGTGTGGGTCTTCTCTCCCTTTTGGTCCTGGCTCTGCTCTCCTTCGCTCCTTCTACGTTCAGCCATTCTTTTCCTGGGCTGGTCATTCTCGATGGCTCCGGGATTAAAGTATGATACCGCTTACCTCCATTCGTTGATTTTATCCTCAGACTTTTCAATGTCGCGTACCCAGTGCGGCGGACACGGGATGTTGTGCACTGGAGATCGGGAAGTGTCAACCACAGTATAGAATTCAACAGCACAAGTTGACTCAACAGCGTTTAACTTGTGCACCAACTCGTCTGAATTATTGTACACATGCGGTGAAAACTAAAAAGGGAAATCACAATGTACGAGATCGAAAGAGGGGCTAAGACTAATCACAAAAGAAGCAAAATTGAAAGCAAAACGAAAACTAAATACAATAGGCTGAAACTTACGTCTGATCCTGTCTAAAGGGCTAGAGAAACTCCAACGTTACGTAACTCCGAAAAAGATAAAACTGCTCTGAAAACTCCGATGTTGCTCCGTAGATCTCCTAACTCCAACTCCACAAAAACTTAAGGGGCGTGTACAGTTGTAAAACCGGTTAAAAAAAAGCTGGGAATGGCTAGTTACATAATTGATTCAAACTCTGAACAATAGTACAAGAAGATAGGGGCGTAAAACTCGATAAATGAAACAGAACAGAAACGTATCCTATCTAAGTCAAAACAAAACCAAGCTTAATTACGTAATCAAGTCTTCTTCGATTTAATGTTCATTGTTCATCACAGTATTCAAAGTGAGGTTTTACTAAAGCTTGGTAAATGAGATGTAAGGTTGATGCTGGGATCAGGTGCCTAATTCGGTTTAGGGCCCGATACCAGAGGCGATCTTTTTAGTTAATTTTTCGATGTGACTATGCCAATCGAGTTTATCGTCTATTATTACACCAAGCAATTTTGTAGCTGTAACCTGGCTCACTTGAATATTGTTCATTCTAATTGTTGGTTAAGCTGTGAGAGCATTCAGTCTCTGCCTCGACCCTATTAGCATGAATTCGGTTTTGGTCATATTCAATGTGAGTTTGTTCGCTTGTAGCCAGTTGAAAACGTTTGCTAGGTCTTCATTTAGACAAAACTGAACATTCTCAAGATTGCTGCCGGCATATGTAAGGTGCGTGTCGTCAGCGTACATTCTCGGTTGACAATTTGATAAGCAATTCGGAAGATCGTTGATATATAATAAGAACCGTGATAATGGACCGAGGATGGTCCCTTGAGGGACGCCGCATGTCAATGAGTAGCTATTGGATAGCGACCCGTTCACAGAGCATTTTTGTGTGAGGTTTTCTAAGTATGACTGAAACCATTTGAAAGATTTGCCATATATACCATAATAGTTTAGTTTCGATAGAAGGATCTGATGATCAACAGTGTCAAAAGCTTTTTTCAAATCTAGAAAAATGACTCCATTGATTTTCCCGTTATCAATATTATATGCCCAAGAATCTGTCGCTTCCAACAAAGCTGTTACAGTTGAATGATTAGCACAAAACCCTGATTGATTTTGACATAGAATATCGTGCTCTTCCAAATAGGCATATAACTGTTCATAAACTATCCTTTCAAACACCTTCGCCACTATTGGAATCACCGATATTGGGCGGT
>BLFO01004747.1:787634-800134 GCA_014634245.1 Montipora cactus | reverse complement strand
GTTTGTCAAACTTGTGTCATCTTGGATCACGCAGGACATAAAATGACATTAATCCATGAGGAAGCCGAAGCTCAAAAGATCGAGATAGCAGGTCTAATTCAAACGCCAAGAGACAACTTGTACGCAAAGGTGAAGATGGTCACTCAAATTGACGAGGAGTACGCTCAGCTTGTTCAACGAAGCGAAGACATGCTAAGAGACGTCGATGTTTTTGTTGATAACTTAATGAGAAGACTTCAAGAGGAAAGGCAAAATATCAAGGCAGCAGTGGAAAACGAAACCAAGAAATCACTGGAGAGTCTGACGACCAAAAAAACAGTGATTCAGGAGGAAATAAAGAAGATCGAATTAGCGCTGGAAAAAGCTGAGAAACTTCTAACACAAAGCACAGACGCCGAGGTGGTTCAGCTAAAGAAACCATTGCAAACCATTCTAGAACGGGTAGCACAATTGAAGCCAGTTGAGCGCGACCCTGAAAGCCTGTTTGAATTAGTTTTCGTGGAAAATAACAAGATCCTGGAGACAATCGACAGCGAAGGCATTGGTCTTTTGAAATTTCCAACTGACGAAAAGGAATCTGTTGCCGAAGGTAAAGGACTTTGTGAAGGAACTGTTGGGCGTGAAGCTCAATTCAATTTAACGACAAGAAACGCGGCTGCCGAAAAGTGTTATAATAAGAATGACAATGTTACGGTAGACTTGAGAGACGAGCGAGGGCAGGAATGCATAACAACATTTCTTGTTAATGACAACAAAGACGGGACCTACAAAATCAGCTATTCTCCTACATTTGATGGTAAATACAATTTGTCAGTTAAGGTAAACGGGCAACATATTCGCGGTAGCCCTTTTTCTGTTTTTATTGAATCTTTCAATGTCAAACCTGTTTTATCTTTTGGAAAACAAGGTTCGAATGATGGAATGTTTATTTATCCTTGGGGGGTAGCAGTAAATTCCAGGGATGAAATCGCAGTCACTTCCAATCACAAGGTGCAAATATTTGACTGCAAGGGCAATTTTCTGAGATCCTTTGGTCGCCAGGGTAGCGACAAGGGACAGTTTCAATTCCCTAGAGGAATAGCTTTTGGTAAAGATAGGAATATTTATGTTGCAGACGAAAACAACCATCGAATCCAAATTTTTAACGGAGAGGGGAGGTACATGAGTATGTTTGGTGGGGAAGGAAGCCTTGATAGCCAGCTCAACAATCCTTATGGTTTATCATTGGATTCCAATGGCAATATTATTGTTAGTGATGCGGGAAACCTATTCATTAAGTTTTTTTCCCCTGATGGAAAGTTTCTAACAAAGATAGGTGGGCCCAGTTCTCTTAGTGTTCCTATTCATTGTGTTCAGTCGGGTGATTCTCTCATTGTGTCAGACTGTGGTGATGACAGTGTGAAAGTATTCACCCAGGAGGGGTACTATAAGTATCAGTTCGGCACGAGAGGGAAGGGGAATGGAGAGTTTAAAAATCTCTATTGTTTGTCAGTGACTAAATCAGGTCATGTATTTGTATGTGATGTAAATAATCATAGAGTGCAGGTCTTTGAACTGAATGGTAAGTTTGTTGGTAAGTTTGGAAAACTGGGCAGCAACTTAGGAGAGTTTGAGAATCCATTGTCAGTAGCGCTCCTCGGTAATGGCCAAATTGTTGTGTCTGACTGGTTGAATCATCGCATTCAAATATTTGATTAATCTTATAATGAATATTCTATCGCTTTGTACCTGAGATCGATTTTTGTAAAAGGGAACAGAAGGTATAACTGTTTTTTTTTTTTTTTTGCATTGAAATTCATCTTATAAGAAATCTACTTGTAAGAAAGCATGAATAAGAATTTCTACCAGGATAAATAGCCTACTTTCGATATATTAAAATATTTGAAGCGTTTCACTGTAAAAGGGAACAGAAGGTATGACAGTTTTTTTTTTCATTGAAATTCGTCTTTTAAGAAAGGCTAGACAATGCTAACGAGGCCACTGATTTCATTTATTAATTGAATTTGAATTGAGCGGGAAAAATAATGAAGAGCAAATTCACGGATTACTTATGAATAACCTTTCAATACGTTGAAAAACAAATAAGGGAGACTGAAGTCACGTTTTCACATGCACAGCATTGCCTGGTCTTTGCCAGTGTTCAATACATCTACATTTAACTTGCATATTGTTTTCAGTCTTCCTAACATTAATCAAAAAACCGTCTATATGTCAAACAGCAGTATCGGTGTTTTTAAAAACAAATACCAAAAGGGAAATTAATTAGCAGAGAACAGTCGTTGTCACTTTATATTTTGCTCAGTCATTTTCATTATCAACGCTTTACCAGATATTAAAATTCAGTCCTAAACAAAACGCATTATATCGTGGCCTCAGGGAATAAACTCATACAAATCCTTATATTTATTCCCCAGGCCCCAGTTGTTCAAAAGGTGGATAACGCTATCCACCGGATAAATCACTATCCATTGGATAGCGCAATTGGTTTCGCTATGACTTATCCACTGGATAGTGATTTATCTGGTGGATAGCGCTATCCATCGTTTGAACAACTGGGGCCAGAGCTTCAAGATGTTGTCCTTTGTTTTCGATTGAATTTTAATATATCGAAATTGGTCTGTTATATTGCCCAGTGAGTTCTGGTGCAGTTGTCATGAACTGAGCCATGTCTGATTAAAGTGTTTGACCTTTTAAGCGAGTAGTCTTCTTTAAAGCTTTGATTTGATTACGAAAATATAGCAGTTGACCTTTTAAGAACGTTTTTAGTATTTATATTCAACATTTTCGTAATAACCGCTCGCGCGACAGCAAATAATTGTAATTATTAAGAACTGGATCATTGGATAATGCAATTCGAGAGTTTTGATTGGCTAAGTCATCATGGGTTATGAGCAATTATACCATGATCTACAAACACGGCAAGCATATACGTGATTTTTTGGGCCTTTTTATTTTTATTATTGTCTAATTTTCTATATTTTGGGGGCGTTTTTAATAAGACAATTATTCCACTCGCACTTGTTGGATATGAGATGTTTATAGCCAACTCGGCGCTACGCGCCTGGTTGGCTATCTATCATCTCATATCCAACGCGCGCTCATGGAATAATTGTTAAATATAACGTTGTAGCTCTCAGCGTTAAAAAAGAAAAACTGTTTCGTATACACGTATTGTAGTGTATATGAGCAAGTATGTACCCTTGTTACTTAATATGTTTGATATCAAAAGAAATGTATTGTGGAATCATTCTGCAGAAGCAGTATGGTAGCTTTAGTGAGTATATTATCTTTATAATGATATACAAGTGCTGTGAACCTTAAAAAGTAATTGAAAGTTAGAACAAATGGAAATAAAGGTCTCGTGTGAATATGTTTGTATACTTTAGTGGTCTGTGTTTATTTTCCTTGGGCTGGGCTGTAGGATGGCTGTAGGTAGGGATATTTTCTGGGGGGAGGTGACAGTAAATCTTCTTCTGCGAAATGTGGGTATTTTGGCTTTCTACAGAGCCTCTTTATACCTGTAGGCTGGAATAATCATTCGTAAGGCGCGCCTTTGCTAACACGATAGTTAATCAAGGGACTGGTTATGAAACCTTAGAACCTTCAAAAGCGAGAACAATGTTGTCGCAATCGATGTTGAATTGACCGTGACCCTGCACAATCTTTTATTTACGCTTCGCACGGGTATGCAAATTAGTTGCGCATAATTTAAACGAAGGATTTGATTGGTTATCTTCTCGAAAAAAGGTGTGTTTTGTGCAGGGTCAAGGCCAAAAATACGGACAAAAACATGAAACAAAGAGTTTCATAACCATCTCCATGCATTAACGATCATTAACTATGCTGACAGTGACTCTAGTTCATCCGAAACGGATGCTGGCAGCCCGTTGCGAAAACTTAAGCAGCAAATGTTGACAGTCTCGACTCGAAACTCGATCCGCGATCCTCGATGTTTCCATGGTAAAGTTGAAAAGAAATTTCGAGGTGAAACATAATTTCTTGAAAGCAACTCGTGTAGACAAAAGGGCTTAACAAGCGGTCCCCTTTATTTGCACAACTGACAGACATATCGAAATATTTCTTCACGCTTGCGTCTACTCTCATTTTTTTTAGCACATCGCTCATGTTTTCTTGACTTCAGCGTTTATAACTGCTGAATTACCGGAATACTATTGATAAGACCTAACCCGGAAGCTGAAAAATTCTAGAAAACACATTTATAATGAGTCACGCATGCACACAATAAACTTTATTTGCACTCGAATTTAAAAGCAAATGCATGCTAATATATCCGAGCTATAAATAAATACTCAAATCCCAAAATAAAAGGAAATTCTGTAAAAAATCAACGGCCACGATAGGTGCAGCAGTCAGTATCAAATATCATTTTAAAAATTTACTTAATTCCTGGATTATTCTAATACGTTTTACAAGAGAATTCCATAACTTACTATCGCAATACGACAAGGAATGAAGACCACAACTAGTGGTATTTGCGGGGTATCTCCCCGCAAATTATTGCTACAATTCTGCGATGTGAATAACTTAAAAATATATTCGGGAGCCAGCCCATGTAACGCCTTATATGCAAGAATTCAAATATTATAAATTCTCCTATTATACAAAGTGGGATGATTTATGCGCTCCAACAAGTAATCATATGTACTAATATGACATCATTATAAATAAGGAGCAATTACGTTTTTCCAATTTGTTTGAATTACGCCTACCACAGTGATGCCATTCAATAGAACAATAGTCTTAGTGAAGCAAAAGATAAGCAATAGTCTAATTTTAGCATTGTGTCAATGAATTTCTTATGCCTTTGCAAGACCCGCATCTGGTTATCAACCTTACGAGCAATATCCGCTATATGTTTATCGAAATTTAAATCCTTATCAGGAGTGATTAATCTCGTCCCTGCCTATCATAAAACAAGATGTGTTCATGCTCTTTCCTAACTACATAGGCATACACTTGTATGGATTCACCACAAGGCCACTGGAGCAGAACCAGGAAATTGCAGCAAGAAAATCAGTCTGCAGATGCCCATGTAATTGGGAGACACCATTACTTATATTAAATATTTGTGTATCATCAGCTATGAACTAATCTTGGACTGAAGCCCAAATCATTAAGGAAAATATTTAAAAAAAGAGGGCCTAATACAGACCCTTGTGGAATACCTCTTAAGAGTGGGCCCCAGCCAGAAAACTTGTCACTTAATTTCACTCTCTGAAAACGATCAGTAACAAAATCCCCTATACGAATATAGTGATGATACCTTCCTCTCTTTTGGGATAACTTGACAAAACAATTATATGGCACTCTAGCCAGGACAGACGAGGAGATCTACGGGAACCTACCACCTTTCTGAACGCGGCTCAAAACGAGAAGAGTCCTATTTGCTGGCCATTGGATTCGGGCCGCAAAAGCAGTGATAGATAATGATGAGAATGACGATGATGTTGATGATAATTAGCCATAGCAAAAAATTGCCGATATTTCCCAAAAAGTTGGCGATAAAAGTGTCTAAAAGTTGTTAAAAAGTTTCTTCTTTATTTCCAAAGTTGGTGATTTGTCTGAATTTTTCTTTCTTTAGCTAGTTTAGCTTTTCCGAAGGTAGCGAGATTTGCCCCCAGCCTTTAAGCTTCCGCAATAGGATTAATGGGCCCTTCATATGCATATTCTTCCCAGCTGGAATTTGAATCACTGACAGTCTTGTCCACCATCTTGAAAAACGTGCCATGTAATACCACAGGCATTCAACACCAAGCTGTCCACTGTTGGCCAGTCCTGGGGTCCACACACTCAGTTGAATTTAGCCGACTTTTCTTTCGAAAGCAAATAAATGTCGCTCTGTATTCGTTTACATGATGTAATTCCAAACTTTTATTCCTGTACAGGTCATATCGGTGTGAGTTCATTCCGGTAGTTGCACCAGATCGAAATTCTCATCATGTAAACCAATACAAAGCGAACATAAACCGGAGTATAACTGCAGAATATCCTGCCGCTTTGAAAGTAACCCATAGATGTATGCATGGCTACGCAGTCGCTTTGTATAAATAGATATCAAGTGTCTTCAAAGAGAATACGCCGATACGGAGAGGAAAGGAACTCCCATCCCTGATAAACAGTAAGTATATTTCTACGTGGACACGCGGATACACATTGTTGATTTCATGGAGAATTAACTTTTATTCGATGAGCTTATCCTAAAGAGACAAAATAGATTTTCCCTCCACCCAAATCATGTCGTCGCAAAAAACTCCTTGCTCGCCCCTATCCCTTACCTTATGGCGGCTCGCCAGAGAGCGAAGGGCGAATTTCCTTTGCGGTAAAGTGGAACCGTTTTAAGGAAACGGTTTGCTAAAAAATGCATACACAATTGTTATTAAGAGCAAACAGGAAATTTTTTGTTCTTCTTTTTCTTTTGTTTCCTTTTATTTTTAGCGGGATTCGACCCTCCCTTTGCTATTTGAAGCAATGTTACAGGACGTTCCTGCAATTTTGAAACTTGTTTCTTGCTTCCTTTTCAACGCTTTTTCGTCAAAGGGACATCTGTAATATCTCACTCAAATTTGTTGGTCCTTGGCAGTGACACCATATCGTTGATTTTCCCTGTTGATTTTGTGGACGTAATATTCTCCAAATCTTCGCTCTTTAGCTTCCTCTTTCTACCTTCGAAGGAGTCTCTACATAATGTGGCTTCGTCATCCATTTTGATGTCCTTTCTGACAAATAGTGCAACGAAGAATCCGTTGGTATAATCTTCACTTGGTGAGGGACGAATGCACTTCTCCGCTGTAAGAATTAAAAAAGAAGATTCATGTGTCGAACACGCACTAGAAGCATACTTTCTGTCATTACACTGCATGCCAACTCTTGCGAGATAAAAATATAATTTATTTCATGCAGTTCAGTATTTCGAGGTTTACGTGTGTTGAGTGCTTTACGTGGTTTGGGCGGACCATCCCGGT
This sequence comes from Montipora cactus, assembly GCA_014634245.1. Lineage (NCBI taxonomy): Eukaryota > Metazoa > Cnidaria > Anthozoa > Scleractinia > Acroporidae > Montipora > Montipora cactus. Next base: position 793,151 of record BLFO01004747.1, on the reverse strand, counting down.
CACAGCCAGAAAAAAGTGATGATTTGTGCCGAGAGAAGTGTGTTTCTAACGTTTGTTACTCCTTTGCCGAAATCTCGAATCGATCTCGCCGGAATGGACTTATAACACGAGAAATTTGAACTCCAGAACTCAAAAATCTAAACAAAATTTCCCGGGAATCATGCTGTTGGCAGTCAAGTTGGTTAAGTGCCCCCGCAGGGTTTTCGCCCAGAGACAACCTAAAAGCCCCCGCGTAAAAAGGGAAAATATGTCAATTAGTATGTAAATTAGTAGATATTGTATAGAGGAGCGCGCATGGTGGTATTGAAATTGCTTAACAGGGCGCGCAAGGCGATATCGGTACTGTTCACCGAGTTCGCAAGGTGTTCTGGGTAACTTGAGTCACGATGCATCATCGACATAGTCTCAGTATCAACATTTCAACCAACCTTTAATCGATCATTTTTAAAACAGTTATTCACAGATAATAATAATAATAATAATAATAATAATAATAATAATAATAAGCGATCCGAATATAATAAGCGAGGTTTGTTCCTATTTTATGGCATTTCAATTTACCGTAGAATGAACCATATGGATTGTAAGTTTGTTGGTAAGTTTGGAAAATACGGCAGCAACTTAGGAGAGTTTGAGCTTCCATTTTCAGTAGCACTCCTCAGTAATGGCCAAATTGTTGTGTCTGACAATTGGAATCATCGCATTCAAATATTTGATGAACCTTGAGCAGACACTTGCTAAAAGCCAAGTAACAATAATCTATCATCTAAAGGACGTTTGATTTTCGGCTTTCATGAGTACTTTTTACTATCTGATTTGCTTTTAATTTGTTGAACTGTTTCTGTATTTTTGAGGCGTTTCACTTATAATGAATACTGTACCGCTTTGTACCTGAGATTGATTTCTGTGAAAGGGAACAGAAGGTATAACCGTTTTTTTTTTTTTGATTGAAATTCATCTTTTAGGAAACCTACTTGTAAGAAAGCATGAATTTTTAGCAGGAATGAATAGCCCACTTTCGATATATTAAACTTCAGCCCTAAACAAAACGGACCATCTCGTGGCCTGGGGAATAAACTCATACAAATCCTTATAATTATTCCCCAGAGCCTCGAGATAATGCCTTTTGTTTAGTATTGATCTTTCATCTTGCCCAGTGAGTTCCGGTGTAGTTATCATTAGGGAGCTTAAGCTCGCGCGTTTTTGAGACGCGGACGGCAACCGGAAGTGAGCTGTTTTCCCTTTTAACTTGTTTTAACACAATCAAATTTACATTGCTGAGTATTTTTTCTCCATTAGAGATGATTAATTTAAAAATATGGGAGACACCACTGTCCTGGCACGCGAAATGTTCTCTTCCGGTTGCCGTCCGCATCTCAAAAACGCGCGTGCTTAAGCTCCCAATTAACTAAGCCATGACTGATTAAAGTGTTTGACTTTAAGGGAGTAGTTTTCTTTGAAGCTTTGATTTGATTAATATTCATTTATATTCAACACTTTCGTAATAACCGCTTGCGTGACAGCAAATAATTGTAAATATAACGTTTGAGCTCTCAGCGTTTAAAAAAAATGCTGTTTCGTATATTTTAGTGTATATAAGCAAGTATGTATCCTTGTTACTTAATAATAGGTTTGATATCAAAAGAAATGTACTGTGGAATCATTCTTCAGAAGCAATATGGTAGCTTCAGTAAGTATATTATCTTTATCATGATATTCAAGTGCTGTGAACCTTGTGATTGAAAGGTAGAAGAAGTGGAAATAAAGGTCTCATGTGAATATGTTTGTATCCTTTAGTGGTCTGTGATTATTTCCCTGGGGCATGGGGTGTAGGGTGGCTGTAGGTAGGGATAGTTTCTGGGGGGAGGTGACAGTAAATCTTCTTCTGCGAAATGTGGGTATTTTGGCTTTCTGCAGAGCCTCTTTATAATAATCATTCGTAAGGTGCGCCTTTGCTGACACTCTAGTTCATCCGAAATGGATGCTGGCAGCCCGTTGGGAAAACTTAAGAAGCAAATGTTGACAGTCTCGACTCGAAACTCGATCCGCGATCCTCGATGTTTCGAGAATCGGTGATCGAGATTAGAGAGTCGAGAACTGAGAATAGAGTTTTTGATGGTAAAGGCGAAAAGAAAATCGAGGTGAAACATAACTTCTTGAAAACAAAACAATGGTGTAGACAAAAGGGCTTGATAAGCGGTCCCCTTTATTTGCACAACTGACAGACATATCGAAATATTTCTTCACGCTTGCGTCTATTATTTTTTTAGCACATCGCTCATGTTTTCTTGACTTCAGCGTTTATAACTGCTGAATTACCGGAATACTATTGATAAACCCTAACCCGGAAGCTGCGAAATTCTAGAAAACACATTTATAATCAGTCACGCACACAATAAACTTTATTTGCTCTCGAATTTAAAAGCAAATGCATGCTAATATCTCGGAGCTATAAATAAATAATTAAATCCCAAAATAAAAGGAAATTCTGCAATAATTACTAGATAGCTTAATAAAGATGAAAAATTAACGGCCACGAAAGGTGCAGCAGTCAGTATCCAAATTCGCTTTAAAAATTGCAGACTTAAATTTACTTAATTCCTGGATTATTCTCATATGGTTTGCAAGAGAATTCCATATCTTACTATCGCAATACGACAAGGTATGAAGACCTCAACTAGTGGTGTTTGCTCCAGGCGCTATAAACTAGTTATCTCCCCGCAAATTATTGCTAGAATTCTGCGATGTGAATAACTTAAACATAGTTCGGGAACCAGCCCATGTAAAGCCTTATATACAAGAATTCAAATATTATAAATTCTCCTATTAAAGAAAGTGGGATGATTTATGCGCTCCAATAAGTCATCATATGTACTAATATGACATCATTATAAAATAAAGCGCAATTAATTTTTTCCAATTTGTTTGAATTACGCCTACCACAGTAATGCCATTCAATAGAACAATAGTCTAAGTGAGGCAAAAGATAAGCATTATACAATCTGATCTTAGCATCTGTGTCGGCCAACTGGAAAATATGGACTGGACTCTGGACTGGACTCTGGACTGGACTCTGGACTGGACTTTATTAAACGAAGTTAATATTTAACCACCCTACTGACATAAGGGAGACATTTTTTGTACAGGCCTAGGGCCACAACGACTTCAATAGAGATAAACTTGGTATATAAACGTAGAAATACAAGTTAGCTGAGCCGAGAGTATATCGAGAAACAATTAATTATGAACATGATATGTGTAGGATATTTCGTATACACTTTTTTTGTATTTTTTTACATTTTTTGGAGAGACTAGCGTTTTTGTCTGCGAGACCGCGACTTTGAGCTTTGATTGCGAGACCGAGATTTAGATCCCAAAATGGCTTTGCAAAAAATTTGAGACACAGAGACGTTTGGGAACCCTCAAAAACCGAGACCATCCATTCAGAGACCAGTCATCACCCCTCAGGTGATAACGAACAATGATTTGATTGGTTAGATTTAACCTGTGTACTTCTTCAACAAAAATTAGCTACTATAAAATTCGAATTGTTACACAAATCAGGAATGCCAGGTCACGATTGTCAAGTTCTAAAATTAAAGATATGCTGCCAATCAATAAAGAAGATTATGTTAAAAAGATGAAAGCAAATGTATTTTTTCCTTCTCAGCTGTATACATTTATTATTTCTTTTTCCTGGCAACAATGTTTTGGTATTTGCCACCCCCTTTTCCCATCCCATAACTTATCTAGCGTTGTGTTTGAAGCGGACTACATTCTTAAAATAGCACACGCACGAGATAGGATCGCGTGGCGACATTACATTGTTACGTGATGACTTTAAACTTTCACAGCGTTTACGCAATCATAGCCAAGCGTACAAGTGGCGGGGTTTGTAAAGTTAATTTACCACTGTAAACAACTGAAGTGCTTAGTTTGTAGTGCTAGCTGCTTCAATTGTAGAAATAGTGCGCAAAGCGACCGCGCTTAACATATCGAATATATTGAATTGGACTACATTCCTAACATTCTTTAGACAGCGCACGCATGAGATATATCGTCGACACAGTATTCACGTAATAGTAGCTTGACTTGATTGAAAGTTACTGGGCAGCATTGTTCGATTTTTCGTTTATGTTCCCTTTGAAAACGGTTAATCGTTATATTATTGGTTAAATATTAACTTCGTTTAATAAAGTCCAGTCCAGGGTCCAGTCCAGAGTCCAGTCCAAAGTCCAGTCCAGAGTCCAGTCCATGTTTTCCAGTTGGCCCATCTGTGTCAGTTAATTTCTTATGCCTTTGCAAGACCCCCATCTGGTTATCAACCTTACGTGCAATATCCGCTATATGCTTATCAAAATTGAAATCCAAGAGTTACACCTAAAAGTTTTGTATCCTCAGCAAGACTAATGTCTTCCCTGCTAAAACAGGATGTGTTCATGCTCTATTCTCACTGGGGCCATCTCGTACAAACGCCCCAAATCCCTTCGGGATTCAAGGATAAAATTCCCACGCGCTCATAGTCTCCTGGGTGTTCTGTTTCACACAGGTTTTGTATAAATAGGCCTGTTTTGGCCTTGTTAATACTCTTTTCGTTAAACATTCGCTAGTCGTTAGCTTGGCGTTTTTTGCCCGGTCATCGCTGCGCCATCTTCGAAGAGTTTCTTCGTTCTCCATGACGGACCAAGTTCCTGTTGTTCCTGCGGATGGGGTTGTTGCAGCGGCCGTTGACCGTCCAGCCGTCGCTGCCGTTGAGAACAACGCACAGAACGCTAACGGCAACGTGGTTCCTGCGCCCCAACCTGCAGATCCGGAGTTCGAGGTTAGTGTTTCTCTTGTCCTTGTATTCGTTTAGCTTGGTTCTCGCTTCTGCGTTATTTGTATTAGTTTTCGCGTTTGTGCTACCAATTTAGTCTTCGCATCTGTGTACAGATTTACAATTGTCGCGTCTGTGTTACTATTTCGCATTTGTGTTACCACTTTAGTTGGCGCTTGTGTATCAATTCAGTTTTCGCGTCTGTGTACAACTTTAGTTTTATGTCTGTGTGACAAGTTTGGGTTTCGCGTCTGTCTTACCGATTTAGTTTTCGCGTCTGTGTGACAACTTAAGTTTTCCGTCTGTGTGACAGGTCTGTGTGACATATTTAATTTTCACGTTTGTGTGACAAATTTAGCTTTCCGTCTGTGTGACAAGTTAGTTTTCGCGTCTGTGTGACCCAAGTTTAGTTTTCGCGTCTCTGTTACAAGTTTAATCTTTTGAGTTTCTGTTACGAGTTTAGTTTTTGCGTCTTGTGTGACAAGTTTGGTCTTTGCGTCTGTGTGACCAAGAATTTTCACCTGCGTGTTGAGCTTTCACTTTTTTCTCATTTTTTCCTTATCCCTTCATAGGGTTATGAGGACCTTCGCCAAACAGTAGAGTCTTTGCAATCGGCCCTTAATGTTTCTAAAGTTATTCAGTCCTTGGAATCAGTTAGACTCCTCGCCTCTCGTCCTGCCGCGCGTCTCGATCCTTTCGCC
>BLFO01004747.1:781673-787597 GCA_014634245.1 Montipora cactus | reverse complement strand
GGCTTCCCAGATCCGAAAGATTTTAAGGTCACTCTTCTCCTAGTTCAGCTGCAGGACAGGCCTTTGATTTTTGAGGAGACAAAGTTCATTTGGAAGTTCATTTGGTCGCGGTGGACGTCTCACGCCACAGTACTACCGGCCCGGAACCTTAACTCGGCGCTGTTTTAATTGCAGAAAAGTTGTGGTCATTTTTCTAGGTATTGCCCATTAGTCTCCGAAGTTGTTAAAAAGTGGCGTTTCTTTGGTATGTATTGGAGTTTCGGTGCCTTTGATCGTTTGCCTTGTTAGTTATCTCGGTGTTCTTCTGTACTGAAGTTCACGCCACATTAAAGTTTGCTTTGTCTATTACTTTGTGTTTGTTTCGCTTGTCTTTTTTCTTTCTACGCTAACCGCTGGTATCCCTTCGAAGGGGTGTTCTTACACCCTTAATTGCTCTGTCCCTGGACGGGGTATTTCGGGGCTGCTTCGCGGTTGGCTTTTCCCCTCTTCTATATCGTGTTTCATTGACGCTTTTTTCGTTGTCCTTTTTGTTTGAGACGCCCCCGTGCAAGAAACCTCGTTATGATTTTTGCCCCGACGAAGTCTCTTCAAATTTTGTTCAGTGGTGCAATTGGAAAGGGGAAAAGCCTCGCGTTGCAGGCCCGAACCCGTCGCCCTACATGGTTTCCAAGGTTGTAAAGTTTGAAATAAAGCTTTTTGAGTTGTGGGGAGAGTTACGGTCATCCGTGTATTTTGTCGGGACCTTACCACCCTGCCTAGCTTTCGGGAGTAGCAGCCCTGAGTTCATTCCGGTAGTTGCACCAGATCGAAATTCTCATCATGTAAACCAATACAGAGCGAACATTAACCGGAGTAACTGCAGAATATCCTGCCGCTTTGAAACTAACCCATAGATGCGTGCATAGCTACGCAGTCGCTTTGTATCAATATATATCAAGTGTCTTCTAAGAGAATACGTGGATACGAAGAGAAAACCAACGCCCATCCCTAAGAAACAGTAAGTAACTTTCTAAGTGGACACGCGGATACACACTGTTGATGTCATAGAGGATTAACTATTATTCGATGAGTTTATCCTAAAGAGACAAATAAACTTCCCTTTACCTAAATCGTCGAAAGAAACGCCTTGCTCGCCCCAATCCCTTACCTTATGGCGGCGTGCCCTTCAGAGAGCGCAACCGTTCTAAAGAAACGGTTTGGTAAAGAAAAATGTATACACAAGTGTTATCAAGGGCAAACAGGAACTTTTTTATTCTTCTTTTTCTTTTGTTTTCTTTTATTTTTAACGGGATTCGACCCATACTTTGCTATTCTGGGCATTGTTACAGGACGTTCCTGCAGTTTTGAAACTTCTTGTTTCTTGCTTCCTTTTCGAAGGTTTTTCTTCAAAGTGACATGTGCAATATCTGACTCAAATTTGTTGCTTCTTGGTGGTGACACCATATCATTGATTTTCCCTCTTGATTTTGTGGACGTAATATTGCCTAAATCTTCTCTCTTTAGCTTCCTCTTTCTACCTTCGAAGGAGTCTCTACATAATGTGGCTTTGTTATCCATTTTGATGTCCTTTCTGACAAACAGTGCAACGAAAAATCCGTTGGTATAATCTTCAGTTGGTGAGGCACGAATGCACTTCTGGGCTGTGAGAATTAAAATAAAAGATTATGTGTCGAACATGCACTAAAATCATACTTTCTGCAAGTCTCGCAAGGTAAAAATATAATTTATTTCCTGTAGTTCAGTTGTCTGGGGTTCACGTGTGTTGAGTGCTTTTTTAGGTGGTTTGGGCGGACCATCCCGGTCACAGCCAGAAAAATGTTAATGAAATGTGCCGAGAGAATTTTGCTTCTATACTTTGTTACTCCTTTGCCGAAATCTCGAATCGATCTCGTCGAAATGGACTTACAATACGGGAAATGAGAACTCTAGAAATAAAAAATTAAAAGCCAATTTCTGGCGAATCATGATGTTGGCAGCCAACTGGTTAATTTTACGTGGTAAATTTGTTCGGTCTGGATTCAGAGCATCACGTTGCAAACGACCTCAACTTGTTTCACAGTCCCAGCGCGCTCAATTTGGAACTTTGGAATCTGTGACTACGACGTCGACGAAACGACACCGCAAAATATAACTTTGCACTTCTATCGTAAGTCTTTCACGATTATTGTCTTGTTCACGTCGTATATCGTGGGCAACGTATCCTAAAAATAAACTGGTATGAGGTTCACATTTGTATGCTGATGTTGTCGTCGCAGCATCAAAAGGGAGCTTAAGGACGTTCGCGCCAAAATCTTCCTACGGTGAGATTTTCTTCATTTCTCGCCTAGAGTTAGGTCATAAAGTACTTACTCCAAAAATGAAAAAAAAAAAATGGGGGTCACCGACTTTTAATTTTCTGATCCAACGCTGTGCAAGACATACCGTCCACGGTTTTTGCAAAGGTTTTAAAACCTCAACTTCACTAATGCTCAAAGTAATGCGTGACATATTACAGTCGCGTTACATGCGCAGCAACGTTGCGCACAAACAATTAGCGCGAACGTCCTTAAGATCTACGACGACGACGTCGACGAAAACGCCAGAACGCAATTATATCATTGGTTAAAAGAGCATAAATAATCGTGCTGCACATGCAGCACGGATTTTAGTTCATATTTTTGCGGTTCTCTGCGTGACGACGAATTAGGTTTTGACGACAACGTGAGTATGCAACAGAGAATCTTCCATGCCTTATGTTCAGTATGAAACCGCTCGTACCAATTTATTTTTAGGATACTTCGACCACATTGTGCGACGTGAACGAGATGGAATAATCGCGAAAGACTTTTACTAGAGCAAAGTTCTATTTTGACGTGACGTTTTTGTCGACGTCGCCGTCGTAGTTCTTAAGCTCCCTAAAGAGAGCTTACGAAACGACGACGCCGACGGCAACGACGACGCTACAAAACAATAGGTTTAGTGAGCAAAAACAATGGCTCTGTACGCTCTGCACGTGCGTTTTACATTTTGGTACATTTCTATGCCGTCATCTCCTAAATGACGACGTGAAATGACCAAATTCAAGGTTCAGTGGAGGACGTTAGCACATGACGATGAATTTTAAGTTCTCTCTCTACGCTTCCAACCCACTCATACCAGTTTAATTCCTCGACAGTTACTGCACATTTTTAAGGCGAAACGACATGAAATAGTTTCGTAGTGATATGAATAACGCGAACTTGTATTTTTAAATGAAGTCCTCGTAGCCGTCGTCGTCCTCGTTTCGTAAGCTCCCTAAATTTGGTGATTTTTCACGTCGTTGTTAATCCGAGTACCGCAAAAGTAGATGCTAAAATGCGTGCCACACGTGCAGCGCGATCATTTACCCCTTTTAATCGATGACATTGGCCGTGTTTTCACGACACCTGTTGTCTCGCTTAACATTCCTGAAAGTGATTAAAATGATATGTGTTTCCAAGGGTAAGATTAAATGAGAGAGCACGTGCCAATACAATAATAGAAATAGTAAAAATGGTACGCCTAAGTCTTTCCGATTTGAAAAACCGCAAGCGACTCCTGATTGGCCGAAAGTAATTGCCAACTCGATTAAACTATCTGGTGACGTAATTTGGAGGAATGGGAAGACAAATTTTAACGCCGTATCCCACAACCGCGCGCGGCCTTAGGTTTTGTTTCCAAGAATTTCCTGCAGTATTTCCATCGCCAAAACTCAACAGATCATTCCGTGTCTCCCACATTTCCTGTTACTGAATGAACATTCAAGTGGAAACTGCCGAGATCTAACCTAGCAACTGCCATGTTGAATTCGGAAATAACATTCAAGGCCGCGCGCGGTTGTGGGATACGGCGTTAAAATTTTTCTCCCCAGTCCTCCGAATTACGTAACCAGATCACCTGGCTGGTTTGGTGGCTTAAATTTAATGCGAATTCTATTGAAATTTGCCGACTCGCTTAACTTTAAACGAGTGGGGAAAGAAACTGTTTTCAAGGAATTTTCGATTGTCACTCGCTAAGCGACCTGAAAACACGGCCATTATTGTTTTATGGCGTTGTCGTTTCTTAAATTCTCTCATGATTTAATTTCATCAGTCAAACCGAGAAATATGACTGGCTCTCGTTCAAACCTACCTCCTTGAAACACAGCTTTTCCACGGTGAGTCCAAGAAGGAAGACAATGCTCCAGAGTGAAGCTATCACTGTTCGCTTTCAAAGCCGCTTGAACCACATCCTCATTTTCCTTAAATTTGTACAGTGGACAAGGAAATAAAAAAAGGAAGTAGAGTTAGAAGAAAATCCCCACTACTTTAAAATCGAAGATGCAGCTCTTTTTCGATAGTGACTTGGGGACACTCGAACAAGATTCTGGCGACAAATTTTCCGAAAATTTACAGTCAGGATACAAATTGTCGAAATGGAGCAAACTTTGCTATTATATTTAAGGAAATGTTAGAGGTTAACCCCGGTGCATGAAACGAAGAGATGGTTTCTTCCATGGTGCCTTGGGGATACACGGAAAAAATCTGAATGCTCCTCGGTTGGGGTCGACCTTCCGTCGTACAGAGCTTCTGACAGGGTGCGCAGGTGCGGGACCGCACAATTCTATCAAACCCGCTTAACAACGCACAATTGCTAAAAATCCGCAAAATCCTGCACAATACCGAGTGAAATGCTTAGAGTTTTTATAACTACACGTTTTACTTTTTATAACCAAGATTGAAACTTTTTCAAGCGATTTTCGGGCCGGGGCCATTTTCTTTCCGAAAACACCTTGTCGAACATTGAAAAAAAAAAGATGTATACAAGGTGTTCTTTGTAGCTCTGCGTGGTCCTGTGCTTTAGCTCGGTTCCACTTCATTGTCCGTTGTTCGTCCACCAGCAAATGTGCATGTAGATTACATCATTGTTAATATCTGTGTCTCTACAGAGTGTTTGTAAACCATCTATTGAAACCACTGACAAACATAATCCTGACTCTCTTGCACTGGAGTCCCGTAGAAGCCTGGGTTTTTCCACAACCCAGTAGTCTGAGAAACAAGTATTACTGAACCAATGCAGAAATCTAAATGCCAGAATATTTCTCAGTACAGGAAAGCTTGGTTCATAGGCTGTTACTATACTTACTTTTTTTCTGTTTTGTTGAAGTCGGTGCCACATCAAGAGAGGCTCGCACATCACTTGGTGTAACTGGAATACTAACTGAGTTTACACTAGATGACGTTGAATCAAACGGCATCCCTAAGGAACTACCACCAGGAAAACCATTTTAAGCTGTTTGATGGTGCTGGTAAACTGCTTACAGTTCCTCCTGTTGTTACAAAATCAAGACAAAACTACTTTAGTTTCCAAGAGAGATTTAGTTACAATGCAGATTTAAATAAAATTATAAATTTTTCTGGTTTTACACAGGCATACTCAGGGAAAATCGTCATGCTGCTACAAGGAGGCAATGCCATGACCTTCTGATTTTAAGTCTAGAAGCTTCACCAGCTGAGCTACTATTAATGAGCAATATTTATATTTTTCTCTGGTTCATCTTTAGACCCTTTCTGGTCAATAAAAATACGACTTTGTTCCATTTAGAGCACTTCACAAAAATGACAAAACATTGAGTATGTGCAGTTCTGCTACACTATTCAGGAGACGAATCAATAGGAATGCAGTACCCCAGAATCATGAGGTTGGAATTTCACGTTCTCTGGACAACGGCAGAGATAAGAACTCAAATGCACACAAGATGTACTGCACAATTTTCCACTGACTGAACCTACTGTTTTGTGGTGTTGCTATTGTTGTAACTAAATCTCTAATTCCGAGTCTCTAATATCTTACGAAGTGCAGCAGCATATGGCGCTTTTAAAGTTTCAGTGCCTCTTCTACCATATTGCATGGGAAGAGTTGCTGTGGTAGCTTGTGCTGCTGCTACA
>BLFO01004747.1:771673-774173 GCA_014634245.1 Montipora cactus | reverse complement strand
TGTCTGTGATAAGAATAATCATAGAGTGCAAGTCTTTGAACTGAATGGTAAGTTTGTTGGTAAGTTTGGAAAAGAGGGCAGCAACTTAGGAGAGTTTGAGTATCCAGTATCAGTAGCGCTCCTCAGTGATGGCCAAATTGTCGTGTCTGACAATGAGAATCATTGCATTCAAATATTTGATTAATCTTGAGCAGACACTTGCTAAAAGCCAAGTAACAATAATCTATTATCTAAAGGAAGTTTGATTTTTAGCTTTCATGAGTCCTTTTTACTATCTGATTTGCTTGTAATTTGTTGGACTGTTTCTGTATTTTTGAGGCGTTTCACTTATAATAAATACTCTACGGCTTTGTACCTGAGATTGATTTCTGTGAAAGGGAACAGAAGGTATAACTGTTTTTTTTTTTTTTTTGGATTGAAATTCATCTTTTAGGAAACCTACTTGTAAGAAAGCATGAATTTTTAGCAGGAATGAATAGCCCACTTTCGATATATTAAAATTCAGCCCTAAACAAAACGGACCATCTCGTAGCCTGGGGAATAAACTCATACAAATCCTTATAATTATTCCCCAGAACCTCGAGATGATGCCTTTTGTTTAGCATTGGTCTTTCATATTGCCCAGTGAGTTCCGGTGTAGTTATCATTAACTGAGTCATGACTGATTAAAGTGTTTGACTTTAAGGGAGTAGTTTTCTTTGAAGCTTTGATTTGATTAATATTCATTTATATACAACATTTTCGTAATAACCGCTTGCGTGACAGCAAATAATGGTAAATATAACGTTTTATCTCTCAGTGTTTAAAAAAAAGTTGTTTGGTATATTTTAGTGTATTTAAGCAAGTATGTACCCTTGTTACTTAATAATAGGTTTGATTTCAAAAGAAATGTACTGTGGAATCATTCTGCAGAAGCAATATGGTAGCTTTAGTAAGTATATTACCTTTATCATGATATTCAAGTGCTGTGAACCTTGTGATTGAAAGGTAGAAGAAGTGGAAATAAAGGTCTCATGTGAATATGTTTGTATACTTTAGTGGTCTGTGTTTTTTTCCCTGGGGCATGGGGTGTAGGGTGGCTGTAGGCAGGGATAGTTTCTTGGGGGAGGTGACAGTAAATCTTCTTCTGCGAAATGTGGGTATTTTGGCTTCCTACAAAGCCTCTTTATAATAATCATTCGTAAGGTGCGCCTTTGCTGACACTCTAGTTCATCCAAAATAGATGCTGGCAGCCCGTTGCGAAAACTTAAGCAGCAAATGTTGACAGTCTCGACTCGAAACTCGATCCGTGATCCTCGATATTTCGAGAATCGGTGATCGAGATTAGAGAGTCGAGAACTGAGAATAGAGTTTTCGATGGTAAAGGCGAAAAGAAAATCGAGGTGAGACATAACTTCTTGAAAACAAAACAATGGTGTAGACAAAAGGGCTTGACAAGCGGTCCCCTTTATTTGCACAACTGACAGGCATATCGAAATATTTCTTTACGCTTGCGTCTATTAATTTTTTAGCACATCGCTCATGTTTTCTTGACTTCAGCGTTTTATAACTGCTGAATTACAGGAATACTATTGATAAACCCTAACCCGGAAGCTGCAAAATTCTAGAAAACACATTTATAATGAGTCACGCATGCACACAATAAACTTTATTTGCATTCGAATTTAAAAGGAAATGCATGCTAATATCTCCGAACTACAAATAAATATTTAAATCCCAAAATAAAAGGAAATTCTGCAATAATTACTGGATAGCTTATTAAAGATGAAAAATCAACGGCCACGAAAGGTGCAGCAATCAGGATCAAAATTCACTTTAAAAATTGCAGACTTAAATTTACTTAATTCCTGGATTATTCTCATATGGTTTGCAAGAGAATTCCATATCTTACTATCGCAATACGACAAGGCATGAAGACCTAAACTAGTGGTGTTTGCTCCAGGCGCTATAAACTAGTTATCTCCCCGCAAATTATTGCTAGAATTCTGCGATGTGAATAACTTAAAAATAGTTCGGGAACCAGCCCATGTAAAGCCTTATATACAAGAATTCAAATATTATAATTCTCCTATTAAAGAAAGTGAGATGATTTATGCGCTCCAACAAGTCATCATATGTACTAAAATGACATCATTATAAAATAAAGCGCAATTACGTTTTTCCAATTTGTTTGAATTACGCCTACCACAGTAATGCCATTCAATAGAACAATAGTCTAAGTGAGGCAAAAGATAAGCATTATGCAATCCGATCTTATCATCTGTGTCAATTAATTTCTTATGCCTTTGCACGACCCGCATCTGGTTGCCAACCAGTTACGTGCAATATCCGCTTTTTGCTTATCAAAATTTAAATCCTTATCAAGAGTTACACCTAAAAGTTTTATATCCTCAGCAAGACTAATATCGTCCCTGCTTATCCTAAAACAGGATGTGTTTATGCTCACTGGGGCCATTTCGTACAAGCGCCCCAAATCCCTTCGGGATTCAAGGATAAAATT
>BLFO01004747.1:759173-764173 GCA_014634245.1 Montipora cactus | reverse complement strand
ACCCGCACAACAACGCACAATTTCTAAAAATCCGCAAAATCCTGCACAATACTGAGTGAAATCCTTAGAGTTTTTATAACTACACGTTTTACTGTCTATAACCAAGATTGAAACCTTTTCAAGCGATTTTCAGGCCATTTTTTTTCCGAAAACACCTTGTCGAACATTGATAAAAAATTTATATACAAGGCGTTCTTTGCAGTTCTGCGTGGTCCTGGGCTTTAACTCGGTTCCACTTCATTGGCGGATCGAAACAGTCGCTCTGATCTCCTCTGGCGTTTCTGCAATGCCCAAAAACAGTAAAACTTCTTCAATTTTAGGCGCGTTGTTTAGGTTTCTTAACTTCAACTTTTACAAGTAAAAAAGCAAGCTATGTTTATTCACGATGTATGTCAACTCCTTCTGAAGGAATCTGGAAGGCGAGGTTCGTAGTTGTTTACCTCCACATGTTATTCCAATGAATAGAACTTCTTTCGTCTTTTACTTTCCTCTTCTGGACTCCTTTCATCCGTGGTTTCAGTAACAACTTTGCTCCCACGCCACCAAGGCACAATGAGGAGTCTCAATGTCAATCATTCTCGTAACATAAGTGAACTCAAGCCGTTCAAAACAGGAGTGACGCCGGTGGTACAAACTTTGTCGTCACAACAACATCCCTAAAAATCAATTTTGGAGTTTAAAGTGTGTAATAAAACATTTAACTTTTTCAGCTGAAATAAAACAACTGGATATCATCGACCTTTCTTGTTCTTATTCCCGTTTCGGTTTGTGGTTCCGGTCTCGGATTCCGAATCCGGTTCCAGATTCCTTCTTTTCCAGACGCCCAACAAATAGCCTACGTGTATGTCAAGTATCGACCTCAAACGAACTGTACAGGTATTTTATTTTGTTTGTTGATTTTCGATTTTTTTTCGAATGTTAAACAAAGTGATTCCTAAGTGGCAAGCTTGTACAGCGACTTACAGTGACTTATTTATATTTCAACAACTTCGTGTAAATTGTCGCTGTTATATTTTTGCAACTGCACACCGCGCTTTAGCGTTTAATTTGTAACACAAATTGTGAAGTATATTTTTTGCGCCGGTAAAATAAAAGAAACATTTTATCAAGCAAACCTAGAGTGTGGTGTATTTTTTATGATAGCGTATGTTCTGTAGAAGCAACTTTAGCTACTAACGAAATCTTTTTTGCGAACTTCAATCGCCGCTTAGCCTGCGTTGCAGACGTAATCTAACAAAGGTTAGTAACGCCTGCGAAGCAGCGCCGGGATCCTTGTTGTGGACCCCCAACGGACTTAAGCGGACATGCGTTTCTAATTTCCATTTAACCTGATTGGCTTTTACCAGTCTTGTGCGCCAATTGATGGCGTATCGAACAATTGATTTTTTAAGGTGATTCCTCAGTATTGCAATGCGCATCCTGTACTGCGCATATGGTGTGTTAAGATCAAATTTGCAACATTGTAAATATGGCGTAAGTGGATCATACACGCTGAAACAGTTCTCAAAACACGTGAGAGAATTTGTGAATGACCGATAACTGTTTGCGAATAAGCGCGTGCATTCCGAAAACATGGCGAGTTTTCTTGTTTCGATCTACGATAATCGAGATAGACAGGTACGATGGTGGTTTACTCTTAAACGAGCACGGTGACCTATATTTTTTATTGCACAGTTTTGGTGTACAAATTCTCCCCTTTAAATAAAAAATAAAAATAAAAATTTTCATCGGAAGGAAAAAAAGATAGAGCTAAAAACGTACACAGAGGCCCTTACTCAGGAATGTAAATTATGATCTTGAAAATAACGACTCGAGAAACGTTTTGAGTCGACGTCGTTTTAAGTTGAGTGATTTTTCAATAAACTATATAAGAAAGTGTTCCATATGCTCAGTCTGCAGATGCCCATGTAATTGGGAGACACCATTTACTTATATTAAATATTTGTGTATCATCAGCTAAGAACTAATCTTGGACTGAAACCCAGTTACTAAAAAAACATAAAGGAAAATATTAAAAAGAAGAGGGACTAATGCAGACCCTTGTAGAATACCTCTTAAAAGTGGGCTCCAGTCAGAAAACTGGTCACCTAATTTAACTCCCTGAAAATGCTCAGTAACAAAATCCCCTATAAGCGAACAACTATTACATGATAATCCATAAGAAGCAAGTTCAGCTATAGGCCAGCTGACAAAAACTGAGACAGCTTATCCCAAAAAACATGTTATATACGTGTAGGCGATGTAGTCCTCAGGGAGCCGATTTTTATCAACAAGGGTTTTTTGCGACAATTAAGAATAAAAAAAAAAAAAAAACGAAAAGAAACAAAAAATTCTCGGAAAGAATCCGAGTGCTCCCGAACAGGAGTCGATAACCTTCCAACAACTAGTTCGGGTGGTCTACCACTCAGGGCTACAGGAGACTCATGGGAGCCAGGCCATTAAAATGGCTTCAGATTACAAATTGGGGAAATCAACTCAACTCGCATCAAATGTTGATTTTTTGCAAACCTCTTATACCTGGGAAACAAACTGGGAATACATTGGCTCCGATTTCCTCTGCCCCTTTTTTCTCTCAACAAATTCCGTTCGAAAATTGAAGGTTCTTGGTCCACCGTAAGATAAGTGTCCGGCGGTGAACATTTCCATAGCCTTGTTAATTTGAACCTGGAAGAGTTTCTATAGAAACTAAAGAGTCAAGTGTGTTGTAGATAAGAATTTAGTTCTGGTTGCCTTGGGAACGAATCTCCCTAAGTTAGATTTCACTTGGTTCCAAATTAAGACCACAAGAAGAGTGTTCCTGGTTTGCTTGCCTCGGTCAACTTTTATTTCGCTTGTTTTCGTACTTAACAATTTACTACAAAAAAATGAAACTCATACCTCTTGATGAACAGAGCATGTTGAATACACGACTCTCTTTACCAAAGGAAAGGATAACGTATGGTTCAAGACTGATAACTGAAACTTGGCGAGAGAGTCAAGTCTCTTCTACGGATGAAGCGAAAGAGAAAATCAAAATAATACAAAGAAACCATAACAAAAGATACATTTTCGAGAATACTGTGCAGAAAATATAGCAATTAAGTGGAGAAGCCTGAAAAATGCAGGACTTTAACCAACTGAGCTATGAAGCCACCGATATTGGGAGCTGGTCATTTGGGGGTTCAAATGTTCCCGTGTCGGAATAAATCAACGAACGAAATGATATACATGTATGAAATGAATCATATATTGAACTGCAGATATGAAATCAAGTGAAGCTATGATCCTCGCAGTTACGAACGCAATTTTAGCAACTGCATAGCTTCACTTGAACGCATATCCACAGTTCATTATATCATTCATTTCATATATCATTTCGTTCGTTAACAATAGCAGTAATCAAAGATTCATGATCATAACGGAAAGCAAGAACACTAAATTGTGTGCAAAGTGCTGGAAAACAAATCCCAAAAATGTAAGAAAATGAAGGAGAATGTACAGTAGCATCCTATTTTTAATTAATTCAATCACCCAATGTAGCTTTGGAAAACACAACTAACATTTGCTACATTACATTTGACACTCTATGGAAAACCTCTTTTTTAGCCAGCACATTTTCCAGAACATTAAGCCTTACTAACAAATAAAGCTGGGTATGTACCTTTTTTTCAGCTGTTTCTTATTCCTCATCTACAAGTAAATCCATTTTGGTCGTGATACCAGACCCACTGCAAGATGGATCAACCACAATGTACTCAACTTTGCTGTATTTCTTGTCAAAGGGATCAACCTGACACATTCCAAATTAAAGGATTTGACAAGAACACGGGCATACAGAGAATTAACTAACCAAGTTCGAGGTCCGTACTGTAAAATTACGGACTGCTTCCCGCTTGGGCCATAAATCAACAGGAAAAAGCATGCAAGAATCCGTAATTTTACAGTACCGACCGCGAAAACGAGGTTAGTAAGATGTTTATTATATCTCTGTGGTTATCTGTGGTAATCAGCCGCGAGGGAAAGGAAACTAGTTTTAATAGCCAATCACTGGGCACGCACTATCTGAGAGATAAAATAAGAATGGATTATTGTACAACGTGATTAAGATGGAATAATTTTGAAATCCTCACAATCAGCCTAAAGTTATACCTTGAAGTGGTCTTCTGTAGATATTACTTTTACTCAAAATGGCTAATATAAAGTTT
This sequence comes from Montipora cactus, assembly GCA_014634245.1. Classification (NCBI taxonomy): domain Eukaryota; kingdom Metazoa; phylum Cnidaria; class Anthozoa; order Scleractinia; family Acroporidae; genus Montipora; species Montipora cactus. The sequence continues at coordinate 759,989 of BLFO01004747.1, read as the reverse complement.
ATTCCTGGTATTGTCGTCGGTATTGTCAAGTGTTTTTAGACTTTAACTCCCTTCTAGAGAGAGTTCACTTGACAGAGGGACACTAACTTAATACCAACCTCCAGAAAACTACAGTTTGTCGTTGTAACACAGTCTGCGCCAGCTATTTTCATCAGCTTTTCCATTACTGATAGCCTTTTCTTGTCAGTGTCAAATCCAAATATTTTTCTGCAGGAAGGAAGTGATGGTTGACAGAGCATTCAAAATACGAGCATCTGAAAAGAATGTTCATCTTAACTCCAATATACATGTAAAACAGATTAAAAGAAGAGAAGCTGTCAAGTTTCGGACAAGTTGATGGTAAGGGGAAAGGATATATATTTTGTAACGTTTCGCTAATGACACGTTAGTGCGTTCATTATGTATGATTCATGTTAACTGTAGAAGTATTGTAGGCCGAGCCTCCATACGTATTATATAATTGAGTCAACCCTGTCCCATATCTTTCTATTTTTAGAACTGCTATATCTTTTCATCATTTTGAAATACCTTCGTGTTTCGAGTGTGCTGCAAGTGATGTAATTAGTGGCCGCCCATAAGTCTCTGATGATTGGCTATTGTGAAAACACCGGCGAAAACCCCCCTGGGAGGTGCTTCTAAAAACAAAGAGATACGGGACGGGGTTGACTCAGGGGTCGATTACATGAATTTAGAATATGTCGCGTGAAAAAAGATTACAACAACAAGAAGTGGAGAGAGGTTTGTCTCATTAAATTGGTATTTAAATTCACCATTCTAAAATTTAAAGAAGCTTTAAGGTTTGCTCTGCTATTCATT
>BLFO01004747.1:734173-746673 GCA_014634245.1 Montipora cactus | reverse complement strand
AATCACCGGTTAATTATTACAAATACCACCTCCAACTTTGAAAAACATTTCTCCTTTTTTCAGCCTGATAGAGTAAGAAAAGAAAACATGGTTAATTGCCTGGTAATAGTCTTCAGCAAGTTTGTACACTTTTGAATCCAAGATGAATTTTCGAAGGGCAGCTATTGCTCGGGGATTTGTAAGTTTCACTTTGCTGCAATGGTATCCAGGTATTTTGCACTTTGACTCAGGGTCACAGCTGTTGTGATTTGCCTGCAAGCAAACATATTTTGAAGATGTTGTATGTGTTGGTAATAAAATTATTATAGTTAATTATTATGGTAACATCACAGAAGAACTAACTATTTTTATTATATGACTAGCTCCATGAGTGGGTAAGATGAACCACATCCCATGCTGTGATTGGCTACCCAAGTGGGGGCTTTCTCGCTTGGCCCCACAAGAAAATATACAAGGACAGAGATCATTTTTTGATGTTTCATCCCATATAATAAATCCTTTATTTACCATGCTTGTTCGATCAAGATGGATGAATATTGGCCTCATTCCCTTTATGTGTGTTTATGGACCTTGACAAACATGGCCAATAGACCTTTTCAGCTTGTACATTTTGTTTTCCCAATACAGGTCATGTGATAATACTCAGGAGGTTTGGTCCTTTGTTTTGTTCATTAAAAAGAGTGCATGCAGACATATTCATGCTTGCTTGCACTCTTTTTAATGAGCAAAACAAAGGACCAAACCTCTTGAGTATTATCACGTGAATGTTGGGAAAACAAAATGTACAAGCTGAAAAGGTCTATATCCAGCCATCTTGACCTCATGCTTGGTCAGTAACCCATATATGCATACCTGATAGTGATCAAGTACAGTCAAGAGTCTTTTTTTGAGGTCATCTGGACTAGTGCAGTTCTTCATGAAAAAATAAAAGTGCCTTTTCACGCTTGCCTCTGCAACAAATTTTTGACATTGAATGAAAATATGAAAGAACTGAGGGACTACCATTGTGTTACCCTGCCATTACTTATTTACCTCTTATGTCTGTTCTATAATTAACAAGTTCTACCTCTTATTTTTCAAATGTAGTGAATTGCAACCACATACGCTTGTCAGACAGCTCTGCAAACCATCTTTCGCCCTCCCATTTCTGTGCGCCACTACTAATTTCTTTCATAGCTTTTGCCACTCCCTTTGTCCCTGCAAAAAGAAAAGTTGAAGTGATGTTCTGCTTCATACAAATAAAAACCACTCCTTCCATTGGCAAAAAGGTGGTACTTATACCGCGGTGGTCTTAGATGCACTAAGCTTGTAAAAATTTCTTACCATGCCGTGTGTCAAAGGAGTTCTGTATGTTCTGCGCAAGAAGCCAGTTTTTAATTTTTGGCTCAAAGTCATGTGCAACCTCTACCACATTAAGTCCTGCAATAAAATAAGGTATGATCGATATATTACGCACCTCCATAGACTTTCTTAGCTTTGCATGAAATTTTATTTAAATATTTTTTGTGATTATTAAAATCAGCATACTGTTTGTGTATATAATGTGGTATTATTTGGCAAAGTGTTCACATTCAGGCCATTTCTGTAAGTTTTGCTTCCAAGGAACTCATGAGTGTGATATGATAACAGGTACACAGTGATGCTTGTCATATCACTTTCAGTGGTAATTGAGCATGAGGAAAGGAAAATACACCAGAATACCTTTGGCTTGAACAACTGGTAAAATTTTCCTTATTGCCTCAAATTCATGGGTTTGGGAGCTGCGAAACTCTTCCTTCGTGACAGTTTGCACAGCTACAACATGGTGGGTTCTGTCCAAAAGACATATTGTAATATTAACGAGAATTTGTGACAAGACAAAACTCAGAGTAAGGTAAACCAATCTGACTTTTACAAATTCGCATGTTTTCCTGCACAAAACTTACGTGCACATGTCTTTACTTACTCATAAGATATCATGGCCACTGTAGAGTGGTATGCATTTGATGTCGAGTCATGTCGGCAGTCAGTTATAACAGTCTACAAACCAGTGAAAGGTCTAGCATGATTTAGATTTAAGAGACTGTGATTATAAGCAGGCGAATTTATGGCTAGATTAACTTACAGCCCCATTCTTTTCAATGTAAGCATCTGTGTTCTGGACCTCCTGTATCCTTTCTCTCATTGAAGAGTCTGCAGCTTTGTTTACAATATCAATATAGCCCATGTTGTCATAAACTATAAACAATAATAATTATAATTATCGAGGGTGGATGAAGACAAGTAATATGATGCAACTTCTGAATCATGCATTGAAGATACCTTGTATCACCTTACCATTATCAATATACTTATCACCAAGACTGCCAGTTTTGGCAGCCTCAGCAAATCCCTGGTATTGGCTTTCAAGCATGCCAGAACTTGTGAAACCATGAACCATTCTAAAAAGGAGAATCAGATTAGATACTTAGTTGTTTGATATGGGGAAAAAAATCGAATTATTCGGAAGATAGACTGAAAAGTATATGGGTCTAACCCAAAGTAAGAATACCAAATAAAAACCACAGGTGCTTGGATCTAGGAGCAGTAATTAGGGCATTCCCCTAGAATAAATCATAGCTGAACAAGCAAGGTTTTTAATCCAAGTAAATGTAACACACACAAGGTTTCAGAACCTACAGTTAGCGGTATACTTGCTTCCGATTATAGAGGAGCTGGCCCATTTGATCCTGTGGTCACCCTGCTCGCAGCAAAACTCCATTCAGAGAAAGTGTCCATCCATATTCATGTGCTCTCCGTCGAAAACGTAAGGACAACCACACATACAACCTCTGGCAGTAGCCTGTAGCAAAGTGATTAGAGATTCATTTCCGCAAACGAAGAAGTTCTCAGAGTCGTGTGCGGGAGATAAAATCTGCATACAAGCAGGTCCTTCTAATTCTCTGGACGGCCACTGACACCTGAAATCCTTTGTTTTTACAATGTACCTGCCTTTCAGCATAAAGCTGGAAGACAGACTTAGTAGCGTTCGCCTGGACAGCAACATCGTTTTTTTCCGACTTTTCAACGGTCTTTCCCTTGCAAAAAGTCTGCATTTGTTCGACCCGACCACACATTCGCCATGTTACGTAATCTCACGAACCGAGCACTGGTAGCTTGCATTTCCTCTTCTTCTCCAAAATTAAACTGAAAGTTTAAGCTGAACTGAGGCTTGCGAGGTTTCTCTTTTCGTTTTTCATTATAAATTTTTTGCCTGTCATATTTAGCTTTCTTCGCAGAAGGTTCACTAGCACCCAACATTTTCTCACTCGAACCCGATATTAAATTTATGAGAAAAACTAACGCGGAGAGATTTCGACGTTTCGATGACATCCTGTCATCATTATCAAGAAAATGAAGAAAAAATTTTGGAAAAATTTTTTCCAAGCTGAAGTCTCCGAACGAGCTAGTCGATTCTACAATCTTATCTTTCATTAAATCCAAGCTATCGAATGTTTCGAGTCCACCCCCTGTTGTGCCAGTTGAACAACCTGTGCGGATACTGCTGCCGTTCAAAGACCAAAAGTCTGCTGACGTCTTAAGAAAACAACTAAACAACCTTAGCAACAGAATCGGAACACCTCTACAGCCCATCTATACTAGTCGTAAACTGGGTGATGCACTTGGCATAAAAGAACAAAAGCCCTCTCTGATTAATCAACACAGTGTGGTCTACAAATTTTCATGTCCTCTGTGCGATGCAGAATACATAGGCCTCACAACTCGACATCTTTTTAAGAGAATCGAAGAACACTGTCGCAGTTCTTCATCCATTTGCAGACATCTTCAACAAGATCATGATACCAGCCCTAGATCTCTTGACTTAGCCAAGAATTTTGCAGTTCTGAGGAAATGCCAAGGAAAGATGGACTGTCTGGTATACGAGATGCTCCCGGTTAAAAGTACAGACCAAGCCTTAACATCCAATCAGACTCAATACGTGCTAAAGTTTTTACTTGACTTTGTGTTTTCCTTTGTGTGAGGTCACTGGATGATTCACTTGCTTAGAACAATAGACTATTGTTTTTGGTTTAGTTTTTTGACTACTTACTTATGTAAATTTTCTTCAAAAAATCTTTTCTTCATTTTCTTCGAAACGTCGAAATCTCTCCGCGTTAGTTTTTCTCATAAATTTAATAACAGAAGTCAATCTTATACGAACCCGATATTCCTTTGTTTACTCGTAAATCCCTCGTAATTTTTTGAAATTTGCGCCAAAGATTACACCAATGGCAGACGAAATTATATCGGACAGAGAATAACATCCAATGGTAGAGCACAATAGAATAGAGTAGTGATGTTTCACTGGGGAAAACCCGAGGGAGAATTTCAGAAAATGGAGAGTTTCGAACTGTGTATTTGGCGCGCGATCGCAAACTAATTGGGCTCCTTACAACAAAATACAAGGAATATCTTGTGCACAAAATAGAAAATACAAGAAGACAACTTGCTTTTGAAGGTTTGTTTATTATTTACCCGTCACATTTGAATTTAGCGATAGATGGCACTAAAGTAGGCATTGCCACTCAATGGACGTGCGCCCGCCATGTTGGATTTATGCTTTATCAATTTGATTGAACTGGGGGAGACCCTATTTATACGGAACGCCTGCGTTTAACGCAAGCACATGAAAATGCGTGTAATTTTGACTCGGTAGACGTGATATTGCGTGTAATTTTACACGCAGTCATTAAACTGGAACTCATTAAGTGCGTGTAGTGAGAACAGAATATTAAAAGTGCGTGTAATGAAAACAAAACATTTTCCTTGTGTAACATTTATGATAGTGGACTGCACTGTGATATAGTTTAATGTTTCGCCCTCTTGCTTTTGGTCGTAAAATGTTTCCGATAAAATCGAGCAGTTTCGCTAAACTGGTTTATAGTAAAAATATTTTTTTTGCGTTCGAGTGTCAACAACAAGTGGCGCCGGGGAGCAATTGGCGTGATGAGTAGCACAATCATGACTCCATTTTGCGTTACATAGGTAAAAAAACCTTCAAATGCTCTCTTTATTGTTTCTTTAAGTCCACTTTTGCTTTTGATGTTTGTTTCAAGCAAATTCATGCAAAAAGTTACAGTTGTGCATTATAGAAAGCAGTTTTTCCATTTCCCATGATCCTTTGTGGGCGTGGCCTACTTCAGATTCTGGCCTTTTTCTTCTAAATTAAAGAGCTATTTACAAGCAGCAAATTATAATTCTACATATTTAGGGCAAATACATGTTTGCTTTGATAATCAGGGCTGCTATGTTCTGATTCTGAGCAAATGTTTCCACATTTTTTGTTCTACCCTCAGCTGTCTTACAATGAAGCAATGATTTCTTCATGCTGCAGAAGTGAGAGTTTGTAGATGGGCTTCTTGCTGCGCCTTTTTACTGTAAGGTCACCACAGATATGCCTCACAGTTGCTGCAAACACTGCTGCAACTCTTTTAGTATCTAGAGTGTAAGTCATGTCATGAATGTTATCACGTAGATAGAAGTGGCCTTTCAACACCTCACTCCCCTCACAGTAATGGCACAAGAAATTATCTGTGAAGTCCTCGCTAAGCTCTTCTACCCCATGAGATGTGACTTTCAATAGGAAAAAGTCGTACATGGGATCATCTAAAGCTGCAATGGCAACTGTGCTGCCCTGTGTGGCCAGATCTGCAATATGCGAGGCCATGTCATGATCCAAAATTGGTATTTCGGATTCCTGCCTTGTTGTTGCGGGTGTGGCTTCTCGGACTACAGACTCTTCTCTCCAGTCATCGATCCAGGCTTTATACAAGCAGTTAGGCTCATCATCCATGAGGCAGTTCACACAACAGGAACGGAGCCTAACCAGAAGCTTTTCTTGTTGAGGCAGAGACTTTACGCAGTGTAATTTCCTTATGCCCTTCGGTGTTTTAAACTGGCGCCCAGGTCTGTTCCTTTGCACAGCCCCCTCTCCAGTGACAGCTACATGAAAGAAGATGCGCCGATTCAGCTGAACAGACTTCATGCGTGCATTAAAGCTTGATGCTGCTGGACGGGAAAAGTTCTCGAGTAGGAAATCATACATGGTCTTAGCATCTTTAATGATGGCAGTCCTTCGAAGCACTGCTTGGCTTACTTTCTGCTTGATGTGTGATCCAGCAGCATCCTGCTCCCCTTTGGCATGAGATGTTTCAAAGAAATTACGCTGTATCAAATAGCCAAAATCAGCAAGAGAGCAGGACAAGTCACCTAAGCAGTGTCTGGATTTGTACTGGGCAGCACAACCATCAGTGAATTCATGCATCTTTATTACATTGCATCCCAGGTCTTGTGTAAGGTACTTGTTGATGAGCTCCTGAACGTGATGGACACTGTTGTGATCTTGGCAGGGGTCATCAGATATCACGAAGAGGTGCTCTTTAATGGTGTAGGGGTCTTCTTCTGTGCTTTCAACACCATCAGTGGCCTCGACTGCATGACGATAAACAATGGAAACGTATAGAGAAACTTTAGCAACATCAAGGTATGCGCTTTGGGTTTCATCTTGCTTTCTGCATGTGTATCCCTCTGAATAATCATGAATACAGACAACATGGCCGATGGGGAGGTGTTCCAGCAAATTATCAAGCTGTTCCCGCTGCCAGCGAGCCATAAAGGAGTGACTTGGATACAATTTCAGGAGATCTTTAAAATAACTGAACAGCTGGAATGGGGATGTTTCTTTTTGAAGTAATGAGATTTTTTTCTTTTCTTGTCCATCGGGAAGAAATTTTCCAGTCAAGACATATTCATAACGAGACCAGCGTACCGAACCCTCCTTACTCATTTCCTCAGGAAGTAGAGCAAAACCATCAAGTCCACAGGAATTGCACTCTCTCTCCAAGCATGTTATCGCGTCATAACTTGCACCATCCTCTTTTGGACAAAGAGTGAGATCAACACATTCTGTTAAGGTCTTGGGGACTGGAATACTCTGATTAGAATTAATCACTGCTGCTTTTCTGAATTTCATGCAAGCATTAAAAACCATTTTCGTTTCAACATGTTTCCTGCACAAGCAAGATTTGCGGTCTCTTTCTTTTGCTTGCTTGACGAAGAAAGGTTTTAAGTTTTCAAATTTTCGTTGTTTGACCTGAATTTCTGGGTGCAGCTCTTTGAATTCCATGTAAGCTTCAGTCTGAGTTTTTTCCAAAACGTGTTTTGCATGTTGAATGTACTGCTGCTTTCCAGTGCGCTTCTTCACCACCTCTTTTTTGTCCCCAGTTGGTCGGCTGGCCACGGAGGTCCAGTATTCATAAGTGATCTTTCCATCTTCTTCACTTGTAGCATCTGCTCGTAGTTTTCTCTTTGTGTAGAGCCAGCTTGGAAGATCACCCTTCACTTTTTCTCTACGTCCAATTGCGTTGATGATACTTTTCTCGTGAATGTTAACCAGCTTGGAAAGAGATTTTTTTGCTTTTGCTTTCTTGACATTTTTTCCAAATGCTAGCGACTTGAAAGTGGTAAAAGCTGCGAGCTTTTTGTTTAACCGAGATCGTTTCACTTCCTCCATTCCCTCGGAAATGTCCCTTGCCAATGCTTTAAGGACCTTGATTTCTTTTTCTTCCGAGGGTGTTTTTATCGTTCCTTCATTCTGAAGAATTTGTCTTGTTCTTGGGCTGTTCATAATTGTTTTGATGATCGCTGCCTTTTTAGAGGGCGTAGCCAGAAGGGTAGCTTTTACTTTATCCGTTCTCCGCTTTTTTGCTGTCCTGTTTGCATATCCAAGATATTCTTTCTCAAACGTTGTCTCATTTTTGCTCTGTTCTTGCTTTCTTTCACACGGTATTTTCGAACGCTTTCCCTGGTTTCTTTTTTTATTTTTTCTTTCCTCGCTTGGACTTTAGCACGTGCCTCATCTCTGACTTGTTTTGCATTTTTCTTTCGAGCGATCTCTTTGACGGTTCGTCTTGTACGTTGCTGTTGATTCGGGGTAGATTGGCATTTTTCTTGTCTGCTTTCCTTTACTCTTTTGATAATTTTCGCCTTGTTTTTTTGATGATGAAGCCTATTCCTTTCTCTCTTTTCAGCCTCTCTTCGCTCCTGAGCCGCTTTCTTGCGCGAAACCACGGGATTTTTTTCTTTACTCTCCATTGAATAACCACACCAAAACACGTGCTTGACCACGCTGAATTGTATTGCGTAATTCATTCTAGCCCTTAAGAATCCCTTGGGACACCCCGATTGTTGTTTATTACAAGAATGAAGCAAAACGTTTCATTTGTACTCAAGTTATGGGGGAGTTTCAATGGAAGATTTCGGAGGGGAGCGTTCTTGTAGAAATTACGTTACGCTTAATGAGCACAGCGTTATGGCGCAAAATGTTTCAGCATTGCTCAAAGCTGAAAATCTCCGGTCCCAGTGGATGAAAATGGCTTAAAGTGCTCGCAGTTGTCGAGTATCGCAAGCCCAAGATATGCTGCTCAATCAGAGTGCAATACTCGCTCTAGAACCAGCAAAATATTGGAAGGAAGTGGTCAGTCCTCTGCTAATTTGGATGTTACCAGTGCAGTGCAGAAACTGTTTCAGTCTTTTTAAATTTGTTCTAGTTATGTCCTCGCTTTTTGTTTTGACTTAAAGCTTTGACACAGAGTCTGTCACATAAAGCCCATTCATCTGACATGGTTTATGTTGTATTTTGAGACATTTGCCGAGTTGTATCGACCCATTTTAGAAACTGTCTTTCAAAAAAATGTGAAGCGTTACAACAGAGGGTCGGTACAAACACGTTGTTTTTCAAGTACTTCTAATGAAGAAAAGTATCTGAAAGTTGCTGTGTGCACTTTCCTTTGTTATTCTGATATGTAACCGGAATTTCGTAAGATTTTATGCGTTCTAAGCACAGAAATTATTCAAAATATGCTCGCGTGGCCTTTGTTTGTGTTACGTGTTACATGAACATTCTGTCATTTTTTTCGGAAACAGAATTTTTTTTTCAGGTTTATTTTAAAGAGGATGCAACTTAAATTATTTGTACATGAAAAAGACCTATTTGTGCGATATGAGAAAAAATTTCAGGGTGAAATAGCCATTAGAAGCCGAGATATTGCAATTAACAAGAAAATACCCCTAGAATGTAGTGATGACCGTGCTACTCATCTGTGTTCTGAGATGACATGAACAATTATGTCGGTTTTCAATTTTAAATTACACCAATCAGTGTACTTTTTTAAAAATATTTCGTACTCCAAAGTGTTACGAGTTTCCCGTCATGTTTTTCCTTTTCGCGAGGAACCATAAGGGCGCTAGTGATTGACGAACTGAGGCTTGATGCACACGAAATAACAGCAAAAAAAAACCAGCATTATTTTGCTTGAGATTTTGAGTTAATTTTAAACATCAGATATCCTTCTTTAAGTTAAAAAGCCTTTGATGATTCGTCATTAACGTTACGTATTCAGAAGCGAATGTTGTCTTTTCGAAAACATGTTTTGATCTGATTAAAGTGAAATTCGATCTGTCTTGAATACCGTTGCCTAGCACGTGACCAAAATCTACCCTTCACCGTTAAACAGCAATGACCAGAACCAGGTTGCTGACCAGCAGTTTTCGTTAAAACAATGGTTTGCAGGGGGTGCTCAGTCTTGCGGGCTCAGAAAACGTGGTTGTGGTCATTGTTATTTAAGGTTTTTCTGTGCAGTGGGAACGTTTTATTATTCCATCTCGGTCAACTTAACCCACGGATGAAAATGTTTCCTTCTTTTGACCTAATTAGCACTTAAAAACACAAGCCGATTAAGTCAGTGACGTCCACAACAAATTCAAATGAAACGGGTGCCATTTATTCAACAGTATAGTTAGCTATCACAAGATCATCAAAAGAACTTAATAATATAAACAATAACATTGACAAAAAGCTTATAATTCTCTTAAGTTACTAATTTTTATTGTGCTCTCTTACGGCAGCTTGGTCGGCGTAGATACTCATCCATGGCTTTTCTGCATTCACGCCATGCTGACAGCTTGTCGCATGCAGCTGACGGAAAAAAACTACTTACAATTCCCTTAATTTCGTTTACTTTAGCGGGGTTTACTTGTTCTTTCCCTCGAACACCCGCAATGTTTTTACCTTCCAACTCACTAGGCTCGAAGAACCGTTTTAACAGCAAAACTGCAAAGTTCGCTCGCGATCTGGACATATTTTTTATCTGAAATAGCTCCTCATGTGACATTTGGCAGGCTGGAATAGCGGACTCAATTGACGTATCTTCTGGCGGGTTTGTGGACTCATCAAGCGGGCTGGAAGCGGGAGGCATGGTACACGGAACTGGCTCTGGTATTGGTGGAGGATGGATCACAGCAGGAGGAACATTAGCCACTGGCACGGAAAGCAAGGAGATTATGTGGTCCAGCTTCTTCGAAAGGGACTCCTGTGTCAGCAAAACCTGTTTCTGCCTTCTGGCGATGGCAGCCAGCTCGTCACGTTCAGTGGACCATGGAGTTGACACCTCGTTCAAGGAAGGTTGCTCCATATCTCGAAGTACAGACCCAATGAAGCTTGCGGTAACAATGTTGCTGCTTGTATCCTGTTCAAACAGTCCCCAAGCCGTGTTGAAATTTAGTAGGCTTTCTTTGTCGTCGGTTACATCAATAGGCTGAGAAAAAGGAAGCGAAACATATGAATGAATGAGAATGAAACTGATAGAAGGCAAACATTTTTTCTTTTGAAAAAGCAAGCGGGAGGTGAATGCTAGAGACAGCCAAACAATCTAAGGACCTACTCGCCAACGCGTAAACAACTTATTGTTAACAAATTGACGCTCATGTGTTAACCCTCTTATACAGAAAATACCAACAAAGTTGGCCTAATTGTGAAGTGATATAAAGCAAATATTTTTTTCTTTTGAAAAAGCAAGCGCGAGGTGAATTTGTTAACAAACTGACGCTTACCCTCTACCCACTCCGTCATAAAAAACCCGACAAAGTTGGCCTAATTATAAACGTATTTTGATTATCATTTGCTAAACGCTTTGTGTCTGTTAAGCTTTTGTTCTCACATCATTGACAAAACTGATGTAGTGTAGGTAACAACCATTCTCGTTTTATAAGCAAAACTGATATAAAGCAAACATTTTTTTCTTTTAAAAAAGCGAGCGTGAACTGTTTTTGTCAAGCACTCAATTTTTTTTGGCGAATGCTAGAGACAGTCAAACAATCTAAGGAACTTATTGTTAACAAATTGCCGATTATGTGTTAAACCTCATAAAAAAACCGACAAAGTTGGCCCAATTATAAATGTATTTTGATTATCGTAGCGCGCGCTAGGATAAATCAATTTGGTGATTTGTTCTTGGACTAATTTACATTACCGTGGAATCGGCGATTTTTCAAACCTCCAAAGAAAACGGAAATTGGTGTGAAAAACTGAGGGTTCAAGATATCGGGATTCCACTGTATATAATAAATAATCGCGAAAACACGCCTCTTGTGGGCTGATCATGAAACACTAAACTGACCCTGAACCAACTGAGAAAGTAAGCTAACCTGTAAAGTAGGGGCTGGATGCCTCGCGATAACTGACGCCTCTTCCCTTTTCTTTTTCAGCTTAGTTGACGCTTCGGCTGGCCTTTTCTTTTTCTTCGTACTTGCGTCCTTCTCTCTTTGTTTTTGTTTGCTCGCAACGCCTGGCGGTGTTTGATTTTCTTTATCGGATTCGCCATTTGTGTCTGGAGTGAACGACTGCTTGCGGAATACCAAATCTATCCTGTTGAGCTCAGTGGGATCATCTGAGAAGAGAACACAACTGAATCAATACCTTGCCGTGGCCGTACACACAATAAAATACACTTAAAAATTTAGCATCAGCAGCAGCACGCGTCGTTATCTGAAACTCCAATAATTGTTGCCTCCAGTTCCTCTGTGCCATATTGTACGAGGACCTTACTGGCTTTACTTTTGTTGTCACGTTCCAGGACTTTGATGATTTTCTTGGTGGCTAATATACATGTCGAATTATCAATTTCAAAGACGAACAGACCGTTCTTTGGTATCTTAAGCGACCTTCTAAGAGACATACTCTGAATGTGAAATGGACGTGTTTCTGATGGTTAACAGTGTCGAGCAGTGGTTAGAATGCAACAGCCGGAAAAATGCCATATATATATATAGCTTGTGTTATGTTAATTAGGATCGAAATCACCCCGAGACCAACCAATCATAAATGAATAAGAGACGTTTTCTCTGTGGTAAAAGTTTTGTATTTGTCATGTTAATTAAGTTACAAAGTGAACAAACCTGAGAGCAAACTAAACTTGTTGCCTCAGCAGTACGGCCAAACACGCAAAACCTGCAGAAATTGGGTCTTCGTATTCTTTTCAACATTATTTCCCTTATACGAGAAAGTTAAAAGTAATTTAGCCATGCCTCGAACGTCAGACTATGTCAAGCAGAGAATCATTGCCTTATACAGGCAAGGTCTCAATTATTCAAAAATCGCTCGTGAACTGAAGGAGAGCGAGGGAATCACAGTGTATTGTTGCACC
>BLFO01004747.1:704640-709640 GCA_014634245.1 Montipora cactus | reverse complement strand
TCACTCTTGCTACTTCCCTGGCCATGGTGTGAGACATCTCTTTGTCAAGTGACCACACTTTCATTTTCAAGTAAAATCAAGGTAACCAGAATGGATATATGATGTTTGTCAGTCCAATTAATTTTTTGTATGTATTCAGATTCAGCACAAACCGAATGATACTAGGGGGTATATGGTTTGGACCAGGAAAACCATCCATGACAACTTTTCTAGCTCCATTCCGTGAGCAGATGAACAAACTCAAAAGAGATGGTAAGGTTTGATATGATATCTTATAGACTTTAAACTGGGAATATAATATTGGTCCCTTCTGGGGATGCTGCCAAAAACAAAGAGCTTAAGATTGTATCTTTTGTGTACATGTAGTACGACCATGTCAATAACTTAAATTTAAATGCGGCATTTTTGAAAATACAAGGAATTTCTCTGGAAATCAATGGCGAGAGTTTTGTTTGCCGTGCTGTGTGCTTACTGGGTGCCACAGATCTTCCTGGAAAGTCATCAGTACAAGCATTTACTCAGTTCAATGGCAAATCTGGATGTTCGTTTTGTGAGGAAGAAGGGGAAGTTGTGCGTGTGGGAAAAGGTCATTCGAGATGTTATCCATTTATCATTGGCCCACCAAAACATCCAAGGCAAAAAGAAAGAGTTCTTGAGCAAGGCCAACAAGCTCAACTGACTGGATCTCCAGTAGGAAGGAACTGTTTTAAAAAAAAATCACACTGATGAAGGTACATAGAGGGTGAAATGTTTGTGGCTCTTAATACTTAACACTTTTAAATGTCAATTACGGGCATTGCTTTTATTGGCAAGAGAAACATCCCTGGAATGTCATAATAATTACAGTACTTATTCAGCTATAAGCTGAGCGATTTTTGCACAAGTCCACACTCCATTTGGGCAAATTTGAAGCCGAAGATCGAAGATCGATCAAATAAAATTTCTCAGCAAATTAAAACAGTAACAAATGAACATGTATTCCTATTCACTTACAAGCCGAGCTAATTACTGGTAAAATGAAGAGCAGTTGTATTCTTAACGTATCCTCCCAGCACTCCTAGCTGAATGCAAAACAGCATGTGCTGATTGGGACAAGCCAATAAGCTTGTTTGAAGATGCTGCACAGGCTTAACCGCACCGCACAGGAGTGACCTGATTTTATTGAAGCAACGTAAAAACAAGGTGCCCATCCCATCTCCAATCGGAGGGTGGGAGGGAAAATTACAAATCGCTAGTAGCTAGTAATGCTCTCTGTACAAGAGAACTGCAAGTGAACCTTGAAAGGCTCGCTTGAGCTTTTATAGCTAATAGACAAATTTGAAAGCTGGATAAAAAAAAACAAATATCTGCGAATTGATTCCCCAAATTAACAATAAACATGTGTGATTTGCAAAAAGTCAAATGCAAAATTTCCGGACATGTCGGGGAAGGGATGTTACCGGGTACTTATTTTTGTTGGCCTCTGCTTTAGCCATGCAGCTACTTGTAAAATACAGCATTGACCAAGTTAAAAGGCCTGCTAACTCAAGCTGAGCACTCAAGCTGAGAACTCAAGCTTGCAATGATTTTATTTTGCACCATGATTATAGTCACATCAATTTTTTCATTTTCATGGACTTGTACATGAATATAATCAGAAGCCACTACTAAATGCACAATATGCATGAAACCAATAATTATTGTCTTGTCATAATTATTGTGGGACATTACAAATGGTTCATTCTCAAACTTGAAATGAAATTCCCTGTCTTAATTATGCTTGTCTGACTTTGAAATTATACTCACATGCATTTGTTACCAAGTACAATATTGTATTAAAGGTGTAAATTATGTATTAATTAAATTTATTTTATTGTTCAAAAAGGTTTGTGGTGTGAAACATGTGTCACAGCTGTGCCTGATAGATGGTTTTGATATTATCAATGGAATGCCAGTGGATTATATGCACGGTGTGCTGCTTGGAATTGTCAAAATGCTGTTTGCCTTGTGGTTTGATAAAAAGTACAAAAATGGGAAGTTTTACATAGGTGACAAAATATCTCTTACCGATGAGCGGTTATCAAAGTGTCAACCACCTGACTTCATATCACGATTGCCTCGCAGCTTGGTAAAAGACAGGAAGTATTGGAAAGGTAAATAAATGTATTTGGTTTGATCCTTTCTATTCTTGATTCCAAAGTACACTGTACCTTATAAACTAATTGCGATTTTGAGACAGCAATACCACATTATATTGACAGCTAGTTGGGAGAAAATATATTCCGTATTGGGCGGAGTCGCGAAGTAGTTAGTTAGATTTCTAACTAGGTAGATAAGTAGTTAGATTTCTCTCCCTTGAATCTTGAGAATTGTTTCCCTTGACCATCATTATTGAAGATTCTTTGGAAAATATTTAAAGTACCTTTCTCTTGTATTATGTCATTGAAAAGGGCATTATTAATTGCAATTTTATTATTATTTTATCTTACTCATAATTGAAAAAAATAAATAATGCTTAATTACCTTTTTCTTTAATTTGACAGCTTCTGAAGTGCGATCATGGTTGTTGTACTACTCACTTCCTGTGCTAAAGGGGATTCTGCCAGATGAATATTACAGTCATTATGCCCTCCTGTCCACTTCAGTGTATTTCCTTCTTCAGCAGCCAGTAACACAGGCCCACCTTCTCATGGCAGATAGGCAGCTTGAAGAATTCTACTGCCTCACTCAAATTTATTATGGTACTAATTGTTTCTTAAAGGTTTTTTTTTTAAATTCAATTTCATAACAACACTACGTAGAATCAAGGAATTTTTTATTGGGAATTGTAGAAATGTTAATAGACTGGCAGCCATCATTTACTTTGCAGGGCACACTACAACTTTTCGTAGTTTATTTAGATCCAAACAAGACTTGCTATTTGTTCACAAAAAACTATACTTCTCTACAATCTTGGACAAATTAAATGGAACATTGAGACCACCCCTCCCCCCAAAATCAGTGATGGGAAAATGGCGCGTTTTGGCCTTCACGCACCTTCATCCTTGATTTGGGGGAGAGGGGGGATTTCTTTTCCATTTTATTCTGTCCAAGATTGTAGTTCCACAGCAAATTTCTCACTAAACCACTAAATAATTGAAACACTTGAAAGTTGGAATAATATAATTTATCAAAGTGCTCCAAATGTTACAAAAGGCAATTTAAACAACATAATTCCTTTGGGGAATCATTTGACGCAAACAAAAGTTGAATAGAAATAGTAACAACCAAAAATTGGTCAGCACAAACTAAAACACCACATTTTGGCATTCTCATGTTTATTCTGCTATAATTATTCCAGTGTCATTCAATCAGCCACATTCACGTCTGGTGTCATTCCGGTATATTCCAGTACCATTCTTGCCCAGTCCGTTTTATTTTGGTGTCATTCCACCTTGTTTCAGTATTGTTCCGGTTTATTTTGGTTTAGTTCCATACTGCATGTTCCCGACTGTTTAGTATTGCCCTGTTACTCTCCAGTGTGTTTCTCTGTGCACTGAAAAGATTAATAATGTTTGTTTAGATTGAAGAATTGAAAAATGCAAGGGTTCCCTTTTTGCAAGTCTAATTTTGACGATTGTGTTTTCAGAAAAAAGAAGTCTGTATACAGTGTTTAATTTATCTGTATTTTTATTTAGGTAAAGGAGCATCCACCATCAATGTCCATAATGCATGCAAACATTTGACAAGCAGTGTTAGGCTTGCAGGGCCCTTGTGGGCTTTCTCTTGTTTTGGATTTGAAAGTTGGAATGGTGTAATGACAAAACTAATCCATGGAACCCATCATGTAGCAACTCAGGTGACTATTACATTAATAATTTACCTTACATGTGTGATATGTGGCACTTAATGGCTTCTTTGTCTTTGTTCAATCTGTGAATAAATAAAATTTTAAATTTAATTTTGCAGGTGGTTTCTGCAGTTAAGGCAATGCGGATGATTACAGTGATGGAAAATGAAAACATGGCTGAAAGTTCTGAAGATGTGATTTCTTTAATGCAAACTCTTGATGGCTCACACAGGTTACATATAGTTGTGGACTGATATAGTCATAGCACCAGGCTTCAACACCAAGATTCAAAGCATCTCCTTTCCATATATTAAGGAACCACCCACTTTATTTGTTAGGTTGTTTTTTTTTTCTTTTTCGATTGCGTTTCTTAAAATGGGTACCACTAGCTTTTGGAAGGTTCAGCTGTGTTAAAAAATGTACTTATTCAAGATATTCTGGAATAATTTATAATTTCTTCCCTTTTTTAATTATTAGTTAAATATATCATCAAAACAAATTAATCAATAATCTTACCAGTTGCTCTTTCAATACTCTGGTGCTCAGCATATATTTCAATTTTGACTTCATTTTTTCTTTACAGGAACAATCTGGTGAAGCTTTTCCCAAGTTGCTACTCTGTAGGCCACCTGAGCAAACTTGATTTGACCAACACTCAGTTGGCTGAACTGAATGAGGTAATTCCAGGGGCAGCAGTAGACATCCTGGAGTCTTATTCCTTTAAGAAAATCTGCTTCAGGAAGAAGCTCTTTTACAGCATCGCATGTACAAGAGTCAAAAGGCGAAACAGCTTCACAGTGACTTATCTAGCCAACGATGGAGAAGAAGGAGTGGGGGAAATTGACTACTTCATGAAGATTGTGGTTAAAGGCCGCCACACTCCATATTTCTTGGCAGCAGTTCACCAGATGACTCCCTCCCCAGATAAACATGTAATGGCGAATGTGGTGGTCTCCACTGTTAACAAACAACGAGGCTACCACCTAAAACCATTCATCAGTGACAGGTTTGCTTTTGTTTTATCTTTTACTACTATAATTGTCGCTGTGGCACATGACAGCTTATGTACATGTACAGTACATGTGCGAATTATCATTATGATAACATCAGGGTTCTTAATTCCACCTAAAACCCCTAGCACCTGTCAATGGTGTCTACAGGTACATGTTACAGCTTACAGTAGATGAGTGAT